>SCLH01001158.1:133989-168131 GCA_004367855.1 Oikopleura vanhoeffeni | reverse complement strand
TGTTCAAATATTATCGGAAAGTTTTACGTTTTTGATCCCTAGCCAAGCGCCACTTGATGTTTTGGACGCGAGGCCATGTTCATGTCATTTTTTTGCTTTACTAACATATGGGTCAATTTTCAGAGAATCTTAATTTCGGAGGGGGACTCATCTCTCTCTTTTTTTTTTTATGAATATTATTTATTTTTTGTAGGACTTACCGTTGATACAGTACGCAAATAATTTTTTTTTGTTAATAAAAAACTTCTCGAAATCGAAACGGGAACTTTTTTTGTTTTCTTATTATGTTTTCATATTATACAATGAAACCTTGCCGGTATTTAATTCGTAGTGGTTCCCCGGAAATGTGCTTAGAACAAAAGTTACAACGCCAGAAGCGTGCGCTCACGCTAGTCACGTTTCTTCTAATAGTGGATATTTGCTTACCCTAAATTTTCAGTTGAAGCTTGAACAACCGCTTCACTTAGCGGCTGATAATAACCGAGATAAAAGTAAAACTACACTCGATTGTTATTTATTTGTTTTGAATAAATAAAACATAGTGAAACTAGGCTTACTTTTTTTATATATTTTGGCATTTTAAAATTTTAATGAACATTCTTGCCTTATATATAAAATTTTTCATAACAGCGCCTTATAAAATTTTTTTTCTGGAAACCGGTCCGTATTTGTCGCGAAATAACTTCTGTGAAGTTCGCTGCATAGCAGTGAAATGGGGACTGGCACATTTGTGCATATTATGAGGCTTGATCTTCCAACAATCGGATTTCCAAGCTGAAACGAAAATTGGGTAAGCAATAAGGCAGCAGAATTATACCTTATAGTTAAAATACTATAAAAATATCAAATATTGCCGTCCTTTTATTAATAGAAAAAAGCAACAAAGTCGAATTAAATAAAGGCAAGTCATTGTATTATATAGGAAAACCAGGAAAATCTTGAGCCGATTTCGAGAGATTTTGATTGATAGTGACTTTAAACAAATTTTTGAATTATCTCTGAATTTTTCAAAATAATGAAATAAAAAGTTAATTTATTTGCGACTGTATCAACGGTTAGTCACGAAAAATAAATAATTTTCATAATTTATGTTCCGAAATATTTTTTCAAAAGTGTTCACATGTTTTTGCTCGTAAAAACACAATTAGCGTGAGCGCACCCAACACTTCTGGTGCTGTACCTTTTGTTATAAGCACATTTCTGAGGAACCACTACGAATTCAATATCAGCAAAGTTTCATTGTATAATATATGTGAAAACAAAAAAAGTTCCCGTTTCGATTTCGAGAAATTTTGATTTGTTGTAGGACTGCCGTTGTACAGTACGACAAATAATTTTTTTTTGTGAATATATTTTTCTCTAGAAATACGTCTAAAACTTGTTTTAAAGTCACTCAATCAAAATTTCTCGAAATCGAAACGGGAACTTTTTGTTTTCACATATTTATCAATGAAACTTTGCTGATATTGAATTCATAGTGGTTCCTCGAAATTGGCTTGAAACAAAGTACAGCCCAGAAGTGTTAGGGCGCTAACGCTAATGTGTTTTACGACAAAAAATGTAAACACTTTTTAAAAAATATTTCGAACATAAATTATGAAAATATTTATTTTTCGTGGACTAACCGTTGATACAGTACGCAAATAATTACTTTTATTTCATTATTTTGAAAAATCAGTAGATAATCAAAAATTGTTTAAAGTCACTCAAATCAAAATTCTCGAAAGTCGGCTCAAGATTTTCCTGGTTTTCCTATATAATACAATGACTTGCCTTTATTTAATTCGACTTTGTTGCTTTTTTCTATTAATAAAAGGACGGCAATATTTGATATTTTTATAGTATTTTAACTATAAGGTATAATTCTGCTGCCTTATTGCTTACCCAATTTTCGTTTCAAGCTTGAACATCCGATTTGGAAGATAAAGCCTCACTAAATGCCAAATGTGCCAGTCCCCATTTCATGCATGCAGCAACTTCACAAGTCATTCGCGACTAATAACGGACCAGTTTCCAGAAAAATTTATAAGGCGCTGTTATGAAAAATTTATTTATAAGCAAGAATGTTCATCAAATTTTAGATGCCAAAATATATAAAAAAAAATTAGCCTAGTTTCACTATGTTTTATTTATTCAACAAACAAATAACAATCAAGTGTAGTTTACGTTTATCTCGTTTTATCACCGCTAGTGAAGCGGTTGTTTCAAGCTTCAACTGAAATTTGGTAAGCAAATATCACTATTGGAAGAACGTGATTAGGTGAGCGCACGTTCTGGCGTTGTAACTTTTTTTCTAGCACATTTCCTGGAACCACCACGAAAATACCGGCAAGTTTCCTTGTATATATATGTGAAAACAAAAAAGTTCCCGTTTCGATTCGAGAATTTGATTGAGTGACTTTAAAACAAGTTTTAGACGTATATTTCTGTATTTTAGAAAAAAAAATTTATTATCAACATAAAAAAATTATTGCGTACTGTATCAACGTGATCCTACAAAAATAAATAATATTCATATAAGGTTCCGAATATTTTATCGAAAGTTTACAGTTTTGATCCCTAGCGCGCCACTTGATGTTCGGACGCGAGGCCATGTACATGTCATTTTTTTGCTTTATAACTATTGGTTCAATTTCAGAGAATTTAATTGCGCGAGGGAACTCTTTAAGTTCTTTTTGAATTTTGTTTATGCTACTGAAATTGACATATCACGTTAATACAATTTTAATTTCGACCATAGAAAAACATCACGCTTTGACGCGTCATGACAGTAACGTCAGCATTCCCAATCATTTATTAAAACTGGTTCAATCTCTTATTGGAGAATATTAAAATTAATTTCTACCGTATTTCGAAAAAATACTTGATATACACTTGAGTTTGCCAAATCAAATGTGAAGAGTCATTACGCATGATTATATATTATATCAAAAAAAATTGTAAATGCAGTCTAAACAATGAAGTAAAAAAATTATCAGTCTATAATTTCAGAAATAATGAATAAAGAACTATTTAATGAACAGCAGAAAGATTTGAGAACAGGTTTAAAAAACAAATTTATTAACATTTAAAAAAGACATACAAGATAATAATACTTTTATCAAGCTTTGAATTCATATATTGTTTCCCAAGAATATTTCGAAATGATCTCGAATAACTTCGAAGTCAGAATTATTATAATTCTATATATCTCTAGCTTTTTGTCAATATTTATGTCTCTGATTATGTAACGTGCTTCTTTTTTCCAATGGCGTTTATTTCATCAAAAGTTAGCATCATATTCTAATTCTAAAAATTGGTCTTGTTCTTTCGCAATTTCATGTTTTCGAGTCAATCAATTTCCTCTATTCTCGTTTCTTGTCCAATTTATGTGTTCATAAAATTTAGCTTCTAAATTTTTATTCAGATTTATTGATTCATTCGTCTCAGAACTTTGCCAGGATTAAAATCGACATATCTCGGACTTTGATTTCATAAGTTTTGATAGAAAATTTGATTACCAGATCTCTGCATTTGCTTGCAGCCTTGCATTTGAATTCGCAGTCGTTGCATTTATACCCATTTCTGAGCGATGTTTGAGGTCTGTAATTTCCTTGAAATCTCTGTTTAATTTGGATAACTTATATTAAATTTTAATTATCTATTTTCATTATCATAGCATGGTATCACCAATTGTTGATTTATTCGGAGAGACTTGTTTTTATTGAGCCATAATTGGTTGACTCACCTGACTGGTCTGTTTCCACGTAGTGGACAATCTGTTTTTCTGAGTTTGACGTTGAATATTAGTATTTGCGGTTTTCATCGTGTTTTCATTTATTGTCACGTCTTCTCAGTTCATATTTCACCTGATAAGAGTCGGCATACTGGTATTCTTGGCCAGCCGTATTAGAAATATGACGTTCGCACAAATTCTTTGCGAGGATACGACCATTCATTTCTTGTCTTCGGAATTTTGGGCACTGAGATCATCTCTCTNCAGAGAAAAAAATTATTAACAAAAAAATTATTTGCGTACTAGATCAACGGTGAGTCCTACAAAAAATAAATAATATTCATAATAAATGTTCCGAAATATTTTATCGAAAGTGTTTACAGGTTTTTTATCCCTAGCGCGCCACCTGGGGGTTTCTGGACCGCGAGGCCATGTCGATTGTCATTTTTTTTGCTTAAGGGGGTGGTCGTCGCATTTTAAGGGGTTTTCGATAGCCAATTATCGCACAAATACGAATTGTTGGACCAACTTTTACCTTTTTTGATATATTTGAACAAAAATCTTGCATCCTAAAGAAAAATCCAAATTAACGGATGGCTCGTCCAATCAGAAACGTGCTTACAAAAGTGACGAAATTGTTTTTTGAAAATGTATCTCCTCCCTGAGTTTTCAAGGTTCAACAATGATTCATATTTTAAATTAACCGGACAGAACGTTAGCAGACCCCTGAGTTGAGTTTTTGAACAAATTCTTTGATTTGGCTTCAGAATCACCAAAAAACTGTATTTTGCTCTAGTTAACATAGGGTCAAAATACTGTTTTTGGTGATTCTCAAGCCAAATCAAAGAACTTTCCCAAAAACTCAACTTGAGGGTCTGCTCACGTTCTAAACGGTTAATTTAAATCATGAATCATTGTTGTACGTTTAAAACTCAGGGAGAAGATACATTTTGACAAAAAAAAAATTTCAAAATGTATCTCCTCCCTGAGTTTTTCAAGTGAAACAATGATTCATGATTTGAATTAACAGTATTTTGAACCTATGTTAACTAGAGAAAAATACAGTTTTTTGGTGATTCTGAAGCCAAATCAAAGAATCCATCAGAACGTGGCTTACAAAAGTGACGGAATTATATTTTTTCAAAATGTATCTCCTCCCTGATTTTCAAGGTCAACAATGATTCATGTTTTAAATTAACCGGACAGGACGTGAGCAGACCCCCAAGTTAGTTTTTGGAAAATTCTTTGATTTGGCTTCAAATCACCAAAAACGTATTTTGACCCTATGTTAACTAAGCAAATACAGTTTTTGGTGATTCTGAAGCCAAATCAAAGAATTTTTCCAAAACTCAACTTGGGGTCTGCTCACGTTCTGTCGCGTTAATTTTAAAACATATCATTGTTGAACCTTGAAAACTCAGGGAGGAGAATACATTTTGAAAAAAAATAATTCCGTCACTTTTGTAAGCACGTTTCTGATTGGACGAGCCATCCGTTAATTTGGATTTTTTAGGATGCAAGTTTTGTTTAAAATATCAAAAAGAGTAAAAGTTGGTCCAACGATTTGTACTGTGCGACAATTGGCTATCGAAAACCCCTTAATTTAAATTCGACGACCACCCCTTTAAGGGTGTGGTGTGTCGCAGATTTTGACTTTTACGAAGCTATTTTTGGGTAAACAGCAGAGCTGATATGCCGCCAAAAATTTTGTTCTTGAAGAACAACTCTTTACGGTGATTTAAAATTCATCAGTAATCTGATACAATCTCACCTACGCTTTAAAAGCCTCCTAAAAAATCACTCAATACGTATCTTCTCCTTTAATTTACACCATTTTTCCATTATTTTTTTGTGCAGGCTCCAAAGAAGCCTCTCACACAAATGCAAAAGCGCCCTTCCTCGGAATTTCTGCTTTTGGCGGACAAAAAACGCGAAAAAAACGAAACACCGAAAATTTTTGAAATGGTCAGTTTGTGGGAGGCCTCAGGCAAATCTCCTCATCAGTTTGAGAGATACAGTTTCGACTTGTTTGACAATCCATTAAGAGTTTTGTTTTTGAAATTTTGACTTCGCGCGTCTGCTTGGGCCATTTCACTTTTCGATTTAATTTGAATTTTGCAAAATTTAGAACCAAAAAAAAATTGACAAAAGTTTCAAATATTTTTTTTGTAATTCTAAACACTTTCAAGGATTTCGGTGCAATTTTTTAACTTGCGGTAGCGTCGAAGAAAACAAATTAGCGCACTTTCAATTTAAATCATAATTTTATCAATTTTGTTTTCGGTTTTTGGCCGCCAAAGCAAAACTTCCGATGAGAGGGGCGCTTTTGCTTATGTGTGAGCTGTTCTCTGGAGCCTGACACAAAAAAATAATGAAAAATGGTGAAAATTAAGGAAAAATTCATTCTGAGTGTTTTTCTTAGGAAACTTTTAAAAAGGCGTAGGTGTATGGCGTGATGTGCAGCCTTGTATCAGATTACTGTTAAATTACAAATCACGTGAAAAGTTGTTCTTTCATAATGCAAAAAGTTTTTTGGATAGTCAGCTCTGCTAGTTTATTCAAAAATAGCTTCGTAAACTGTCACAATCTGCGACACCCACAGTGTGGGTCCCAGCACCCTTAAATGGCTCTGCGCAGCTATATCAACTTTGAACCTGTTTTCACGTAAATTAGGGGTAGGCTAAATGGCTTGTTGAATGCCACGTCCAACAATCAGGTTAATTTACTGTGAACATAAATCAGTAGAAACATCGTTCCACCATCGCTCGCTGTCAAAGATGATATACCCGACTACTTGCAGTCCAAAATGTGGAATACATTATCAGGTTCGGAGGTAAATCCAGCCGGGAAAAAAGCAGACATCCATACTCGTTTTCCTTACATGAAGTTACTGGCAAATTCATTAACGCTTGCATTGAGCAGAAATTCTGTAGATAGCTAAAAATGTGTTTCATCTGATAAATAACTTTAACCCTTGACGTCAAGGCCTCGGAGGAACAGCAGCTTTTTGAAAAGGCTCAACTACTTTTAAATTCATTCAAAATGGTGAAAAAAATGTTCGCAGGACATTTTCTTTCAAATTATTTTAAAAATCGTTGATTCAGACCTGAAAAATTTTAGATCATAAAGAGAAATGGATCTTCGATCAGAGTTTTCTGTAATCAGCCTCTCAAAGTAGAGCCTTCTGAAAGGCCTGTGTGCCTCCGCGGAACTTTTTTTTCTTTGCTTAGCACCAGTGTGTTCCAAGGATTAAAGCTTTTTTCTCTAAACCTTTATCCTCTCTACTATATTTGTGTAGTAAATATTCCGGATGTAACATACCAATCAATTCAATATTAACTAAATACAAATTTAACGCGTATCTGTACAAAAGTTTGACAGCAGACAGTGGCATTGCCAGGCAGACAATTCCTGATCATTGTTAAAAAAAAAAGACTTTCTATTTTTGTAATAATTCCTAGGAAAACAAACAATACAAGGGTTACAGAGCTCGTACCGTACGACCCACCGTTTCAAGTTATGACGATTATATTTTATCGAGGAATACAGTAAAGTAGAATTTAAGCTGAAAGCAAATAAAAAAATCCCAAGGCTGCACTTTTTTATGTGTCAAAAATTTCGAAGTCCGAGGACAAATAGTAGTTTTCAATGGGATGGAAACGGTCAACGCGATCCGAAATACAATACCCAGGAATTTTCTTCAAAAATTGAGAAATTTTTGGCGAAAACAATTATGGCGCGACTTCTTAGTAAATTTCGCCCAGGAATTACTTTGAAATTTTTCAAAACGGTCACTGGGCAAAAAATTATTTTCCTGCCGAGAAATTCGCCACCGTCCCCATATAAAGTAATCACCATTTCTCAGATTTAATGTAGATGCTTAATTTCTAACCTATAATCAAAGGCAATAATATTCAGCAATAAATATTGCCGCAATAAATTGCCGCAATATGCATAAACTGACCGCTGTAAATTACCTCAAAGTCAGAAATAAGTCAGACAAATAAAACTATTAATCTCTATTTTGGAGATTGATATACCAGCTCCTCGCACTCCTAACTGAGAACAACTACCGACCTAAAAAAGTTATCGGGCGCTGTGTTCCCAGTTAGGGCGCACCCCTATAACAGTGATAGGCTATACTTTTTGCTTAGAAAGCTACATTACAGATTAAAATTGCATTATTTGGTGGTAAATCGAAAGTAAATAAAAAAGTTTTGTGTACATAATTTATCGTTTTACCAAATCAAATACAGCCAGCAGCTTGTTATCGAAGTTTGCTTTGTTTTGTTTCTTGTTTCGAATTTCTAAAACCGCTCCAAACCACTGTTTAATGGTCAAATTGTGAATTTTATACGCTAATATGAATTATCATTGATATTTTATCACTTATATTTTCTTGAAATATAATTTAGTGCCTATTTGCCCAATTCTGCTTTATGGGGCCTTTCAAAAAATATCCATGAGTTCAAAAAGCACTTTTTTTACTGTTCCAGTTAGAAAACACATTGACCCACCCCAAAAAAGTGTTCCAGTTAGTGCGCTGTGCTCCAGTTAGGGGTGTTCTAGTTAGAAGCCGAGACTGTAAGTTATCTCTCATTCGTGAAGATGATTTAAATAAAAACCGAAAACGTTTAAAAAATGCAAATTTGTATAATTGAAATAAAATAAAATAAAACATATTGTTAATTTTTCTACTATTTCGATCACAAACGGTGTGGCCAAACACCGAATAACTAACTTTTAGCTTTTAGGGTATCCGGGTTCTACATTCTGCAGTTATCAGCAAAAAATGCAACGACAAAATCATTCGCTTAATGTTTCAAAGCAGCACAAACAACCAAATAAGAACAAAAAATATTTGAAAATTTTTGATTTTTTTCGAGTTTTTTTCAAAATTATGTGAAAATAACGTTTGTTTCATTTGACCCCTAAACTTCAAAATTTCGGCTGACGTAAGCCAATTTTCTCTTCAGTGTTTCATAGCTTTTTTGAGCCTACTTTTGAAAAAATCGAAGCACATTTTTTTCGAAATTTTTTCACTGATGTAAAATTCATATTTTGGGTTTGGACAAAATTGCAAAAAAAACGACGCTTGTACAATTCTCTTTGTTTCGCAAACTAGCTTTTGCAAAATTCTTGAGGCTAGTTTGCAAATTTAACCTGGGAGGAGATAGATTTTCGAGGCGTAATGTCCAAAAAACGGTGGTTTTGCCATGGTTTCTAGAAAAAATAGAATTGAATAGTAAATTATCAGCTAATGCATAAAAGTTTTGGTTTATTTCAAAATAAAACCTTTGGGTAGGAGATAGATTTTCCGTTCTTGGCTTAGTCTCTTGTGTGCTTATGATGTGAAGGATGTGGTCATACCAAAAAAGTTTTCGCATATTTTTTGAAGCAAGTGAAGGGAGTTCTAAAATTGGCTATCTGAATAACATTGGATACCCGACACCTTCACATATTTCAGATATTTTGTGGTCGAATAGAGGATTTATTTGCCTATATTTTTTGTTTTGCTGAAGCCAGAAATTTATGCACATATGGCTAGGGTGTCCGCCGGCATTTGAGTCAAATAAACTAACTGGAGAAATTGACATTCGCTTTTTCGGAAATCTTGAGCTATAGTAAACATACCCAGAAAGACCAAAAAATTGTTCGAAAATTTCTCACTTTGACCTGAATGACCTAAAGTAACCTTTTGTATAGATTCTACATGACAATATAAATTGGTTGTTCCAGATTTTTAAATCGTGGAGCCTTGAAATATTTTTGAGTGTGTTTTGTAATAATTTCTACAAGAAATTCGAAAAAAAAATTATGTTTTGTTCTAACTTGACCGCCAAAAATGTAGAAACAAAATTTGACCCCGATGCCGGTCCGCGCAGAATTTTAAATAAGATTTCAAAGATTTTAGACAATTTGGCTTCTGGGATTAAAAATTTCAAGTGAGGATTCATATTGGACAGAAACAGTTCGACGACTCAAAATTCTTACAGGGTTAACGATTCTGGAGATATTTGCTAAATATGCATCGGTAGGAATAGAAACTCGAAAATGTGACATTATATTTTTCGGAAACTTGCGGTTTTGAGTAAACATGACCCAAAAAGACCAAAAAAAATGCCTCAAAATTGTTCCACTTGGACCCAAAAACGTGAAACTAAGTCTTGAAACTCCTCAAAAAACTACTTAATAGAATAAAAAATTAACGGTTAACTCGACCTGAAAAAGCCGAAAATGTTCTTACGTGACCAAATAATTAATTATAATAACATAAAATTATTAATTTTATTAACGTTAATTACTTATTAATTATTATTACTTATTTATAATATTATAATAATTAATTAATAATAAATATCTAAAAATTAATAAATTAATAATAATTATATAATAATTAATAATAATTAATAATAATTAATAATAATAATAATAATTATATAATAATTAATTAATAATTAATAAAATTAATAATAATTAATATTAATTAATAATTAAATAATATTAATAATAATTAAAATAATAATAATAATTAATAATAATTAATAAAATTAATAATAATTAATATAATTATAAAATAATAATTAATAATAATTAATAATAAATTAATTAATAATTAATAATAATTAAATAATTAATAATAATTAATAATGATTAATAATAATTATAATAATTAATAATAATTAATAATAATTAATAATAATTAATAATATTAATAATAATTAAAATAATAAAATAATTAATAATAATTAATTAATAATTAATAATAATTAAATAATTAATATAATAATTAATAATAATTAAAATATAATTAATAATTAATTTAAAATATAATATAATTACATATTTTTATGTTTAATTTTATAATAATTATTTTGGGTACGTAAAATTTCCGAAAATTATATGTCACAATTTTCGAGTTTCTATTCTACCGAATGCATATTTAGCAATATCTCAGAATGTTAACCCTAAGATTTGAGTTCGTCGAACTTTTTGTCCAATTTGAATTTCTCACTCTGAAATTTTCAGGCAGATGTCAAATTGTCGCAGAATTTCTGAAAAATCTTATTTAAATTTCTGTCGGACCAGCAGTCGGGGTCAAATGGAAGAAAAGGTGGAAAAAATTGTTTTTTTGCGTTTTGAGGTCAAGTTTGAACAAAAATAATAAAATATTTTTTCTGGCATTTTCCGACAAAAACATTTTTAAAACAATGGCAATAATTTGTAGCCTGTAGAGTTTAAAAACCTCGAAAATTCCCGCGCGAGACCCTATTATATCTTATTTTAAATCAGAAACTGTCCCGAAATTAAATAGTTGAGGATTTAAGTTCCCGAATTTACGCCGCAAGCTGTAAAAATTGGTACTGTTAACGAAAAGTTAAGGGGGTGGTCGTCAAGAATTTAGTGTAAATGCGGAGTTTTCGAATGGCAATGCAGACAGTATAATTGTTCGACCAAATCNCAAAAACTCAACTTGGGGGTCTGCTCACGTTCTGTCCGCTTAATTTAAAACATGAATCATTGTTAAACCTAGAAAACTCAGGGAGGAGATACATTTTGAAAAAATAATTCCGTCACTTTTGTAAGCACGTTTCTGATTTGACGAGCCATCCGTTAATTTGAATTGTTTTTTAGGATGCAAGATTTTTGTTTAAATATATCAAAGAGAGGAAAAGTTGGTCCGACGATTTGTACTTTTGCGGCAGTTGGCTATTAAAAACCCTTAAAATGCGACGACCACCCCCTTAATTAACTATGGGTCAAATTTTCAGAGAATTTTATTTCGCGAGGGAGACTCCCTAAGGGAGTACTGGTCGCATTGAGAGACTCGGACATGAAATTTTCCTGATTATTTTTATAATGTTTTTTTCTTAAAATTTGGACAAAAATAAGTTGATCAGATGTATTTTTATTTGTCATGAAAAAAGTATTTTTATCGCGATTTGAACATATTCAGTGTAATTTTTTTTCAAATTTTGGAAATTTCTGGGAATTCGAATGGCTGTTTCCAAAAAAACGAGATACAAAAATGCAAATTGTAGACCTCAGGGCTCTGCCCGTATCCTAAAGGATCGTATTCATACCAGTTTAAGGTTTGTGCCGTCAAAATCCAGGGAGGAGTAGTATTTTTCCCGAGGCACTCAAAATAAAGCCAAAAAACCTTTTTTTTGCTCATTTAAGCGCCGGATAGAATTTGTATGAGTAAAACGGACCTCATGGTTCTGCTCACGTTCTTTGTGGTCAATAAAAGCTATCAAAGTATTCTCCATCTTTAAAACTCAGGGAGGAGTAGGCTTTTGAAGTGAAAACAGTGCCACTTTTGAAAGGTCGTTCCTGATTGGTCGGCCAATCAGAGGCCTTCGATTTGTTTTGTGAAAGCAAGATTAATGTTCAATTATTCTTAAACTGAAATACGTATGTTCGTGCTGTTCCTAGTACTTCATTGAGCCGACGCTGAAAACCCTGTTTTTGGCCTTAAAATGCGACCAGTACTCCCTTAACTTTTAAGGACCAATAAGTGATTACCCCTGTACGCGTCACTCGTCCAAAATTGTACGAGCACTTTTCTAAAATCATAAAAGCAGTACCACTTATCTGATTAGAAAATAAAGGCTGAGAAACATAGTTTAAACAATTATTTTTAACCTGTTATTTTTTGAATAGCAATATATTGCTTTCAAAGTGCTCAAACAACACACTATTGCGCCCTCGGGAGACATTTTCGATATTAATGTCTATATTTCAAAACCCAGACATTTTTAATTCATACATTTTAAGTACATTAATTATCGAATAATTGTTTTGACAAATATTTGAAAAAAATAATTTTACAATAAGTAATATTCGATATTTTCTGTGCTTTTCAAATTTGAATTTTCGAAATTTTTTTTCTCTATCTGTCAGCAAAAAAGGATCAGTCAGTTGTGCATTTTTGAATAGCGTCGATTTCCCGCAGTGGCCGAGTATGAGAAGCCTCAGCAGATGTGTTCATTCCAAATCAGATGAAAATGAACAATTTCCAAAATAAACATAAATTCGTCTGCATTCTTATCCGGATATTCTGAATTTTCCAACAATTTTTAGTTTTTCTTGATGCTTTCGATACAAAATACTGTCATACTTAAATGTAATGAACGTTTTTTAAGTCGTTGCCCAACTTAAAGAGAATCACTAAAAATATAATTTGTTTTGTCTATTGAGCGGTATAAGTCAAAAGAGAATTATGCAATCAAGTTTCAAATGCGATATTTAAAATATTCAGACAATTTTGTATAATCATGATGAATCTTAAAAAAAATGTTCAGCCGTTAAAATTCTGCAGACACTTCGTGAGTCAAAAAACTCGTACAAAAGTGTACGATGAGTGCGTACAGGTTAAGAAGGTCAGATAAAGCGCGCACTTTAGTTGCATATTTAACTGTTATTAAATTCTTGCATGTATAATTTACATTCCATTTTCATAACATTTAATCGTACATTAAATAAATGTCTAACTTTTTATCAAGACTTTTTCTCATTTTTCTGCCAGATAAAAAACGCACTTAAGGGGGTTGTGGGTATAGAATGTTGGAATTGCTGAGGAAATAGCCCTCTCCTCCAGCTGGACTGGAAGGGTCGATAACGAGCAGATAATAATAAATCAGAAAGAAAATACGGGAGACTAAAACCTTTTTTATCAACTGCTGGTACTTTGTTTTGATTCTGGTAAAAGGGTGGCTCACCAGTGCCGTACTAAAAAACCGGTAAAAATATGTTCTCAGTTCACAAAAGTTGTTAATTCTTGGTCAATTTTGCTTTCAATTGAATCAAACAAAGATATTTCGTGAAATTAATACCCCTTCGGATAGTAAATGCGTCGTTCCGTTTCAAAAAAAATCTCCTTCGGTTTTTAGGCGGTAAAAATGAATTTCGGAAAATTTGTTTAATCTTGGTCAATTTCGAATATCAGAATACGGTGAAAAACGTAAAGCTGAACTCGAAAATCCCGATTATGAACATTTCACTTTTATTTATTCCATATACAAGTCAAAGATGTTTTAGTGTAGCTAGTAATATCTATAAAATAATCAACCAATTTACTCCAAATTACAAACTTAGAATAATTTTTACGAGTATTAAACTTGATAGCATTATCCACCCCCGCCCTAAACTTACAAAAAATTACTACTAGCATTGTAACGTTTGCTATAACTATATATGTGATCGTGATTCTAAATATATAGGCGAAACACAGCAAATGCTACATACTAGAGTCAAAACTCGTACAGATAAAAACTCATCTTTACACAAACACATTAAAACTTGCTCAACCTAGCAAACAATCGTTTTACGACTACTAGGACGTTGATCATAACGATGCTACAGCAAAACAAAACTTGACTTTTTTGAAAGTCATTTTAGTATAATCGAAAAAATTTGTTACATAAACTAACCGTAAAATATTTGAGGTATTTTAATTTCTGTGAAAAAACCAATTTAAACACTCAAAAGATCACAAAATCAATGGAGTTGGTTTATGTATTTGTTTCCTTCATACAAAATCTGACATCCCTATCACCTAATAATTTCCACGAATCGGGCATTGATTTAGCGAAACTAAGGCCCAATTTGTCAAATTGCTTTTCGACCCAAAAAACTTTCCTGTTAAAAATTCTACAATTTTATTCTCATACTGAAGACGCAAAACATGTCAATAAAACCAATTTTCAAATTGAAATAAAACATAGTTGAATATTTAACTGTTATGTAATTCTTGCATGTATAATTAACAGTCCATTTTTCATGACATTAAATTAATGTCTAACTTTTTATCGAGACTTTTTTTCATTTTTTCTGCCAGATAAAGAACGCACTTAAGGGGGGTTGTGGGTGTAGAATGTTGGAATTGCTGGCAAAATAGCCCTCTTCTCCAGCTGGACTGTAAGGGTCGATAACGAGCAGATAAGAATAAATCAGAAATAAAATACGGGAGACTGAAACCTTCTTTATCAACTGCAAGTACTTTTTTTTCATTCTGGTAAAGGGTGGCTCACCATTGCCGTACTGAAAAACCGGTGAAAATATGTTCTCAGTTCACAAAAGTTGTCATTCATTCTTTATAATTCATATGCGCATGGTGAAGTTCCGAGCATGGCAAAAAGGAGAACCCAACACCCACGCTCTCCAAAACCGTTCTCACTCCCTCGTTGAACCAATCATACATCTCATTCATACGACCCACGTATTGTTTCATCACTTTTAAGTATAAATTATTGTTATTGACGGATTCTAGAAAAAAAATTATTTTTAGAAATATTTTATGGCCTTTATTTTTCCTGACGCATGAGTTAAATTGGCTATTCAAATTAATTTCTGAGTGTAAACCTAACAGAATTTTTTTTCCGACGTTAATACAATCCTCACTATGGTTTCTGATCTTGCTTGAAAGAAACTAAAGAATTATGTCAAAATTGTTTGAGCACACAGCGAAAGATAATTGTTTGGTTCTTTACGTTTGAACTACTTCGAAAAACAATTTTTAGAATTGATGGACTAATTGTCCCGGACGATATAGGTTTTTAAACTTGTGATTTTAATGCTGAAATAAGCGTTTTTGCGAGATTTGTAACGATATGCACTCAAATCGAAAACTATTTAAGCACACAGCCTAAGATACGATCACTATGGTGATTTTGGAAAAATTAAAAGCGATACCTCAAAAACTCAGGGAGGAGATAGACTCTCAACTTTTCAAAGAAAGATTTTTTTGTACGACATTTTGGGCGGAAGTGAAAACTATGGCGACTAACGTCGGACCTGAGTCGACGCCAATTGAACCAGAATGTTTGTATTTGGTTAACCATTTACGAGCCGATCGGTACATATTGTCAGGTGCATTTGTTTAATCCAGAATTCGATGTAAGAGATTTAACGCTTAATATTTTATATGAGATTCGCTATGATTACAGCAATATTGTCTGAAAATTCATATATCGCTTTCAACAATATTGGCTTGCTCGTTTTCGAATGATGAGCGGCGGAAGCAAACATATAATTTGGCTTTCTCTTAAAGTTGGCTCCGCTTCATACCATAGCTGTAGAAGTTTTGTATGGAATATTTTAGACTCGAAACTGCAGAGACGATACACATTGGTAGTGAGATATAGATTATGTCAATTTAATGTCATGCATAATCCTGTCATAAGCAGAACGGTTCTAAAAAGTGAAGAAACTTATTTTTTTCTGAACATTTGATCACAAAACTGAGCTTGACATAAACGAATTATTTAATAATGTTTATAACCAGGAACAAAAATGATTATGGTGTTTCAAAAATTTAAGTCAGTACCTTACTTTAATCTTAGTATTTTGATCAACAGCAAGGGTTGACTCTGAGATATGTGTATTGGTTGGTTTGGGTGCGAATTAAAAAATCACAAAAAACACTAGAATAGAGCAAAAATAATTTATTAATCATACTGAATGATTGGTAAAACTCGGATATAACAATTAATTAATTTCACTTACCTATAAGTATTTCTCTGTTATAAATTTATCTTTTTTGAAGTTAATCAATCGCAGCTTTACCTCTAATTTAGTATTATTTTGACATTTTTTTTCGATCTCATTTTGAATGAACACACATATCTGCTTGGCCCTTATATTCGGTCTCGGCGTGATACAGACGCTTTACCCAGATTCACAGGTGACAAATCATCCATATATAATCTAATTTTTTGATACTTATGATCGAACCAAATTGATTGCGCCTTTTTGTGCTCCTTAGCGCCTCATATACATTTGAAGTTTTAAAATATACGTAATCAAAAATGTCATTTCATTGATTAAATCTTTAACAATTTATTTTAATCAATTTTAGCAAAACAAAACTTAGAGAAAAAAACAGAAATTTTTTGAAAAATTAGAGTTTACAAAAAACTTCGTTACTCCAATTATACTAATCGGAAAATAATTTCGAAAAATGCTCTAGTTAGGTAACTATTTAATCTATCATATGTGATCAAAATACATAAATTGAAAATGTCTGAGTCTTGATATAGAGACCGAAATGTCGAAAATGTGACTTTTATGGCTGATGGAGTGTCGCTTTTGAGCCCTTCGAAATTAAGAGAATACTATTTTGAAAAGACAAGTTTGAAGATTTTTGTTTGAAATGATGTGTGATAGTGATTTTATGATTTTTTGAAAAGGGCTTGTACAATTTAGTACAATAAGTGTGTAATGGGATAGAAAATTATTGGTGTGTAATGGTTAAATCATATCTTTGGCGTATGTTTATATATCGAGAGTGTTAAACAGACTTTAAAACTACGTTTTATGCCAATTTCCCCGGCTGGACTGAGAGCGTCGATAACGGGTAAATCATAATTAAATTCGGTAAATTTTGCTTCCAATTGAACCAAACAAATATTTATTTAAAAGTATGAAGTTAAAGGAATAATTTCCAAACTTTCCGTTGAAAAAATTCTTTTTTGGTTTTCAAATGGTTTTGAAAGTTGTACTTTCTGGACGCTGTGGTGAAAAACCTCTTTTCGTTAACTTTAGGCCCTAAGGCTTAGGGTATTTATTGGGAATACCACATTCATAGTTTAAGCTTAAATATAAAAGCCATGAACCTTTTTTTCAAAGACTAAAAAATATGACTTAGCGATCACATGGGAAGGCGGGTTATATTTTATTTCCTGGGGCCTCGTATCCAATAACATGATTAAAATTTCTCAGAATCTTAACATTCACGATGTCTAAAAGATGCAAAATATTTTGAGTTCTTGCATTATTAACACGCTCAAGCAAAGTTTGAAACTTTTTTTGAATGACTGCAATTGTTTTTAGTAACTTTGTATGCGACTTAAAATGGAAATCCGAATCTGCAGGATCTTTTATACCAGTTAAAGTTGAATAAAATATTCAAGAAAAACAATAATGCAAAACATAATCCAACGATTCATCGTTCAGAAACCAGACCAAAAGTTTTCATTTGCTTCTCGTACAGATTTTGTTTAAAATAACCCTTTTGGAAAATCGTCTGATTTATACTTCATTCGAAATCACTGTCAGGTGCGATGAGGTAGAGCGACTAATCCGCGCCATAAGCGAGAAATCCGACTAGAAATATCAGGCAATTTGTGTAGTTGGTAAACACACTCAAATCATGATGAGAGAGCCGCGGGTTCAAGCCCCGACTTGTCTATTCCCCCTTTTCCGTCATTACGGACCTCACTCTGAAAAATTGTTAAAAATAATTGCCTCTTATATTTATGCAACATCTGATATCTTGAAGAAATACTTCGTTCCCATTATTATTCTAAAACTTGATTTAAATACACCATTGAAATATACACTTTTAAAAATGATTCTAAACTGCCGAAACGTCAGGTGCATAGCATGTCCGAGTCTCTAAATACGACCATTACTCCTACAAGAGACATAATTAAGAAAAATACGACTTATTTAGTAAGTATTATATCAAAATTCTGATGTATTATATCTCTTTAAGGAGAGTCGATAAACTCGGCAGACTGGAGTCAATATAACTGACGAAAATAATAAGTCATTATATTTTTTTATGCTCATCATAGTTCGCTGACCTGATATAAATATTTTTCAGCTTGATAAAATCATTTTTATTCATTGGTGATAGATTAAAGTTCGAGTTTTCATTCTTGAAATTGTAAAATTTTCGAAAAAATTCAAATCATTATAAAAATTCTCAGCATTTTTGTCCAAATTTTTATTTTATATTCAAATTTGTGGGAAAAACAGAAAAAAACCACTTTTAATTTTTTATAGATGCCTACATATTTTCTGACCGCCGTTTGAAACATCATAAAATCTTTTTTTCATCTTTTGACGACTTTTCTCGAAATATTATTAATAAGTGGCTTTTCGATTTCCCGATAAAAAATAAAGCAGAATCACTTATTAAATTTTCTGGTATTTTTTAAATCTCCGTATGTCCATTAATGGGATGGTCGCGCGATTATCATTTCTAGACTTGATCATAGTTTGTTTTACTTTACTAGTTTCAAATTGTTTTATTCATTTTCAAGAGTTGTTTTTCAGGAATGATATAGCAGTTTAACATGATTTTAAAGACACAAATTTTTTTTTGCAAAATTTGAATTATTTAATTGCTGCGAAAATGTGTGAAAGAAAGGATAAATTTTACGTGAAAACTTGAATAAGAGTCAATTTTTCCATGGAATTGAATAAAAAGTTAAATTTTAATTAGTGGCGTTTTAGGCAAGGTTATAAATTAGAAAAGTTTTAATTTTTTGGAATCATTTTTATGATTTAAAGTGGGCGTTTTAATCGTTTAAAGTTAGCTTTGCGTTTTACTCTTTCCCATTTTGACCTGCATCTTTTTTACAGAATTTCAAAAAATTGTTCAATATAATAAATTTTTTTTCTCTTTAAGAGTTTTAAATTAAATTGTATTCGTTTCACGTAATTCATCGTATTTTTGTTTGTTAATGGGACAATCTGCGATATGAAGACCTTTATCGGATGTATGATTTAAATGTTCGCCACAGCGTATTATTAAAGTTCTGCGACTTTGGCCAATCTACAAATCAGAACATGGGCAGTCATACTTATAAACTGTATTCGATGTCTCAAATTTCGGTGAGTGCTTTTGACTGGCGAGAAATTAATTGTTTAATTTTGACGGTTCTGGAAGAGATGTTGATTTGAAAATCCAGGATAAATTCAGTCATTTTATTTGTGAGCTTATATATGTACTGCTCCATGTTGGGTGAGTTATAGTTAAAACATACCGTGATGCTATTAGGTGGTCGTTCGAGTCTTTGATTTTTACGTAAAAAAAGGTTGATTTTACTTTTAACAAGCTTTTCTGGATACGAATTTAAGTAAAATCATCTTTTAGCTCTTCTAAACTCTCATGGAAAAGTGCTTCAGTGCTACATGCATTTTCCTCAATGTAGCGCGGTAACAATTCCGTCTTTTAAGTACTTCGGTGACATTAAGCTGTGCTGAAAATTTTAAATAACTGTTAATGAACCCATTTTACTGTATTTAATGAAATTGAATTCATTATTTTTAAGAAAAACTTTTCTATCTAACAATATAAGTAAAATTTCCATCAAAACTGTGTACGTCTTTCAGGGAAGTTCTGATGTTACTTTCTTTATAACAAGAATAACCTCATCAGCGTATCTTTGATACAAAATCAACTTATTTTCAAGATTTTAGTTTTACATATCAATATAGAAAATACCACCTGGGAATTTTGATTCTGAAAAATTTCATCGCAATACTCTGCGACTGCTTATTAAGCGGCAAGAGTTCTTTAATTCGTATCGCGCGAGAAAAACAAATCAAACAGAAAAAATTTGAGAATCATTTTTCTTATTAATTTTAAAATTGATTGAATTCTCCGAATTAATTAACAGCAGCCGCACTTTAGGATATTTTACTGTGCCGGATGTGTAAATATCCCGCCGAGAATCGTTTTGCTCTTCCAGGTGATACAAATCAGCAGTNATGTACTGCTCCATGTTGGGTGAGTTATAGTTAAAACATACCGTGATGCTATTAGGTGGTCGTTCGGGTCTTTGACTATTTTGTAAAAAAGACTTAATTTTGCTTTCAACAAGCTTTTCTGGATACGAATTTAAGTAAAAAACATCTTTTAGCTCTTCTAAACTCTCATGGAAAAGTGCTTCGGTGCCACATGCATTTTTTCCCGATGTAGCGCGGTAATGATTCCGCCTTTTAAGTACTTTGGCGACATTAAGCTGTGCTGAAAATTTGAAATAACCGTTAATGAACCCATTTTTCTGTATTTAATGAAATTTAATTCATTATTTTTAAGAAAAACTTTACTATCTAAAAATATAAGTTCATTATTGGCGTCCATTTCTTGTAAGGTAAACTTCAAATTTCCATCGAAACTGTGTATGTCTTTCATAAAAGTTCTGATGGTATTTTTCTTTATAAGTAGAATAACATCATCAGCGTATCTTTGATACGAAATAAGTTTATTTTCAAGAAAATATTTTTTTATAAATAATAGTTTTTGAAAATTGGTGAGTTTCTTTTGAAACAACACCTGGTCAGGAGCTGATAAAATTTGTGATAGCGTCAGTCTGGTAGGGCCTGTCTTCCTCGCGAGTGTTAGGGTGGTCTGGTGAGAGCGTATCGTACAAAACGCCTTCCTCGAATATTAATTGAGTGAATTTTAGGGAGTAACCGACGGAAGCTGTATCTCGAGATCCATACATGGAAGAAACTTAAGTTTTGTTGCATTCAAAATTTTGTGATCGGTTTGCTTCCGAATCAATAAAAAAATTCGGATTTGACCTAAAAATTTTCTAAAAATTTATTTTTGCACCTCAAGCTTAATCTCCCAAATTTTTACCCGAGAATAACTCGAGGAAGGCTTTTTTTACCAGACTACGGCTATGACAAAAATCATCTCCCCCTGATGATAAGCCAAAATTGTTCTATTTAAAAAGTTTGTGTTTTTTTGACACCTGAGAGACGATACTTCCTCCGGACCATGTCTCGTGTATAAGGTCAAAACGTTCGATATATAGAAAATATTTTTTTAGGCATGCTGCCGGCTCATTCCGGCTCAAAAACTAGATTGTGATTGTCCATTTCATTGCCAGGCTATAATTTGGCTTACAGTCTGTTTAACATGTAATACATACTAAACAACACCGAGTGTATAAAACAGACACACAGGTTATTAAATATTTCTGATAGAATGTTCGAGAATTGATATCGCTGATAACTACCGTCAGTAATGAGTCGGTAAATATGAGAATTATCGCAAGATTTCTCAGTGAGATTAATTTATTAAGGGGGTAGCAGCGATGTGGCAGATTGAAGTCAATTCAACTTACGAAAATAATTAGTTCGTTATTTTTTTGCTTTTATTTTCGTGAGCCGAACCAGAATAAGATTAGAGTTCAAACTTATATTTTTAAATTCGTTAAATTTTCAAAAAAAATCAAAGCATCATAAAAATTTTTCGCATTTTTTGTTCAAAATTTTGTCTGATTTTGTTTTTGAAATCTGTGAATAAAAACGAAAAAACATATCTACTTTAACTATTTTCATGCATGTCTACATATTTTTTGACCGCTGTTTGAAAAATCATAAAATGTTTATTTGTCATTTTTTGTCGATTTTTATAATTTTTTTATTAAATATTATAAAAATTTACTGCAAATCAAGTCCAAAAATTATTATCAGAGGTTTTTTTGAAATCTCTATAAAACATTAGGCCGAATCATTTGTAAAATTTTCTGGTGTCTATTTGGTTTCCGTATTTCAACCGATGGAAGGCTCAAGCGAATACCGTTTCTGAACTACTGATGAAATAAACAACACTTGCTTGTAACACCGGTTTGTGTCATTTGGCACGCAATTTGATAAAATTTAATTTTTGCAAAAAAAAATCAATAAAATTTCAGGTGCTATAGGCGTCATTTCTTTTAAAAGTCAGGACATTTTTTAAAATTTAAACGCAATCGGAGGTCATTTTTTATTCCTAAAAAGCTGTTTTTCGCCATTTTTCAGGAAAAAAAACTTTCATATTGAAGAAATTTTTTCATGTGGATAATGAATTATTAATGATTCACCCACTTATAAACGGATAACACCCGAAAATGTATGAAGTTTATAAATATTGTCTTAAATAAACATTCTAACATCGGGTTTAGTTGGAAATGGAGTTCCAATGAATAGTGGTATTTAATATTTATACAGATAGTTATGTTTAGAAAAAAAAATACAAACGTTTGCAAGAATGAACACTTTAATCGAAGACAAAAAATAAAAAAATAAATTTTCACATTTATTTTTCTTTCATATATTACTCAGAAAAAAATGTACCAATCTGCCACATCGGCGATGTGACATCGCTGCTACCCCCTTAAAGTAGGTTTTAATATGATACATTTTCTGAATGGAGCCGATGATGAAATCAGGTAATTGTTTTATGAACTCATTTCGATCGATCAAATTTTCAATGAGGTACATGTGAAAATACTTAATTTTACTACTTTGATGAACCAGAAACAATGAAAGTTCAACATCTAACCTCTACTTTCTATGACGTTATAAAAGAAAATGTCCAAAAATTTCAATGTATTCCGGAGTCATGACTGGGGTTAGTACCGGAAGAATTATCTGCAAAACTAAATCCCTCAGCACTGATTCTTTCAGTTCATATATATGGTTCATATTCTGCTCCAACCCCTTTAAAACGATTTTGTTTTGTACAATATGTAGTTGTACAATGACCGATTTCAAAGATAGGGAACACACTTTGAAGGAAATTTTCGAATTTTGAAAATAAATTAGGACATTTGTTAGGCATCAAAAATAAGTTGACGAGCCGGAATTTGAGGTCGGTCACGTGTCTAGGCCTTGTTTCATTCGCTCATAACCCCAAAAACTATAGGGCTTCGTTCTAGCCCGTAGTACTTTCAATTAAAAATCAAAGAACATATTTAAAGTCTTAAAAACAGTGCGTATTCTTTTTTTGGTTTTGTTGAAATTTGGTATCAGTAGCGGTAGAGAGCAAAACATCAAAAATCGACGAAATTATTTTTATAAAGACAAAAATGATGGCATAGTCCTTATAACTTAACAGCAGACAGTCTGTCAAACAAGGTTCCGTATGAGAAAAAATTGGAGTCATATTACACTTTATGACTGTTTTATGATGTTTTAAAAAAACTGTGATAATAATTTGCTGATTTTAGCTGCGAAATCTGTCGGGCTTCGCACCTCGCCCTGGTATTATAAATAAGAAATCAAAGAACATATTTGGAATCTTAAAACAATGCGTATCGTCTGTTACAATTTTTTGTTAAAATTAGCTCTCCATAGCGGTAGAGAGCAAAATATCTAAAATCAACGAAATTTTTTTTATAGAGACAAAAATGATGGCAGAGTCCCTATAAATTCACAACAGACAGTTTGTTAGTCAAGGTTGCATATGAAAAAAAATTGGAGTCATATAACACTTAATGACCGTTTTATGATTTTTTTATTTCCGGCTTCATTTTGGCCTTTCGTATTATAAATAAAAATCCAAAAACATACTTTGAATTTAATAAGAAATTGTGTTGCATTTTTAATATCTTGTTAAAGTTTGATCTCCATATCGGTAGAAAGCGAAACATAAAAAATCGACAAATGTACCTTTTTAAGGGAGTACTGGTCGCATTTTAAGGCCAAAAACAGGGTTTTCAGCGTCGCGTCAATGAAGTACTAGAAACAGCACGAACATATGTATTTCAGTTCAGGGATAATTGAACATTAATCTTGCTTTCACTAAACAAATCGAAGGCCCCTGATTGGCCGACCAATCAAGAACGACCTTTCAAAAGTGGCACTATTTTCACTTAAAAAGCCTACTCCTCCCTGAGTTTTGAAGATAGAGAATACTTTTAGAGTTTTTATTGACCACAGAAAACGTGGGCAGAACCCCAAGTTCAGTTTTACTCAAAAAAATTTCATCCGGCGCTTAAATGAGCAAAAAACTGTTTTTTGGCCTTATTTTGAGTGGCTCGGGGAAAATACTACTCCTCCCTAGATTTTGACGGCAGAAACCTAAAACTGGTATGTATACGATCCTTAAGGGGATTGTGGGTGCTTCCAGTAATGTGCTGGGGAAAAATAAGGCGTTTTTAAAACTCAAATATCTTTTGTGAGAATTGAGTGAACGTTTATTTTTCCAATTGTATATTGTAGTCCGTAACCTTGANGATGTATGATGTAAATGTTCGCCACAGCGTTTAACAAAGTTTTTCCACCTTGGCCAATAGATAAAATCAGAACATGGCAATCGTACTGATAAACTGTATTCGATGTCTCAAATTTTTCGGTAAAGTGCTTTTGACTGCGAGAAATTAATTGTTAATTTTTAACGGTTCTGAAAGAAACGTTGATTCTGAAATCCGGGATAAATTTAGTCATTTTATTTTGTGAGCTTATATATGTACTGCTCCATGTTGGGTGAGTTATAGTTAAAACATACCGTGATGCTATTAGGTGGTCGTTCGGGTCTTTGACTATTTTGTAAAAAAGAACTTCAATTTGCTTCAACAAGCTTTTCTGGATACGAATTTAAGTAAAAAACATCTTTTAGCTCTTCTAAACTCTCATGAAAAAGGCTTCGTGCCACATGCAATTTTTCCCCGATGTAGCGCGGTAATGATTCCGCCTTTTAAGTACTTTGCGACATTAAGCTGTGCTGAAAATTTGAAATAAACCGTTAAGAACCCATTTTTTCTGTATTTAATGAAATTTAATTCATTTATTTTTAAGAAACAAGCACTTTACTATCTAAAAATAAAGTTCATTATTGGCGTCCATTTCTTGTAAGGTAACTTCAAATTCCATCGAAACTGTGTATCGTCTTTCATAAAGTTCTGGATGGTATTTTTCTTTATAAGTAGAATAACATCATCAGCGTATCTTTGATACGAAATAAGTTTACTTTTTCAAGAAAATATTTTTTTATAAATAATAGTTTTTGAAAATTGGTGAGTTTCTTTGAAACAACACCTGGTCAGGAGCTGATAAAATTTGTGATAGCGTCAGTCTGGTAGGCCTGTCTTCCTCGCGAGTGTTAGGTGGCTGTGTGAGAGCGTATCGTACAAAACGCCTTCCTCGATATTAATTGAGTGAATTTTAGGGAGTAACCGACGGAAGCTGTATCTCGAGATCCAACAATGGAAGAAACTTAAGTTTTGTTGCATCAAATTTTGTGATCGGTTTGCTTCCGAATCAATAAAAAAATTCGGATTTGACCTAAAAATTTTCTAAAATTTCTAAAAATTTATTTTTGCACTCAAGCTTAATCTCCCAAATTTTAACCCGAGAATAACTCGAGGAAGGCTTTTTTTACCAGACTACGGCCTATGACAAAATCATCTCCCCCTGATGATAAGCCAAATTGTTCTATTTAAAAAGTTTGTGTTTTTTGACACCTAGAGACAATACTTCCTCCGGACCAATGTCCTCGTGTATAAGGTCAACAACGTTCGATATATAGAAAATATTTTTTAGGCATGCTGCCGCTCATTCCGGCTCAAAAACTAGATGTGATGTCCATTTCATTGCCGGCTATAATTTGGCTTACAGTCTGTTTAACATGTAATACATACTAAACAACACCGAGTGTATAAACAGACACACAGGTTATTAAATATATCTGATAGAGAGTTCGAGAATTGATATCGCTGATAACTACCGTCAGTAATGAGTCGTAAATATGAGAATATTCGCAAGATTTCTCAGTGAGATTAATATTAAGGGGGTAGCAGCGATGTGGCAGATTGAAGTCAATTCAACTTACGAAAATAATTAGTTCGTTATTTTTTTGCTTTATTTCGTGGCCCGAACCAGAATAGAATTAGAGTTCAAACTTAATATTTTAAATTCGTTAAATTTCACAAAAAATCAAAGCATCATAAAATTTTTTCGCATTTTTTGTTCAATTTTGTCTGATTTTGTTTTTGAAATCTGTGAATAAAAACGAAAAAACATATCTACTTTAAACTATTTTCATGCATGTCTACATATTTTTGACCAGCTGTTGAAAAATCATAAAATGTTTATTTGTCATTTTTTGTCGATTTTTAATTTTTTATTAAATATATAAAAATTTACTGCAAATCAAGTCCAAAAATTATTATCAGAGGTTTTTTTGAAATCTCTATAAAACATTAGCCGAATCATTTGTAAAATTTTCTGGTGTCTATTTGGTTTCCGTATTTCAACCGATGGAGGCCAAGCGAATACCGTTTCTCTGACTACTGATGAAAATAAACAACACTTGCTTGTAACACCGGTTTGTGTCATTGGCACGCAATTGATAAAAATTAATTTTTGCAAAAAAAATCATAAAATTTCAGGTGCTATAGGCGTCATTTCTTTTAAAAGTCAGGACATTTTTTTAAATAATTAAACGCAATCGGAGTCATTTCTTATTCCTAAAAAACTGTTTTCGCCATTTTTCAGGAAAAAAAACTTTCATATTGAAAAATTTTTTCAGTGGATAATGAATTATAATGATTCCACCCACTTATAAACGGATAACAACCCGAAAATGTATGAAGTTTATAAATATTGTCTTAAATAACATTCTAACATCGGGTTAGTTGGAAATGGAGTTCCAATGAATAGTGGTATTTCTATTTATACAGATAGTTATGTTTAGAAAAAAAATACAAACCGTTGCTAAGAATGAACACTTAATCGAGACGAAAAAATAAAAAAATAAATTTTTCATCATTATTTTCTTTTCAATATTACTCAGAAAAAATGTACAATCTGCACATCGCGATGTGACATCGCTGCTACCCCTTAAAGTAGGTTTTTAATATGATACATTTTCTGAATGGAGCCGATGATGAAATCAGGTAATTGTTTTATGAACTCATTTCGATCGATCAAATTTTCAAATGAGGTACATGTGAAATACTTATTTACTACTTTGATGAACAGAAACAATGAAAGTTCAACATCTAACCTCTACTTCTATGACGTTATAAAAAGAAAATGTCCAAAAATTTCACATGTATTCCGAGTCATGACTGGGGTTAGTACCGGAAGAAATTATCTGCAAAACTAAATCCCAGCAACTGTTCTTTCAGTTCATATATATGTTAATATTCTGCTCCAACCCCTTTAAAACGATTTTTTTGTACAATATGTAGTTGTACAATGACCGATTTCAAAGATAGGGAACACACTTGAAGGAAATTTCGAATTTTGAAAATAAATAAGGACATTGTTAGGCATCAAAAATAAGTTGACGAGCCGGAATTGAGGTCGGTCACGTGTCTAGGCCTTGTTTCATTCGCTCATAACCCCAAAAACTATAGGCTTCGTTAGCCCGTAGTACTTTCATTAAAATCAAAGAAATATTTAAAGTCTTAAAAACAGTGCGGTATTCTTTTTTTGGTTTTGTGAAATTGGTATCAGTAGCGGTAGAGGAGCAAAACCATAAAAATCGACGAAATTATTTTTAATAAAGACAAAAATGATGGCATTAGTCCTTATAACTTAACAGCAGACAGTCTGTCAAACAAGGTTCCGTATGAGAAAAATTGGAGTCAATTACAACTTTATGACTGTTTTATGATGTTTTAAAAAAACTGTGATAATAATTTGCTGAATTTAGCTGCGAAATCTGTCGGGCTTTCGCACCTCGCCCTGGTATTATAAATAAGAAATCAAAGAACATATTTGGAATCTTAAAACAAGCGTATCGTCGTTTACAATTTTTGTTAAAATTAGCTCTCACATAGCGGTAGAGAGCAAAATATCTAAATCAACGAAATTTTTTTTATAGAGACAAAAAGATTGGCAGAGTCCCTATAAATTCACAACAGACAGTTTGTTAGTCAATGGTTGCATATGAAAAAAAATTGAGTCATATAACACTTAACTCGTAGACTCCGATTTCCGGCAGTAGTGACCATTCACCATTAAATCGCATTAACGAGCGCTAAACATTAATGACAAGACCAGTTATAAAGTTATTGATAAACTTTAAGATGAAATGACGTTTGTGCGTTTTTTTATTGAAAATTTTACTGTATTACAGTACTTATTTTTTGCAAAAATTTTTTTAAATCACAAAATTAAACCTTCATCGTGATCAGAAAAAAATTCTAAGACTTTTTTCCCCATACACTATAGCCCCCAAAATGATCACGTGACGTATATTTAAGGAATAAGGTTGGTAAAAGTAGTACTGTTTTTTTCCAAAAATTGCTTAAATCAATTTTTGAAAGAAGTGAAGTGGTTTCTTAGGAAGTTTTTAAGACTTTTTACATTACACTCAAGTCCGAAAACGATCACGTGACCTCAAATTAGAAATGAGGTTTTGGCCCAAGTACCCCAAATAGTACTCAAATACGCCGAAAAGTTTTGAGGACTATACACACCTAATTTAAGAGTTTTGAAACATATAATTATTCCAAACACGTCACGTGATCTTATTTTTCAAGAATAAGGATTTATTTATGACATATTTAAACTTTTATTTTGGATTATTTCGTTACGTGATTTTATTCAGACTTTCCTGTAATGAGAAAAAGTCTTAAAAACGTTTGAAGTTGACCCGGAATTTTTTTGACGTAATTTGAGTACTTTTCAATTACTGTACATTGGGTACCATATATAATAATGATATATTTTTTTTCAAAAGTACTCAAATCATGCGAAAGACCCCTCAAAAGAATCGAACGAATTTCTAAGACTCTAAATGCATTACAGTATGGCCTCCAGTTTAAATAGAGCCAGATCTCCAGAAGTCATAGCTTTCGAAATGCTGATGACATAAGAATGCGTAGGCGAGAGAGAGTGAGAAAAAATGAATAATTACCGATTGGGTTTTTTAATTTCAAGATTTCTGTTTGTATATTTTGTGAAAATTGGCCTCCGTTAGAATAGAGCACCTCTAGAAGCCAAAACTTCGACAAAATTAATAATTAGAATCAAAAAAGGTTTGCGAGTACGCGTAGGCGTGACTTCGTCTCTGTTGTAGAACAACAATGATATTAAACAATAATTTCAGAGTCAGTTATACGAGAGAATTTGGATGAAAACATATAATAATTGTTAAATGGAACTAGAGAAAACCTTTGAAGTTAACTAAACAGTAGTTCAAAATATATAAACGTTTGAATTCGTATGAATTATTGCACTGCTGCCCGTCACTGGGGTACATTTCGCGAATTTTTTTTTCTCATCCCCATTAAATGCCTTTTTGTTTCATCGGAATTTTTATTTTATTTTAAATTTTATTGCAAATTGGCTGAATATATTTTAAGCTATTGAAAATGTATGTTGATAATGAAACTTTGCTTATATGGCTCGATCTATAGAATGGTCACTAGTTGCCGGAAATCGAGTCTGGGTACAGATTCATGTCTAAAGTCTACGAGTTAATGACCGTTTAATGATTTTTTATTTCCGGCTTCATTTTGGCCTTCGTATTATAAATAAAATCCAAAAACATACTTTGAATTTAATAAGAATTGTGTTGCATTTTTAATATCTTGTTAAAGTTTGATCTCCATATCGGTAGAAAGCGCGAAACATAAAAATCGACAAATTGAACCTTTTAAGGGAGTACTGGTCGCATTTTAAGGCCAAAAACAGGGTTTTCAGCGTCGCGTCAATGAAGTACTAGAAACAGCACGAACATATGTATTTCAGTTCAGGGATAATTGAACATTAATCTGCTTCACACTAACAATCGAAGGCCCTGATGGCCGACCAATCAGAACGACCTTTCAAAAGTGGCACTATTTTCACTTAAAAAGCCTATCTCCCCTGAGTTTTGAAGATAGAGATATACTTTTAGAGTTTTTATTGACCACAGAAAACGTGGGCAGAACCCCAAGTTCAGTTTTACTCAAAACAAATTTCATCCGGCGCTTAAATGAGCAAAAAACTGTTTTTTGCCCTTATTTGGAGTGGCTCGGGGAAAATACTACTCCTCCCTAGATTTTGACGGCAGAAACCTAAAACTGGTATGTATACGATCCTTAAGGGGATTGTGGGTGCTTCCAGTAATGTGCTGGGGAAAAATAAGGCGTTTTTAAAATCAATATCTTTGTGAGAATTGAGTGAACGTTTTTTTTCCAATTGTATATTGTAGTCCGTACCCCTTGAGAAGTCAAAAAACTGATTCATTTCTAGAAAATATTATTACATCAACCTTTAAATGCATAAAACCTAATTGCTGGCATTTCTTTTCATTGAAGTATACCGTCATATCCACGTATCCAAAAATCACATAATTGCCGATATTTATTGATCAGAAAAAAATTCTCTACAATTTAAACCAAGCATATTTTATTAAATTCATCTTAATTCGCCGAAAATTATTTTGAAAATTCCTTGCTATAGTTTAAATATAGGCAAAATGAATGATTATTACAAAAAAAGTATACCTCACGAACGGCACGTATGCGATTTCTTTTCTCTTTTTCATAAATTCTTTCTCTATTATCCTATATAAACTTTTAAACCAAGCAATTTTAATACTTTTTTTTACTATTTCTCGCACTCCACTATTCCATGCTGATTTAAGGCGCGCCATTATTAACTTGATTTGGATGAAAATTGAAATATTGAAAAAGGGGCAAAAATCTTAACAATTATAATATTGAAATACTTTCATTAATGTTATTTTTTCGCTGTGATTATTATTCTTTGTGATTTGAGACTATCTATGTCTATAATTTTAATAATAAATTATTTGCAAGCAAATCCGATATTCTAGAACTAGTTATTCGAATAGTATGACCTTTTTTTTAATTGCAATCAATTTCTTGTGTGCTGGATGGTCGGATACAAGAAAAATAATACCGAATTTGAGACCGTGGTCGAAACTAACTAACTGCACACAATCCCCTTAAGGATACGCGCAAAACCTAAGTTCGACTATTTGCATGTTTGTATCTCGTCTTTTTGGTACCGCGATTCAAATTCTCGAAATTCCTAAATTTCGAACAAAATCGTGATTAAAAAATTTCTAATCGCGATAAAAAAAAATTTTTGACAAATGAAAATAAAAAAGACATCTGATCAACTTATTTTTGTCCGTATTTCAGAAAAAAACATTTAAAAATAATGCTAGAAAATTTCATGTCGCGTCTCTCTAAATGCGACCAGTACTCCCTTAGATACAAAAAATAATGGCTATGTATTTCACAATTTATATTTCAATGGCATGACAGTTTTTGTGGTCAAATAGTGACTCCAATTTTTTCATATGCAACCTTGACTAACAACCTGTCTGCTGTGAATTAAAAAGGACTCTGCCATCATTTTTGTCTTTATAAAAGAATTTCGTTGATTTTAATGTTTTGCTCTCTCACCACTATTGAGATCAAATTTGAACAAAAAATTTAAAAAGGACGATACGCATGTTTTCTTATTCAAATGTGTTCTTTGATTTTCTATTTATAAAACCAGGGCGGACATCGGCCCAACAGATTTCGCAGCTGAAATCAGCAAATATTATCAATTTTTCTGAAAAAATCATAAACAGTCGTTTAGTGTAATATGACTGCAATTTTTATATGGAACCTTGACTAACAAACTGTCTGATGTGAATTATAAAGGACTCTGCCATAATTTTTGTCTCAATAAGAATAATTTCGTCGATTTTTGATGTTTTGGCTCTCTACCGCTACTGAGACCGAATTTCAACAAATAAAAATAAAGGTCGATACCGACTTTTTTTAAGATTCCAAATATGTTCTTTGATTTTTAATTCAAAATACCACGGGCTAGAACGAAGCCCGTTAGATTTTGCCAGTTTTGAGGTTATGAGCGAATTAAACAAGTCCTAGACACATGACCGGACCTCAAATTTCGGCCTCGCCAACTCATTTTTGACGCCTAACAAACGTCCTAATTTTTTTTTAAAAATTGAAAATTTTCCTCTAAAGTGTGTTTCCCTATCTTTGAAATCAACCAATCATATTGTACAATACGTATTTTACCAACGAAACTCCATCTCAGCAACGTTTACGATCTCTAATAGCGTGTGTTCGATCCCCACTAATGTTGTCTAAGTGATTGTCTTGAGTATGATATAGAAAAGGGTGCTTGATATTGGAACGCTTAATTGATTTGTGTGTATTACTCAAGCAATTACTAAGACAATCACTCAGACAACATAAGTGGGATTCGAACACGCGCTATAGAGATAGTAACGGTTTTTGAGATGGAGTTTCGTTGGTAAAAGGATATGGTTCAACTTACTCAAAAAAATGATTCCGACATGAACAAAAATTAGAGCCACCTGGTGGTGACAATGTGAGTATTAAAAAACAAACTTAAGGGCAAATTTATTATGAGAAAAGTATTTATTTATAAAGTAAAGAATGAAGAATTTGATATTTTTCATTACTTATTAATAACTTTGACTTTTTTTCAAAATAAATTGCTTATATTTTGAAACAGTCAGAATTTTGAAACAGAAACTTTTCAAAAACTGTTGTAGGATTACAATTTTAAAAATATGTCATTTTGTCAAAACGCTTAAATTGGCAGTAAGTGATGTAAAAAGTGTTGTTGGTCACTCAATTCTGGCCACTAGAAGGCTCAGAAATATTTTTGTGCTCATAATCAGTTTCCTTGGTGTGAAAGAAATTCTTCGCTAAACTTGCATTGTGACAATGCCGCAATATCACTGTATTATAGTTAGTATGCGTGTTCTAGGCTTGCAATAGATTAGATTTAAGAAATAAGGCTTTTCATAGTTTAATAAGTTCATTCCTCGAATGACGCAAATTGACAAATACCACTGTATTGCAATACCGGTTTTGATAAATAAGAGTGAAAGATTAATGTTTTGCATAATTAATCAGTTCATTCCTCGAATGACGCAAAATAAGATTCGTAAAAAAAGCTGATCTAGGCTTTTTTAAGTTCAAAGCTTTAATTTTGAAAATTTCGAAATCATGCTTACGGTCTGTAGCCAAGCCCTTGAAAGATGAGAAAAGTATTTATTATAAAGTAAAGAATGAAGAATTTGATATTTTTCATTACTAATAATATTTGACTTTTTTCTTTTTTTCAATATTGCTTATATTTGAAACAGTCAGAATTTGAAAACAGAAACTTTTCAAAAACTGTTTAGGGATTCACATATTTAAAAATATGTCATTTTGTCAAAACGCTTAAATTGGCAGTAAGTGATGTAAAAAGGTGTTGGTCATCATTCTGGCCACAGAAGGCTCAGAAATATTTTTCTGCTCATAACAGTTTCCTTGGTGTGAAAGAAATTCTTCGCTAAACTTGCATTGTGACAATGCCGCAATATCACTGTATTATAGTTAGTATGCGTGTTCTAGGCTTGCAATAGATTAGATTTAAGAAATAAGGCTTTTCATAGTTTAATAATTCATTCTCGAATGACGCAAATTGACAAATACCACTGTATTGCAATACCGTTTGATAAATAAGAGTGAAAGATTAATGTTTTGCATAATTAATCAGTTCATTCTCGAATGACGCAAAAATAAGATTCGTAAAAAATAAAACCTGAGGCTTTTTATAAGTCATACAAGCTGCTTAATTTTGAAAATTTCGAAATCATGAGGCGAGCACAAGCTTGAACTCATTCAATAGATATTTGTATTAACTAATAATTGTAATTTGACTAGTTAATTTCTCTAAGTTGAAAAGTCCTCAAGCCAACTCGATGATGAAGAAAGATATACCTGTAATCTATATGATTAACGGGCTTAGTACTGCAGAAGTTCAGTTGAAGGAATCGGAACAATTTAAGTATACCACAAACAACGCGGAATACAAGACCCAATCAAATCCTGGATTGCAGCAATGAGTCGATTACGTTGCATCAGAGTTAAGCTGAATCATCATATGATCAAATTTTGGATATCCG
>SCLH01001158.1:110602-125359 GCA_004367855.1 Oikopleura vanhoeffeni | reverse complement strand
TACAAGCATGAACTTGAAATTGGCCATGAACCTTGTCATAAAGAATAGTTCTTTTTAATTTTTAAGGAGCTAATTTTGTAGAAATTTTAATCAAAACATGCAATTTTTTTGCAGTTTCAGCACCCAAATTGGTGCCGGTTTAATACTGCAAATTTTAAAATGTCAAATTTAGCCTCAATGCTTATCAATTATGCCTTTAATTGTGTGAATCGTGCTAAAGAGATAGATTTTTATATTTTCTTATCACCATTTGATGCCTTTAAATTACTTTTTTCACATTTTGTTTTGATACGATTGTAGAAAATTATCAGAATTACCATATGATCAAGTGAAAAATATATGTTGATAATGAAACGAAGGTTATACGCTTGATTTAAACACTACGGTCACGCGTGACCGTAAAAAGACTGTGAGTCCATAAGTTGTTCCGGATTGTAGAAGTTAAAAATAAAAAAAAATTCAAACGAATTTAAAGGCATTTAATGAGGATAAGAAAACAAAAAATTGCGGAAATTACCTCTAGTTACACACAAAAGTACAATAATAAGATAAAATTAAACCTTAATTTATATTCGCAATTACCTCATATAAAACTTCAAATNATTTTCTATCGCTCTGTCTAAAAATAAATATATGTTTTTCACAAAATTCTCTAGTGAAATGACTCTTCAATTTTTGAGGAAAGTTATTTCTTGTGATCATAAAGATTTGCTCTCACCTTCTCTCGCCTACGCATTCTTATGTTATCAGCATTTCGAAAGTTATGACTTCTAGAAATGCTCTATTTAAAATGGAGGCCATACTATAATGCAATAGAAGTCTTAGAAATTCGTTACGATTCTTTGAAGGGGTCTGTCACGTGATTTGAGTACTTTTTAAAAACGGTATGTAGTACCAATACACAGTTATTTGAAAAAGTAGTCAAACTACGTCAAAAAAATTCCAAGGTCAACTTCAAACGTGTTTAAGACATTTTTCTCATTACACCAAAGTCCGAATAAAATCAGGTGACGGCAGTGTACCAATTCAATATCATACTACTTTATATATTGTACAAAAATTTCATTAATTCGAAATCCGCTGAGCATTTCTGGTCATGCAGGTCAAAATACTCTACTGTGTCCCTAAAAGTCGAACGACAAATCATACATGACCTACTGATCACGTTTAACTTATGAGATGTTACGAGTAATTAAACTGTGATTTTTTATGTGACAAAAGGTGCATGAAAATTATTTGCTCTGCCTTTCCGTTTAACCTTTACGCACTCATCGTACACTATTGTACGAGATTGACCTTTTTCGACCCACGAAGTATCTTTAGAATTTTAACCGCTAAATATTTATTTTTGAGATTAAACAGAGAGAGATATGAATCTGGACACAAAATCCCCTGAAATCAGACAGAGCCTGTTTTTGGGATGGGAACGCAAAATCCCCTTATTTTCAACAAAATGTCGTCTTTTTTGGTGGCGATTCCGACAAAATCCGTGTACTTTCTAAAATTACGCCGTTTTTTGTTGAGTATGGCTAAATCACCCTACTTTTTTCAAAAATGTCGTGTCTTTTTGTGAGGAACGAGCCAATATCCGCTATATTCAAAAAGAACATAGGTTAGCTGGTCTTTGTGAAATTTGTTCCATATAAAAATATGGCATGTTATGAAAAATCCGGGCCAAGTTTTTCGAAAAATTTAATTTCAATCTTCAAAATCAGCGATCGATACTTTGACCCTTTCTGCTTTAAAAAATCTATTTTGGGCTAACAGTATTTCTCCTTCAAATGCTAGGAGGCCGAATGTTTGGATTAGCAAATATTTTTAACCTTTTCCAACTTTGAAACGCCAGATAATATCAGGATGCACAGCGGTTTCAGCGGCGTAAATTGATTGACTTTATCTAAGTGAGTCAATGTTTAACAAAATAGCAAATTTTTTGAAATGTCTTTTGGCTAAAGAATATCTATAACTTTAGATACTTTTTTTCCACTTTTTTAACATCAGTTGTATCAACTACTCTCAAATATACAACTTATGTAGTGAAAAGTCAGAAATAGTATGAAAATTACTATACAATCAGTGCTGATTCCAATATACACTTTAGCGATCACATATTTCACCCAAAAATTCGTTTGTTGAATATTCCTACATAAAAGTGAAAAAAATAATAAAATAAACAAAAAATTAACACTGGCAAAATTTTCAATAATATTCAAATTCAAAAAAAACAATAAGGATATTTTATTTTCTAAATTCAAATTTAATACGAAAAGCTTAACGACCAAATTAAGTGGATTTCTGAACACCTACGGTGAGAAATTATAATACATTTAAAAAAATCTGTAAAATCCGAATAAGAATTTTAATTTCCAGAATTTGTTTGTAAAATTACGATCTGAAATCGATTTTTTTAAAAACGCCAAAATGGGCGAGTGATTCCATTATCTCTACTCGGTCTATGCCGTTCACTTCTGAGTACAATCCCTAAAAGGATCTAACCGTCGGGTAAATTGCGGGGTTGCTCAGCGAGGGGAAAATCGTGATAACTATTATATTACTCGTATACTCTGGGCACGCTAAAATAAAGAAATGACTCGTACCAAATGCTCGGTTTCGATTCGTAAAGCAGTAATAGCGAAATAGGCCATCACAAACAAGGGGGTATGGCCACCATGTTTAAGATAAGAGTTACCATTGGTCCACATGAAAATATTCTGTGATGATCGCAACACACTTCTAAGTAAAGTGGAATAATTTTGGCAAACGTCTCAGGCTGCTAAGACTTCTAATTCAGACTATCATGAATCAAGATTGGAAGAACCCAAGGTTAATTCTTTATCTCCTAGAATTCCATTCCACGGAGGAAACTTGAGTTTCGTATTCAAAACAAGGGACTTTTAGATATTTAATTAAGTGTACTCATAATATTTCCGCGTGACTACTGCCCGTGGTGGCCGACAACTTTCTGGACCCGTAGTGTCTTCTGGTCATCATCGTGATCCAAACTTTTCCAATAGCATATTTCTTTATGTATTACTTATGAACTTGTTTGTGAGAATTGGGAAAGGGAGTGTTCTTTTTTAATTTGTCTTTTATTCCATTTGATGACTTTTTATAAACTTGTTTTACAATGTTTTTATAGGATGTAAAAATTCGGAACTAAAGTGATTAACCTGGAAATACCATGAAAAATATATTGCGATAATGAATCTATCGGTTATATCATAATTACCGGGGGCCATTGCGGTCACGTTTATTGCATCTGTTTTTGCAGCCCAATTATATTTAATACCCGGCATTGCAACACGAAATTCCTGCGAAAAATTAATGCTTTTTGGTATTAAAATTTGTCCCACTAAAATCAGCCTCTTAAAAAATTAAAAAAGAACTATTTGATGATTCACAGCATCCAAGGCCAATTTCAAAGTTCATTTCGAAATAAGTACTGGTAAGTAACCTTCAGATAATTGACCATAAAGTGTCGACTTTTAAATGAAAATATGAGCCAACTCATGATTATTAATGTACTCAACGTCACTAAACGCAACAAACTGTAAGAGCTTTTTGGGATATCCCAGAGGTGTGTGGCTCTGCGCGACATTAGTTACATAATTGACCCATTTTTGGGTCAATACTTTTCAGGGCCGAAGGTATGACCCTTCCGATTTTAGGGTACTTACATCTCTAAGGATGACTTTGAAATTAGACGGTTTATTGAATATTGCATCAACGTATGCCTATATAATATGCCATATCCGTATACTCATATGACCGTACACATTAAGTTTCGTTGAAGTGCTCCAAATTACTTAAAAAATTTGGGTTGTAACTTCATACCGTTTATTTTAAAAAACTTTTTTCTCATTACACTAAATCTGATTAAATAATTCACGTGCGACAATATAAACAATAAGGTTCTGAAATAGTCATATGAATTGAATCACTTATTTCTTAAATATAAGATCACGTGACCATTATTGAAAAATATCATTATGTACAACTCAGCTCGTCTTTTGTCCGCACAAACATTTTCCGCCCGCGTAACTTATCACGCTATCGGTCGTGAGCTCTGAACCAATAACCTTATTTCCTACCATTTGAAGGTCACCTGCATCCGGTTGACCTGCTTTTCGTGTAATTGAAAAACAGCATTAAACTATCTTCTTCAAAAACCCACTCATCTTTTCCAAAAATTATTAAGTAAATGTTGAAAAAAAACACGCTACTACTTATCAACCTATTTCATAAACCCGCAAACCATCGAATGGTGGAAACACTAGCTATGCGTGTCAATGGAATAAAGTCCGCGAATTTTTTCTGATTCTCCGTCAGAGGCTTTTATTTGCATGATTTTCAATTTTTTGCAAATAATTAAGTATCCGTAATACAGTAAAATGTCGTAAAAAACGCAACAAACGTGTAAATTATCCAAATAATCGATTGATCACTGTTGTAAATGGTCAATTTCTATAACACGATTAAGGGCTTTAAGAAGATAAAGCCCTTGAAAAAACCTTACTATTCGTGTATTAGGCTTACAATATTTGAAGGATATGTTTCTTAATTATAATCCTTCTCTTGAGATTTAAGTTCCGCCCTCAAACCATTAACCGCAACACACGCAAAATAGTAAACTGATGCCTTTTTTCTACTTAATTCCTTCTCTCAGTTTGATTCGGTCTGTCGTCCAATGCTATTGTTTACATTACAAACTCGTATTGTATCCATGTCGAACTTCACCACTCAAAAAACTTTTTCTATAAGAACTAATGTGGGTACATTGACCAGCACGCAGCTCGCCTTAGTGCTAACCCAATGGGGACATCTAGTCACCTTTCTGACCTCGTGGTCCTCCCGATTCTGCTCAACATCACCCTTCTCGAGGATAACTGCCATGTACGCAGATTCTGGTCTACTATCTTGGATCAGGCACATTAAAGGAAATCTCTAGCGTCTAAACAATTACGATTTGTATCTTGATCTGTTTAATGCAGTCTCTAAAATGTTATCTCAACCGTCTAATTCTCTGCATTTCTGACATTCTTCAAACAAAAACACGTTTTTGCCATCGCGCTCCAAAACTATCTAGTATATATACATGCGCCATATCATTATTATCAACTAAATTCAACTGAATGTCAATCAACGAGAATTAAACCTCATGACCTCCTCTTTTTAAAAGTTAACAATGACGTTAACATTGAACTGATTATTTTCGAGGAGCCGTTCTGTTGCCTTTGTCGACCAGACGCGGGGAATCAGCCTTTCAATAACAAGGGAATTTTCTTTCTTCGACGTATTTTGTTTTGCTATCATCGGCATTCAAGTACGCGATAATCTGTAGGTTTTTTATTATTATCACAAGTTGCTAATTTACAAAAAATTCTATCTCTTTATATATTCGAATGATGAACTTAGTTGGGTTGTTGAAGTTAGTTAATTGAATTAAGATTTCTTTGGAATTAGTTTTTTTGAAGCTGTTACCACCATTAGTTTGTACCAAACTGAATAACATGTCCGTTCGTCTTCTCGTCAAAATCAACGTGTAGTTTAATTCCAAAGCTTTCCAAAGATTTTTATCTTCCTATATACCTTTATATACCTCAGAGTTTCTTATCAGCTTTTGATAAAGTCCTTTCAGCTATACTTCTCAGTAGCTGTATCGGTACAAATGAATGAGTCCTGCATTACAACTATGAGTGGCGTACTTTTACCCTCATTATATATTATATCTGTCCTGTTCGTATACAATTATTACAACATTTTTGTTGTAGTATTTTTTTCACCGGAGCTTCGGCAAATACATTTTGTATTTGTACCGTAATTATTTGATAGACGATGATTGTATCAGACCCCAATTTAACAGGCAGAAGTTCCCGAAAGACAGATGTTTGATATAAAGCCCTACATCAATATTTTAAACTATCTTTCCACAAAAATTTGAGCTGAACTTTTTTTATGTGCATTCAAGAATCAAGGGACGAATATTAGCGTGGCCTATTTGTATCAATTAAATATATCAGCGTTCATTGGTATTCTGGTTGGTTTTTATTATCATTTAATAACTAAACCAGTAACAGCTCCCGAAAGGAGCGGGTATTTGATTTGCCAAGCGCTTAATGTTTTGAAGAATTATAAATCTGACAAAAAATTTTTTCAAATTTTTGTAACACTCTGACGACCCAATATTCCTGAAACTAATTAAAATTAAAAGCCAGGCAGACAGATCGTAAAGTCATACTTAACATCTCAAACCACCTAATACAAAAATCGAGCTCAATGAACACGCTTCAATTTGGCGTGAACCATGCGGCGGATGATCATAATCTCGGTATTATCCATCATGGCAAAAAAATCATCGATTCGTATTCATAACTTCTATTAGAGTACTCCGAGACGATGGGGATGACTGTATAGAGAGATAGTCTATTTTATATAAAAGAACAAGTTAACTAGAATGTTATATAGCAGTGTACGCACCCTGACACATATGCACAATGGCCAACTCTTGGTTTTACGAATAATCCCGAGCGTATACTGGGAGAGATCAACATTTCCATAATTTTTACTACAGTTTAATTCTAACGAAAAGTGTTTTAAAAAGAAGTTTTCATAACTAAAAATGACCTAACTCAACTAACTGCTACGTCGAAATCGGCGGAAATTTTGAATCATCATGCTAGTGCTCAGGCCCACAGCTAGGTCCATCGTATACGAATATCGGAAATTTTAATTAATATTAAGAACGCGATTTGAAAACCTTATATTGATTGAGAAACGTGTTAATAACTCTAAAAAGATTCAACGAAATTTTATCCCTTAATAATCTATGATGTAAATAAAATAGACATTTGCCGGCTTCCAAGGCTATTCCACTTGTGTCGCAGTATACCTAGCTTTACTTTTAAAAACGTGTAATCTCTTCTGAATTCACGCGTAATATTTCCGTTTTTTGCCCGAATAGTTTCACTTTTTTCAAACTTTGAACGTCCGTATGCATACTTCATTCCTTTCCCGTCCTTCTCACATTCGCCGGAACCAATCCGTCCATGGGATAAGGAGTTCTTTATCTTACGGACCCCACTTTTACAGAAGACATTGAGACCCCAGACTCTAGCATTTCCTGCCAACTTCTCAGTTCGCAGAACTGGAGAAAATAACATGGTAATCTGATTAGATACTCCTTTCTACCCGAACGGAACTGCCCCCATCTCAAAACACGCTCTACCATACTCACTCTCTGATAAGAAGCGCGTGTTCAAACTCACGCACTGTTGTCTAAGTGAAGTTGTCTTAGTGAATGATCGCACGTGACTTACACATCGATGGAAAACTTAGCGGTTCCATTATCAACACCCTTCGCCTATAATCACTATTCAAGTGATAATTTCCACTAAGGCAACATGAGGGATTCCGCAAACACGCCGCTATACCGTCTTACTAGCTATACGTCCTATAGAGAAGTACGTTTTGAGATGGAGTTCGCGTTTCGGAAAGGATATTTTTTTATTTTTCTTTTGACATGTACCCCACCATACTTCTTTTGTAACATCCCAGTGCGTATAGTTTAATATACTTAGATTCCCAATTTTTCACTCTGCGATTGAATTTTTCTGACATTGAAAATAACTTGCTAGTGGCAAATTCAAAATGAGCTGAGAAGAGGACATACATCATACTTCCAAAAAAACATTTTTGATAATACATAATGTCATTAAGTGTTTTGGAACTTTTTTATTAGCCTAGCATAACACAGCTGACTGGCTTTGATCTCAATGTCAGGTAATTACTGGGCTCCCTGGCTGATTAAGATTGTCAGATTTTAAAATTAAAGCAGAAAAAAAGTCGACAATTTTCCGATTTTTACTCTATCGGTCCCGATATATCCGTCAAAAAAGTAAAGCTGATACTTGCCCGTATCATGACATAAATCTCCAATTTTGTGTCATGAAATACTGGCGTTTATTCGTCGTTAGACGTCACAATACTATCTAGTAGACATACAGCACTGGAGTTTTTTTGAATTAGTATATAGGCTTAATTGGGTGGTGCAGCGGATGTGGCAAGACTGTGCGTCAATTCTAAACTTCACGAGAAAAGATGATATAGTTGGTTTAATTTTTTTGTGGCTTTTTATTATCGGTTAGCTGAACCATTGCAATAATTGTGTATCAGCTCATTACATTTTTATCTATTTAAGGGCACGATTTGAGTTCAATACTTTATTTATAATCGAAAATTCGAAAAAATTCAGATAAATGAAATTTAAGCATTTTTTTCGTCTCAAATTTTTTCTGATTAATTTATCGCATAATTGTGGGAATACAGAACGAAAAAATAGCGCACTTTAAATGCTTTTTCATGCATGTCTACATATTTTCTGACCTGCTGTTGAAGAAAATTCATTGACGGCCTGCAATGTTTTTTTTGTCATCTTTGTGTGTCGACTCTTTAGAAAAGTATTGCACGAAATTCTCCGGCAAATCAAGTCCCAAAATTTTAATTAGTAGTTTGAAATCCTCTGTAAAAACATATTTAGGCCGGGAGATCACTTGTGAATGTTTTCTTTGCGTTAGCTATTTGGTTCCGTATCTTCAACCGTAATGCAAGGTCAAGTAATATCGTTTCTGAACTTCTGATGAAAATTTACAACACTTGCTAAGAAATCCGGTTGTGCCATTTGGCTACGCATTTATTAATTAGTTATTTTAAAAAATCTGTATACCTAACTTGCGGCGTGTTAAAGGCACTTAACTTTAAAAGTCATGCGCACATTTTTATCCATCATTACACTCACACTTGAAGGTCAATTTATTTTTCCTAAAAGACTGTTGTTTCCTATATTTCATGGAAAAAAAATCTTTCATAATTTTAAGAACCATTTTTCGCATGTGGAGTAATGATCCCTCACTAATAGTTGACCATTATATCTCCCTCGTCACGGATTAGCGGAATGTTTATAAATATTCCGCACTTTAAAAAAAATCCCGACATCGCGTCCGAGTGTTGAAATGGTGTTGTATATGACAAGTGGTTTTTGTATTTTGTCAGATACTTAATTATGTAAATAAATTTAAAAATATAAACGTCTTGTCAATTAGTGAACACTTCATTTTAGATAAAAATTAAATAAATTTTTATCTACACTTCTTTTTTTCTTTTTCTAAATTCACCTCCTGGAAAAAATGTACCATCTGCCATCATTGTCGCTGCTACGTGCCCTAAGGGCCCTCGGTGCATCTTTGGCAGATTTGGCAACTTTTTCATTTACTTCTTTTGTCTTCATTGGGAACTTTTCCACTTCATAATTTCGAATGAAAAGTAATATCAAGACGGTAAGTTTGAGGCTTCACTTGTTTAAATTTGTTTTCAGATCGAATCACTTTACTTTTAATAAATTATCTAAAATAAACACTCTAAAACGCGCGTTGCTACTGAGGTGTAAATTACATTAGTTTTTTTTCTATATAATCAGAAGCTTCAAATGCATCTCGACCACATTCCGAAATATTTATATGTAAGTTTAAATTTTATTCTGAAGGATGATTCTACGTTAAGAATATCGAAAATGTTAAAATTCCTAATATAAGACGTAAATAAAAGACTTTAGCACACGAAAAATATTTATGCATGAGTTAATATTCTATAAAAGGTTTAACGCGTCCGATGTTCGCTTCACAAATAAGGTCAAGATCCTCGTGAAATTAATTTTTTATTTTATTTTGCTATTAAGCAGGGCTTAAGTATATTTACGCGTCAAACCGTATTTTTATTCAAAAAAGGTATGAGTTAGAGTATTATACATAGAGCGAAGAAACAAACGAGTAGACATGTTTAACTATAGTTGAATAGAAGGCATTTCTAAATTTATCAGCTATAGGATTCCAGAAAATTATTATAGTTGAAAAATTTTTGAATCAAGAAATGAGGAAAAATTTTCAAACTATTTCCAAAAGTTTCGACCAACAAATCTCAAAAAAGTGTCCATAAATGAAATTTTCAATAGCAATTAAAATATGTGGTCACCTACGCGTGAAAGTTAAACTGCCTATTAATCAGTTTTTTTCGGTTAAATTTTTTGAATGCAAAAAGTCAAAAAATATTTGAATCACAATAATAAGCGATTTTTTTTGATAATGTCGGAACTTTTTCGAATTTTCCTCTGATGATTTGTCCGAATGTCGGCAATAAGTTTTAATTCCGTAACTCAAAATTATTTCTTACTAATAGCCAATAATCGAAGACTTCTGTTAGTTACATAAAGTTTTTGCTTCTCTCTGATGATGAAACTTTCAATTTTTGAATGGTATATTCATTTGTAAAAAAAAACCACCTTATTATTACCTCCATTGTTAAACCAAAGTTTCCCAATTCAAGACCATATCTGCTGGATACTCGTCATCTTGTCTAAAATGCGACGATGGCCTTCACTCGTAGACTTTAACATGAACTGTACCTAGACCCGATTGACTCGAGGCGTCGCCATATCTATAATCGAGCTCATATTATAGCAAAGTTTCATCATCCCAACAATCTGTTCAATAGTAACATATATCCCAGCCATTGAGCCAAATTGTAACGTACCCTCACAGTTTGGTTTTTAGTACCTATTGCGGTCGCGTGACCGTGACGCTGCTTTATCGCAATTTCAGCGACCCTTAATCATTCATTAGAAACTAATTTACAAAGTGATCGTGATCAGACTATTTAAATAATTGACGGTTTGTGCTACTGTTTTTTAGAAATTTTTACTTGTTTATAGTCCTTATTTTTTGCAAATAAAAATTCTTGACCATCCAAAAAACTAGACTCGGCAGCAGAATAGAACAAAAATCTTAGTCTTTTTCTCATCTACCTGTCTCATTAGCCAAATGACCTACGTGACCGTACTTTCAAGGAATAAGGGTTTGCCAAATCAGCTACTGTTTTTTTTTTCCAAAATTACTTCTAAACTAAATTTTTGAATAAGTGAAGTGGTTTCTAGAAATTCTTTTAAGACTTTTTCTCAGAATGACACCAAAGATCAAAACGCGATCACAGTGAACTCTGAAATCAAGAAATACGGTTTTGGGTGAAGTACATAAATAGTCTCAAATTGTAGCGATAAATATTTGTTTGGGTTTAATAAACACCTAATTTTTTATAGATTTTGAACTAATGTTTTGTCCAAATCAGGTTCACGTGCTCCTTTTGGTTCAAGAATAAAGGATCATATATATGATCATATTTCAGTACCTTATTTTTGAATTATTTCGTCGCACGTTGATTTCATTCGGACTGTACCGCTGTCAATGAGAACAACGTCTGTGAAACGTTCTGAAGTGGACCCTGGAATCTTTTTTGGCGGTGAGAGTCTATTTTAAAAAGTACCGTATTCTGTTCACCAATTATCAATCACCGTAACTCAATCTTGAGAGACTCAATAACTACCTTAAAAGTAATCGCAATGTAGTCCGACTTCTGATGAAAAATTCTAGTCTCAGTTCTATGGTCATTATGTAGCTGAAAGGTCGCATGAGAGCATACAAATTCTTGTCTGTGCAAATCTGAGAATTTCGAAGCTATTTTTTTGCTCTGGTATAACCGATTCAGTACATAAGCACTCATAGTTGCTAATATTTTATTAGAAAATCACCTCTGCCGAGGTCCTTGTGGACAGGGTACTTACAAGCAGTGAACTTGAAATTTGGCCATTGAAACCTTGTAGTAAAATAGTTCTTTTTATATTTTAAGGAGCTACATTTTGTAGAAATTTTTAATCATGAAGACATGCAATTTTTTGCGTTTCAGGCACCTCACATGTGTGCACGGTTTAAGTAGCTGCAAAAGTTTAAATGTCAAAGTTAGCCTCAACTGCTTACAAATATTATCTTATCAATCGTGTGATGTGCCAACATGAGATAGGTATTTTTATATCTCTATTCACTCATTTGATGCTTAATATACTTTTTTAACATTTTTTTTGATACGATGATAACATTACAGATTACCATATGATACAACGTGAATCAAAATATGTTGATAATGACAACGAAGGTTTATCTACGCTTGATTTGAGACCTACGTCACGCGTGTCCGAAAAAGATGTGAGTCCATAATTGGTTAGTCCTGTTGTAGATAGTTATAATATAAAAAATTCAAACTGAATTTAATAGATGCATTTAATGAGGATAAGAAAACAAGAAATATGCGGAAATTACCTTTCTAAGACACATCAAAAGTAAATAATAAGTATATAATAATTTAATGTATATCGCTAACATTACCCTCACTTAAATACTTAAATGATTTTTATCGCTCTTCAAATAATATAATATAGTGTTCTACAAAAATTTTGTGTTTAAATGACCTCGTCAATTTGAGGTAAAGTTATTTCTGTGATCATAAGATGTTGCTCTCCCTCTCTCTGCCTACGCATTTCTTATGTTACTCAGCATTTCGAAAGTTAATGACTCTACAGAAAGCTCTATGTTCAAAATGGAGGCCATAAACTATAAGGCAATTATTAAGTCTAGAAATTCGTTGAGTTAATCTTACGATCGTTGAAAGGGTCCTGTCACGGTGAATATCTGAGTACTTTTACAAAACGGGTATGTAGTACCAATCCAGTAGTTGAAAGTAGTTCAAACTACAGTCAAAAAATCCAAGGTCAATTCTAATACGTGTTTAATGACATTTTTCTATTCATTTCTTATCCAAAGTCGAAAAAATCAGGTGACGCAGTGTACCAATTTCAATATCATACTACCTTTTATTATATTTTGTATCACAAAATTTATAATCGAATCCGCTGAGCATTCTTGTCTTGCAGGTCAAAGATACTCTACTGTGTCCTCTAAAAGTCCGAACGACAAGTCATACAGACCTACTGACACGGTTAACTTAATTGAGAATGTACGGAGTAATTAACACTGTCGATTGTTGATGTGACTTAAAATGGTGCAATGAAATGTTATTTTGCTCTTTGCTCTCTTTCCGGTTAACCTCTGTACGTTTCTTATCTCATACTGTACAACTATTGTACGACGATTGAACCCCTTTTCGTACCTCTCCTTGTTTTCACCGCAGTATTCTATATTTGTGAATTTTTTTAAATGCCGCAGTATGATATATTTATTTTGGTGGAGAATCACAAGGATTATATCCAAAATGGTCTGAAATTTCAATATCATATTAAAAACCTGTGATGGCATCTAAAACAAGGGATCGAGGAATATACTCAACGCAAAATTTTTCTCGTCACACACAACTGGTCTTGTTGTTCTCGTGTAGCTTTTCAGATGGCACAGACTGTCTTGTCGGTAGCCTGATCTTTTGCGTCGTTTGTTCCTAGTTAATCCTCCGATAAGACAAAACAAAATATATCTTCGAGTGTCCTCTTTTGAGTCAGGAACGAACTCCAAACAAACCACCTCACATTCTTAAGTGCAAATATTTTTGTATGTTACGTATCAGGGCAGGTATGAACTCAAAATTGTATTACGACGATTCCGAACTCAGATCTAGATTTAAATGTCTGTGAGCTATAGGTTTTTAGTGAAGTTATACGCAGCTTCGAAAAATGAGAAATCGTCTTTATTTATCGAGCACTTTTGTCTTCTACAATAATTACGAATATAATAATTTTATCGAGTTGTTATTATGATTGACGAATCCAAATTCCACTGAAATACACAAATGTTCGGCTTTTGCTTCGCTCTTCCATTCGAAGCCATCTTTCTAAAAAATAAAAATCGACTTTTATTTGCCGACCGAGCGCTTTTACGGTGACTTCTATTGAATTTCGAGGAGAAATAAACTGAAAATTTAACATCTTGTAAATTTAAAAAAATCATATATTGTGAACTCGCCGTGGGATGTATAATAGGTATATTCAACCACTACCTTGATAATTATGTTTCTCTAGTATATCAATACCTTTTCTCTTGAATTTAATCCATCCACGCTACCTCTATTATTTATTTTTTTGATACTTGTTTTTATTATTCTTGTTTTGAAGTCGAACATCCCGGGCTATGATATCGCGGCTACCATCTGGTGGTATTATGGCACGCTCTGTCGCACATTTAGTCGCTCTGATGAATCACCTATCTCCGATTGCTCCTCTTATCATCTCAAGTATCTCATGTATATTCTATCGAAAAGATGTAACAAAATAATCGAATCCAAATTACTCTGCGCCTTTTGTGCTTTAGCGCCTCATATTACTTTAGCAGTAAAAAAGAATACATTACCGAAAATATCATTTCATAAATTTTACCTTTACAATTTTTATTTCAATATTTATTCTGAGAAAACAAAGCTAGAGAATAAAAAAAGAAAATTTCAGAAAATAACAATTTACGAATATAATAAATGTCTCTGAATATTCCATCGTAAATTTTTTTTTTAAATATGTGTGTCAAGAAAAGTAATTCAATACTTTCAATATGTGGATAAAATGGAGTATACTTTGAACGAAGGTGTATGGTTGTTTTGAAACATATTAGACCAAAATTAAGAACAAATGTCTCATTCCCTTGTGGTGGCGCAATTTATTGTAGTTGTTTGAACAGCACTTTTATAAAATCGATATTTGTTATTTTAATAGAAAATTCAGGGTTAAAGAATATTATTGTTATAAACTACTGATGCTCATCACGCTTAATCTTTTTAATGGATACAGTGGTACTCTTTGTCTTTTTAATGATTTTTGTAACATGCTCGTACTATTTATTGTACGAGTGGGTGCGTACCGGGTGAAGACATTTTGGTAGCGTA
>SCLH01001158.1:92051-110581 GCA_004367855.1 Oikopleura vanhoeffeni | reverse complement strand
ATAACAAAATTGTCTGAATTTCAAAATATCGAATTAAAACCTGGATGTTGCATCTATACCCCTGAAAAGGGTGAAATCTCTTAATGTGTATTTTTAGTTTTTTTGTTTTTTTTTTTGACATTAAAATGATTAAGATTATATAACTGCCGTACTAGGACGAATGGCTGGAAATTTCTGGCAAGCAAAATTAAAAAAATTATTACGATATAGAAAGAAATAAAAATGTGCCTTAGGATTTTTTTGAACAAAATACTGTTTTGTGATATTAACGGACTAGGACTGCTTCGGAAAATCGACATATACGTGTCAATGATCTGATAAAAAAGTGCGGTTTAAGAAGACTGCAGAGCCGTGGTTTTTTGCTGAAAATTGACATGAGTTCCTTTTTTTTGAAAAAACCATAGGCATCCTTTGCAGGAAGTTTATAGACGGAATGTAAAAATTCTCATTTAGTAAAAATATTGCTATATATTGTTTCAAAACTCTCTGAAACTCATCAGAAAAAATCAAAGCGCGTAAAATGTAAGTTTTTCTATTAAAAATATAAATAATAGCAATCATGCAGGCCCTCCCTTTCATGTAACATTTAAAAAAAAAGGCAGTTTTTCAACCGGAAATGCGTATTTTTCATCGGATTCTGCAGCATTTGTTAATATAACTGAAGTGTGTTTTTTATGAAAATATATAAACCGCGCAAATCATTAAAATAGATCACACTAAACTAACTAATTGAAAATAAAAAATGAAATAAGCTACCTTTTGATATGGAAACACTTGGTTAATCTCTGGTAGAATAATTTTCGTAAAATCGTAAGGTTTATTAATGTTAGGGAGGAAGATAAACTGTAGTGATGAAAATAATTCAAGTAAAAAAAGTAAAATATAGATTTTTTTATGAAATCTGTTACTCTGAAACAAAGATAAATTAGACTAAGAAAGTGATCAAGGAAGGAATCCATAAAATATAAATGTTGGAAAAATCAAATTTATTACATGAAAAATCACGAAAAATAAAGAAAGAAAACCAATAAAAATGAACTAAAAGTTACACTTATACAAAAATCATATACAAAATGCAACTAAAATGGCATCTATATGGTGAAATTCCTATCTTGGCACAACTTTAAAAAAACACAATATCAATTGTGAAAATGATTTCATAAATAGCGGACCCTGTGGTGAAGGCAACTGCAATAAAGGGAGGCAAAGCATAAAAATCTATCTTCAAAGTCAAAATTAAAATTGTAACGTTTTTACTGTATCGTTTGTAATACGAGAGGAACACTCGAGATAAAGTGATGATACAGATAACAGAGGGAAATAATAATAATTTTTTTTGGGCTTTCTTTGTTTTGTGTGGCTATATTCTTGAGTGTATCTGTAAGAAAAAATGAGCTGGCAGAGGATTGCTGGAACAGTGAAGTTTAATAACAACAAATAGGTTGAATGGTGATGTCTAGACGGCATTTCAGGTCTCACTAATAGGTGGGAGATCGGGCTTGAGAGCATTGTTATTGAGCATCGTGTGGTGAGACCAAAAACGATTGCCGGAGCGGGGGACCAGGTGCGCGGGGAATGGTGGTGTCCTCTTCGGTGATTGTGCGCAAAGTCTGGTACGATAACCTGACAGAAATTTCCCATACAAAAAAAAGTTTTTTGTTAAAATTAAGACAAATTCTGATAGGAATTGAATAGTAATGGAAAACATAAAAAACATATTGTAAACTAATGTGATCTTGTTAAGTTTAATTATGGACTTGGTTAGGTAGTTCCTAAGAAAATATTGCCGTTTACGGGGGTTGCGATATTAATGTAGACAAAATTTCCTAGGAATCAAAGCTACTTCTAGAGCTGGGTCGCCAACCAAATAAATCTGAAAATGACATAGTGAAATTGAAACGTAAAAAAACATTCTTGTCAATTTAATGGAATGAAAACCTTTTTGTTAAAAAAATGGGCTATCTCTGTATTAATTGATGATGATACCTTTACTGGTAAAGCATTACAAAAAGTGAAGCATGTTTTTGGGGGACGATTCTTAATAAAAAAAATTAATTTAAAAATACTATACAAGTATTGTAAGTGACTCCTGATGAGAACCAACAAAAATATAAAAATCGGTATCAATGTTAAGAAATTTTCTCCTGTGCTTTGCGCCCTTCTAATTCGTACAATTTTTGTATGTAGGAGATTCGCAACACAACTGAAATGGGAGGGGTCCGAATGTGATAGCAATCATACCAATTTTGGCATTCGTTTAGCAGGTTTATATTTTGGCCCAATACAGTTAAAATCGAATCATACAGACCCTCTGTAGGTATATAACAAGAACCCGATTCATTGAAATAAAAGATGGACCATACATCATCAAGCGCCTAAATGCATATTGAATTTTTTTAAGGAAAATCGTGGAAGAGTGTAATTTGCAAAATTAGGAATTTTTTTGCCTTTTTTTTAAACAAAAAAGAGTAAAAACTTTTGTTTGGATTATGGTGCCCCATAAGATATGAAATAGGCATATAGCCCTCGTTAAACTTAAAAAGAACTAGACAAATAATGTGCTAAAATTATATTTGAATTTTAAGAAGACGAAAAGTATCAACAGGTTTATATCATTTTTTTGTTTTTGTTTGACAAAGATAGGCAGTAAGTTCTCTTCGTTTAAAACAGTAATGAATAAAAAGGCTAAATTTTATATGAGAAACACAAGGAATAAATAGACCTGGTGTTTTTTGGGAATAAAATATTTTTTTTATCCAAAAAACACAAATATATGTTAGCGACGATTACGTATATAACAATTTCGAGGTAGAGTTATTTCGTTGTGAAATATGTTTTCGAGTCGGGCCGATATTCACCAACAAATGAAAAATCCGCTATATAATGAAGAATGCGATTAGAATGAAAATGTCAGTTTTTTAGCTAAAATTAAGAAAACAAAATAAAGTCATAATAGTAATGTGAAAAATTGTTAAAAATAGATCAATGCTTCTATGCAAAGGGATAGTGGCATTCCTTTCTTTCTTTATAAAGAAAGAAAGACTTCTTTATAAAACCAATGTAGTGTTCAATGCTTTGTTCTGAATAAGGATTTCAAATTGAGACTTACTGTGATACAGTCGGGTTAGATGCGTTGCGTGGTGGTCGAAGAAGCAATAATATTCCGCATAGCGGTGTGCTCAGATAACTTATATCAAAATGATGATATAATAAACAATGATAACTCACACCTGAAATATTTTAATGAAAATAATAAGGATATCAGTCTAACATTGGTTGGGTGAATATCCTTAACTATTCCGGGGTGAGTATGACAAACCTTTTGTATCGAGCTTGAGCGGAGTTTATGGCATCAATAAACAGGGATCGATTTTGTGCAAAGTCAGGCGGATATGAAATATGGCAATGACCATCCGGGGTAAGAAATTATTGGTGCGTACAGGTTAACAACACATCAAAAATTTATACATTAAAAATTGCTATTTTATTAACAAATTTGGCAAAGTATTTCTGTAATTGCCCCATTTCTTTAGTATGAAGAATTTAGTCCATACCAAAGAAATTGAGAAAATATTTTGCCTAATTCGTTAATAAAAGAGCAATTTATTAATGTGTTTTAAGAAACGAAATAGCATTTCAAACAAATGTCATGCACTTTTTTCACGCTTGACGTGCTACTTAGGTCAAGTATGATCATGTTGTTCAATAATGCAGAAATCCGACTGGAGTTTGATGATCATATTTTGAATCAATTTTGTTGCATTATGTTGGCCTTCGTCTTTGTCAGAGTAGCTTAAAGTCACTTTTTAAAAAATCAGTCTATTTAGCCCACTATTTTACTCCTNTTTGTAGACTTGAAACTTAAAAATCACTTTCTTAAAACAGCTTGATAATGCGAAACGTTGCAGTGAATAAATATATGAATAAAATTATAAAAAGTTGAATATCTGGACCGGAATACGAGCTAATTCGTATAGACAAAAATTTTCTTAAAAAAATTAAAACATTTGCACTTCAGAAAGTTCTTGAAACAAGGCTCCATAACGCTCAATTTAAATGCCGTTTTTCAAGTAAGTGGAACAAATTCATGATTTACTTGTATATTTACCGAAGATTGTCGAAAACAAATTAAAAGAGTTACCGGCAGAATTACCGTCAAAATATGCATGTTATGATTCTAAACAGCCATTGATAATCATGCCATATTTCCGGTGATATTGGCAACTTCAGCGATATGAGGAAATAAATAAAATTTTCTGATCAAAAAAAAATAAAACACGCGTGGAAATTCGAACTAACGTCATGATTTGGCCAGTTTTTAATCGTAAGATGTTTTACAATATTCTCAAACGCTTATGCAATTTCGGCGATTTGAGAAATGAAATAATTTCAGCTTAACATCGTGAAATTGGCTAGGTTTTTTTCGGCGATATTGGGGCCGGTGTATCGGGCCTTCCTCTGTTATTAATATTAACAATCCAGAATGCTCGTCAGAAACCGGCTTCACGAAGGCTGTTTTCCGATACGCAGTCAAGCCTCTGAGAGGCTGCCTCTCGTACTTTGAAGATCAATGATCTCAGATCATGCCAAACCCAAAATGTTCAAAAATTTTGTCGATTATGAATACGCTTCAAGTTTTAGGGGGGGCATAAGTCCAGCAGATTGGTACATACTCCGCCAACAAGTCTCTTAAAAATTCTGCACATTCGAAAATTTCTTTAATATCAAAGTTTTTTTTCCATGAAAATGGGTGAAAATTCGCTAAAAGTAGAGAAAAACAATTTTTTTTGAGATAAAAATTGACCTTAGATTGCGTTTTGATATTAAAAAATGTCCTGACAATCGAAGGAAATGACGCCTACTAAACCCACAATTTTACTGCAAATTTTTCGCAACTATAAAAGTTATGAAAATTCAGTGCCGAATGGCACTTATCGAGTGTACAGTCAAGTGTTAAAAATTTCATCAACAGTTTCAAAATGATAATCGCGCCACCTACCGATTAGTTGACATACGGCAATTTAATAAATACCAGAACATTTAATATGTGATTCTGCCTGTTTTTATGGAGAGTTCAAAGACCACCAATAAAAAAATTTGGACTTGATTTGGGGAAAATTTTCATAATTTTTCTAAAGAACTCAATAAAAATTGAAAAATAAAAATTTTATGATTTTTCAAACAGCGGTCCGAAAATATGTAGGAATTTATGAAAAAAGTTAAAATAACTATTTTTTTGGTTTATACCCACAAATTCTAGTTATCAAAACAGAAAAAATTTTGGAAATAAAATGCAGAAAATTTTAATAATTGTTTTTGTTGGTGCGAGATATGTTAAATGCATATGTTTATTTAATGTTTTATTTAATAAAAACTAATTTGCAGAAAATTTTAATAATGCTTTGATTTTTGTTCAAATTTTTCCGATTTCAAAGATGGAAACTTGAGCTCATATCTTTCCTAAAATTGATAAAATATAATTTTAATGAGCTGGATCATATATTCTGGTTGCGCTAATGATGTTATGCACAAAAAAATAAACTAACTATTTACTTTCGTAAGTTATCTTGACTACAATCTTCCGGGTTTATGCCAACCCCTTAAGTGAAGCCACCTTCTTACTCAGTGTTACCGAATAGCTCGAATGACGACTAACCATTTTTTTATAAAAAACAGAGGAATGATAATGCGCAGTATTGAAAAAACAGCTTTTATTGGCTGAAAATTTTACATAAATAAAATTGGAATAGAGAACTTTTGTTGCAAGGAATAACAGTCAGATTTAATTATATCGGAAGATTGATATTTGGCTCAGAAAATTATTCAAGCACTTTCAAAAGTCCACATTTTGCGTCATATTTTTTGCGGTTATTTTTGTGATGTCAATTGTAACCGGCACAACTAACGAAATTAGACGGTAATGATTTTTGGTTCTTTGACTCGAAATTATAAATAAAAAGTTAGCAAGAGATGTAAAGTAAGCTTTATTTTTTTAAAAGTTCGAAAAACCGCTGGTCGTTGTTTATTTATATAGATCACCGACCCTCAGAGTACAGAGCTTGAATATTTGAATGATACAAACAACGCAAGATATCAGCACCCAATCAAAAACCCTGGATTGCAGAATAGTTCGATTTCATTGGTCAGATTAAGAAAGAATCAACCAATCAAATGCTCAAATTTCGCATTCTTTAAATATTCAGAATCGGAGCTCTGAGGTTCGGTAATCCATATACCGATTGCGTTTGTGTGAGACCAAACTCTAGATCATTTGATATATTTTAAGTTATATACATGTAATATATAATATAACCAAATTGTATACAAAAATTTATTTAAAATTGAAAACAAGCTATTGTCTTCGTTAGTAAGAAAAATAGAAATTCAGGCATTTAGTTTTGTGAATGAATAAAAAAATTAACTTACATTTTTTATAATGAACATTTTCTACATGCTTGAAAAATTTTTATCTTGAAGACTTCTCTTAATAGCTTTATTTTTCACCTATATTTATATTTTAGCTTTGTATATTCGATAATAATATGTATATTTATATTCCTTTATAATATATGTACTCATTGTTGAAAAAGTCACTTTCTAAGTTTTAAGTGAACAATTCACTGTGAGCTTATAATTATCATTTGGAAAATTTTTGATTTAAGTCTTTCTTTCATCAGAATGACTAAAAAATCAAACCTCTGCGATTTTTCATTTATCAGTATCAACAACTTAAGGTAGCACCAGTGGTGCTGCACCACAAAAGTGACTTTTTTGTGCCTTAGGAGGGGGGCAATACTTTTGTGAGTACAAACGTTGAAAAGAAGCTAAGAGTTAAAAGCTAACAAAAATAGAGGAGTTAGAGCATGTGATCATATATATTCTGAAATAGATTCCGGTATTATATGCGTAATTTTCCCAGAAAATCATTAACGAAACACGGGATCTGGTTATAAAAATGTGCCTGTAATTAAGCACAAAATCACTGATGTACGGAGTGAGATTAGAACATTATTTTTNACTTTTCATATATATTCCAAGATAAGAAGATTTTATAATAAATTAATTATAAGCAACGTTTCCAATCAAATTTGGAATAGAATATACTTTCTGACTTCTCATATTCCAAAATTCTTCGAAATGTTATATGGGGTCGTGCTTTTTCAACCCAAATTGACCTAAAAACCCCTTATAACCCACCGTTTCACTTGGCCACTTATGATTTATAACCCCCCTGACCAGTTGAGACCAAGGATCAGATTTTTTGAAAATTTCACTAGATCGGGTTGATTTTTTTTCAAAATTCTCCTGTGATAGTTATTACATTTTTGTAGCTGATCAGACCGAAGAGTGTCCAAGGGACACCTCACAGTTGAAAATTCCAGAATTTAATTGAAATTCATAATTTTTCAAAAAACGTTGTTTGAAACATTCGGGAGTTTAAAATTTTGTCTTATAGGAACTGAATACAGGAGGGTGCGGCGTATAGTCGGAAAGTTTTTTGCCAAAAACCCCAACTATACGCGGAATTCCAACTATACGTGTAATTTCCAACTATACGCATAATTTCTAACTATACGCGTACGGCTGAGAAAATGTGCTCTGATTCGTCAATTTAAACAGTATCTAGAGTTTATGCATGTAATTGAGTTAAAGGTTGGTCAGAGTAAGAATTTTTGGTGATTTTAACGTCAATTTTTCGTTACAAATCTTCTAGGATGTATAAATTTGTAGTAAAATGTAGTAAAATTTCCGAACGTTGTTCACCGTATTAAGTTCATAAAAAAAGTTTTTAAAGTTCTTTAAGTTCTAAATTTAGGTCGAAAAGACAGATTTTTCAAATAATTTCTTCAATTCAATGTTTAAGGGGTTATGCGACTCTGATTTAATAAAGGCCTTGGAGGCATTAAAATGCTCCAATTGATCGGGGTGATAATTAAGTGTACTAAGACCCAATCATCAAAATCTGTTTCGAAATTTTCGCATTTTTTGATTTTTTTTAAGTATTTTTTGAAAGATTGAAGTTAAAAAATAACGTTTGCTCAATTTTGACCACTAAAACTTCAAAATATCGACTTGACGTAAGCCAACTTTCTTATCAGTGTTTCACACAGCTTTCTTTTGAGCCCCTTTTAAAAAAATCGAAGCACTTTTTTTTTTCGAATTTTTTTTGAAATGACCAAAAAAAATCATATTTCGAGTTTAAGCTGGAAATTGCAAAAAAAAACGACGGTGGTCCCTCACAATTGTTTTTAGGAAGGACTTGATAACAATTTTTGCAAAATATTCCTAGGAGGAGATAGATTTTGAAGTCTGAATTGTGAAAAATCGTCAGTTATTTGGCGTTCTAGAATTGTTCCGCCGATCAAAAAAAGCTCGACGATCAAAGATTGACATACTACCGTTCGTGATCTGTGAAAATTTGAGCTCAATTTGATATACCGTCTGGGAAGAGATAGTTTGCAGTTCGGAAATGTCACCTTGTTACGATACTGTACATATTGGTGTAACGGTCAAAAATAATTTGTGAATGTATTTTTTTAGCAAGATTAAGGATGTGATCACAAATCAGAACATTTTTCGGTTTTTCATAAACTGTTAGTTTTCAGTATATTTCACCGAGAAAATGTCAAATCAGAGTCGCATACCATTTGTATGTCTTTCCGTGACATTTATCACATTTTATCGTGAGACCGTTCAAGGAAAATTATATTAATTTAGTTATAATATATTATAATAAAAAATTTATAATTGAACTCAAAGTCATATTTATAGAAAAACGCCGTTTTGAAATTAAAAAAGTCTATATCAAATTTTTGCTTCCCTTGGGTCAACTACCCAACCTTCAGGTATTAAAACTTGATCTTAGAACTTTTATATTTTGGGTTGGCTCAATAGCGTTCACACTAATAATGATTCATCGTTAACGAATTTACTAAAATTATTCAAATTGCAAAAATACTTAAAAATTGTCAAGAATTGTCTAAATTGCAACAATTCAAAGCAATATTCATAATTTCAAAGTCTTACTAAAATTATAATAAAATGACTAGTTAATATCATAAATAACTTAATAAATTATGTTGAGTACTTTTTCAGGCCGGGTCGCGCGGACTCGACTTGACCTAGATTCCAGGTGAAAAATTTTCGCCCCGACTCGACCTTGTTTTCAGATCGAAAAAATTTGGCTCGACTCGACCTGGTTTCCAGGTCAACATTTCCGACCCAGAGAACTCAGATCCCTGTGATGTCTATAAATTTTCGGAATATTTAGAAACAAATAATAAAATGATCGATTTTTGTGAAGATCCCGGCCCTGTGAGGCAACTAGCTGACCAAACTAGCTCACTCACACAGTATTTTACACTTCGTTACCACACAGGGCCGAGATCTTAACAAAAGTGTGAGAAAAGGATATAATACCGGTTGTCGGTTTAAATTACCGGTTACAGCTCAAGTGAAGTTCGCGAAGGTTAGAAAATACGTTTTTCTGACAGCAGTCCTCGTTCTGAAATATAAAACAAACGAGCTTTATATGCTAAAAACGGAAGTTAGTTTTTTTTCTTTTAACTGAAACTCTTTTATTAACAATTTAAAAATTGTACAAAGGATCTTGACAGAATAGTAAACAGAGTGGGGAAGGTTATGAAAGCTCAATAAAAAACCACGTTGTGGAAAAAGAGCATTAATTTTACACATAAGAGCTTTTACAAAGGGACTCCCTGGGTGCTTTATCAGCAGTTAAGAACAACTGGCGTGATTTTTGGGTTGATTGTTGGCGACATACCGCCCCTTGTGGCTAGTGATTTTTTATTCAAAAACCAGCCACTCGGGGCGCATGCCGCGTCCACACACACCGTCACTACAGAGTTAGTAGATAACGCCCCGGGATTCCCCCCCCCCCGTGGAAGAAGAAAGTTGGCAGAAAAAGTTCTGTTTTGAAAACAGCGGCGATAGACGCGAAAGGAAAACTGGTCACGAATCGATATCTTCTGGTTAAAACTTGGGGGCGAGTCGCCGACCATTCAGAACAAATCGAGTGTAAGGAGAAAAATAATCGTAATGCGGGAAAAGTGCTCAGATTATGAACCTCAGAATGAGGGTTTCAAAATATCATTTTCTGACCATTAGATGGCCGAAAATGGTTTTTGTTCTGCCCGAAATCGTTTTTTTTCTGGTTAAAAAGATATACCGCTGCGCACCCAATGTATGGAGTTTCAAGTGATCAACCACTGTTAATGATTTGAATGTCATTTTTCATAAAAACTACAGTAGGTTTTTTGAAAATAGACTTTATGAAGTGCACTTTATTTCATATCCCTTTATCACTTTTTGGTTAGAATGCGTAGCCACAACGTTAAAATCACACGTTAAAAGGAGTAGTGGCTACGCATTCTAACCAAAAAGTGATAAAGGGATATACAGCGTGACTCTACTGTGATATACACGCTGCGTGAGTCTTTTCGATATCTCCTCTTTTTTACCGAGACAGATAGACAGCCAACAAATGTCTCAAAGTTATGACCACTAATAAAAAAGACCACCCTAGCATCATTTTCAATATCCACCTTATGATCTTCAAAGTTTTTGTATCTAGTTCCAAATTTGAAAAATCTTCGGCCACCCTCAACACCAGTCAAAGAAATACCCTAGGGTTAGTATTGCCATCGACACCAACCCTATATGATCAAAGAAGTCTTTTGGCCTGAAAAACCGGTGCGGGCCAAGCGCAAGTAGATTTTTTGGACACCCTTCTAGGAGGAGGGGGCAAAAGGGACGAAAGTAAAGGGGCGCTGAAGAGACCCTGGGTTGCTGCAAAAGGCTCAGAGGTCAATTAAACAGATCAAGGGCGGGCCATTAAGGGAATTTGCAGATTGAAAGTTTTTTGATGAAAGTTGCAGATTGAAATATTTTGATGAAATTTTTNATTAGCAACTATGGGTAGGGTCAGTACCGGGAGATTTATCTGCAAAACTAAACCCCTCAGCACTAATTCTTTGAGTTTATATGGTTAAACTTTCTCAAAAAAAAATGATTCCGACCATGAAAATGTTTTTGAAGCCACCTGGTGGTCACAATGTGAGCATTAAAAAACCAGTGCGGGCGAAGCGCAAGTAGATTTTTTGGCCATCCTTATAGGAGGAGGGGGCAAAAGAGACGAAAGTAAAAGGGCGCTAAAGAGACCCTGGGTTGCTGCAAAAGGCTCAGAGGTCAATTAAACAGATCAAGGGCGGGCCATTAAGAGAATTTGCAGATTGAAAGTTTTTTGATGAAAGTTGCAGATTGAAATATTTTGATGACATTTTTCAAACGATGGCGGTAAAATTTAAATCTGCTCAACATTTCCGCAGGGTGGTCGAATAGAGATATAAACCTCATTTTTTCCGGAAATAATTATATTCAAAATGAATCAAATAATTGCAAAAACAGTTATTTATTGTGACAGACTAGATTTAAATATCGGAACAAGGATAAACCCTGCTTTGTATCATATCACAAGAGGGCAAAGAGATGATTCTTTTGTGTATCATACTGAAGAAGACCTAAAATACTATCAGTATCATAAATTAAACATTAATAAAAAATCCATTAATTTACAATGCATGTTTGCAAGAAGAAAAAATGCACAGCCCAACTGACAATAACGGCCAATAAGGATGGCCTAATCAAAAAAGGTGAAGGTCCCCAAAGAAATAAATTTTTTATGGCAAAAGAAATTGTTCTAGATGAAAAATCCGCTCAAGATTGGTCCGTTAAATTATATTCAGGAAAAAATGAGCATTCAGAATTTTGCACAAATCAAGTCCCGTTGGCTAAAAGACCAAGAATGGAAGAAAATGCCTAAGAAAATGCAACTCCTTCAGAAATTCGCTCGCATAATCAACAATGGTGCCGTTTTGGTCAAGGACAACCATTAGCTAGAGCTTTTCGACATACACAAACACGGACGGCGATTATACAAAAAACATGTCGCATTAAACATGTCGAAAATGCCTGGAAAATGAACGAAAACGGTGGCGCGAGGCTGTNAAAAAGTAATTCTAAATGAAAGTATTTCAATATGATAGTTGTTCAGATTTTTGCGCCTTTTCAATATTTCAATTTTTAGCCTAATCAATATAATAATGGCGCGCATTAAATCAGCATGAAATAGTGATTGCGAGAAATATAAAAAAAATATTACAATTTGCTTGGTTCAAAAGTTTAATAAGATAATAGAGAAAAATTTATGAAAAAGAGAAAAGAAATCGCATGTGCCGTTCGTGAAAAGTTCGCTCAAAATTGGTCCGTTAAATTAGATTCAGGAAAAAATGAACATTCAGAATTTTGCACGAATCAAGTCCCATTGGCTAAAAGACCAAGAATGGAAAAAAATGCAACTCCTTCAGAAATTCGCTCGCATAATCAACAATGGTGCCGTTTTGGTCAAGGACAACCATTAGCTAGAGCTTTTCGACATACACAAACACGGACGGCGATTATACGAAAAACATGTTAAATTAAACATGCCGAAAATACCTGGAAAATGAACGAAAACGGTGGCGCGAGGCTGTTAGAAATAATTTCCGATTCGAAAAACGAAAAAAATCTAAAACTTATTACTTGAGTAAAACTTTAAAAGCGGCAGCTGGCGAAGTTGACCCTAACTATTTGAAAGTATTTGACACCTGTTCTGAAACACTTACACTTTGCCTGTCTAAAAAAATATATCGTTTACCAAAGGTTCTCTCAATCGCGTTTTTGGTTGGTTGAGTCCAATTTTATAACGAACAAAATTACAAAAATAGAGTCTCAGATTTTGACGACGTTGTCTGGGGGCAAGAAACTAGCAAGTATGCCAATCGCATATCGATTGAAGTTTTTCAAATTGGTCATAATATGCGTAGATTGTGATTTTTGAACTGAAAAATATCTCACAAATGAGAAAGACGTTTCGCTAAAGTTGTTTCCATGGTTTACATTTCTTCTGACCATACGGGGGGCCATTTGAATGTACAGTATGTGTTTTTTTTACTTGCGAAATGAAAATTGTCATTTAGGTAATTACGGCCAATTAAAAATGATAACTAGGTGGGTTTTATTTTCAAAGCCAAGCTATAGCCGATGTCAAGGGTTTGAAAATATAATCCACCTAGTTACCATTTTTCATTGTTCGTAATTACCGAAATGACAATTTTCATTTCGCAAGTAAAAAAATACATACTGTATTTGTATCTCTTTCTATACGAAATTTTGAGGTTAATAATCGAATTTATTGTTATGACGTTAGGAAACAGTGAAACGAAAATAGTCGATTTCTTTTTAATGAATGCAATAATGTGTACCATTATTTTGTTTGACGTTCTTCTGATGAAGATAAATCAAAACAGTACGTTGCGTGGAGACCAAATTTAGACATTGCTGTGTTGCGCACCCTCAAGATGGTTTCAATGGATAGCGGTCAAAGTTAAAGTCATGAAGGGGGTTCTCGTCATGAAAAATGACGATTATGTGATTTTTGTGGCACTAATATTTGGACATTAATCTTACATTTCGAAATATAATTTAAAATTTCTGATTGGTCAACTAATCAGGAAAGAGCTCTCAAATAAAGTGATATTTTGTCTCAAAAAGCCAACTTTTTCGTGAGTTTTGAGGATAGGAAAATTATAATTACATTTAATTAAGCACAAACTACGTACGCTTGTCTGTTTCGATCGCTTTCGAAACTTTTTGATAAGATCGTTCTGAAATCGGCAAAAAAAAATTTTCTAGCTTATTCTAAGAGTCTCGCGAAAGCTCCTATGCTTCCCTTTGATTTTTTATTAACAAATTTCAAACCTATATAATTGAATAGCTGATGAGTTTGAAAAAGTCTGTTACTATCGAAACATAAAACTTGCTGCCAGAAATCTAATAAAAGAATGGAAAGAATTAATAGTTTATTAATCAAATAAAAAATTTGTACAAAATAAATTTTATGAGTTCGTNATACAAACAACGCAAGATATTAGCACCCAATCAAAACCGTTGAATAAGAAATAATCCGATTTCATTGGTCAGATTAGGAAATGATCAACCAATCAAATGCTCAGATTTCGCATTTTTCAAATAGTTAGGATTTGTACTCTGAGGGCGGTTGATCCATATACATTTTCGACGGTGGTCGAGACCATTTTTGGAAGTTTCTAATTAAAAAAAAAAAATTTCATTTAATTTAGACACCTAAAGTACCAAACGCGCGTTTTTAGAGTGTTTATTTTAAAGACGATTAAAAAAGTAAAAAAAACGATCTAAAAAAACAGATTATGCAAAGTGAGCTCAAAAGTGGCAACTTACGTTTGAAATACTTTTTATTCGAAAATTATGAGCTGGCAAATAGTTTCCCATGAAGACAAAAAAAATTGAAAAAGTGCAAATCTGCCAAAATCCATCGAGGCCCTTAAGGTTCAAATGGAACCCTTTTTTCGATTTTTCTCTCCAAAGTCTCAGGAACAACTTGTGAATTTCTAGTTTTTGTTGAAATTCTGAACTATACATTTTCTAAAACTTACTTTATTTGGAAAAAATTCAAGGTTAAGAAAAAATCCTTGGAGTTTAAAAACTCAGTGACAAATTCTCTACAAAATAGGGCAATCAAAAAAGTTATCTGAGAAATCTCAATTATCGTCACCCTTAATTTAACCTTTAGTTTAAACCTCCGAAAAACCGACTTTTCTTTGAAAAAATCTCAAAACCAAAAAATATCTTAGAAGTGAAAAAACTTGACAGAAAGTTCTCTACAAAATAGGTGTATCAAAAAAGTATTCTAATAGCTCTCTATTATCGTCGCCCACATCCTTAAAATAAAAGCTAGAAATTTTTTTAAATGTTTTAAAAAATCCGGTTTTGTCCGCTTAGATTTGGGTTTTCGAGGGTTTTCAAAAAAAATGCGTTGGTTTTGCCGGTTTCGTTCGCTTACACTTGTGTCCGCTTAGACAGAAACCACAGTAATCAAATTTTCATTTAAAAACCTTGAAAACAGGGGTAAACTATAGATGTGACTTTTATAAAGCTCATTTTAAAAACAAGTTTTAAATACAAATCTTTTAATGACCAATTTGTTCATTAAGGGGGTCGTGCATTTGACCGGTGCGGGCCAAGCGCAAGTAGATTTTTCGTCCACCCTTATAGGAGGGGGGCTAAAGGGACGAAAGTAAAGGGGCGCTAAAGAGACCATGGGTTGCTGCAAACATACACCTGTCGTGTATTACGGGACTTTAAAATCCCCAATTTGAAGCCACATGAACGATGTATAGACTATACAGTATAGTTAAGGGCAAACTTAACCAAAAACGACCCATTCCGGTTCAGCGCGAAAAACATTAAACCGATATTTTATCTAATTTTTATGAATTCAATTTGGAAGAAAAATTAGAAAAATTTTTGGAAACTTGATTTACTATTGGCAATTTGACAAAAACCATAAAGTCAAGTAATATTATAAATAGGAAAAATAATAGAATTCCAGTTAACACCACTGAGGCTGAAATTTCAGCTTCAACCTTTGAATTTTCAGATAATTCATCTGATGATTCGTCTTAATTTCTGTACATTCAATTCTTTCTGTTCATTTGTTTCTGTTAATAAATTCATCAAAATAATCAATTTAAATTTTCACGTTTCTTTTGAAAAATTCAATTTATTTTCATAAATAAAAGCAACAAAATAATTTACTAAATATCCATAATTGAATATAATATAAACTTAAATTATGTTTTTTGAAAAAAAAATAATTTATTTCCATTATTTAATACAACAAATTAATTTATTTAATATCCATAATTTTATATTAATAATAATATAATATAATTAATATTTAATAATAATCGAGCGCTAAGTACAATAATTGCTCTTAGCGCTTCTTTCAGGTCTCTTGAGCTCCTCCTTCTGTGTGTAGAAAATATCTACTTGCGCTTGGGTACATACATGTATAAGTTATATGTCATTGTAAAAAATGTATGGTTTTTTCAAGGAATACAAGGTGAGTGAACCTCTATTTTCTCTCAGTTATCTAGTTCACAAACTTCGAAATTTTAAAATGTTACGTGGTATTCACTTAATTCTATCCTTGATCTCAATTAGTGACAAATAAGTAAATTGATATATTTTCCAGTTTTCCCGTGATAAGCGCTCAAAGTAGTGCCTTCAGATAGGCTTTTGGGTGTGAGACGAAGTTCTCATTTCTGGGTGTGAGGAGGTTAATGGGTGAAAAGGCGGAGATGGTGAAAAAGGGGAGATGGATTAAATAAAGGAGATGAGTGAAAACGAGGAGATGGATAAAAAGGAAGAAACAATAGTCACGTGACATATTGAGTCATAAATTTGACTGAAATTTAAAAACCTCTGTCTATCCGTTTGGGTAAAAAAGAGGAGAAATCGAAAAGACTCACGCTGTTTATTTCGTACATATATTTTGACGTTCATGTTTTCATTATCAGTATTTGAAGAACTTGAATATTGTGTGAAACTACTGTAAACATGTTTATATATGTGGGTACTTAAGAACGTTTAACAAGGGCCAATTCAGTTATCATTCAGATAAATTTAGAACTTCATGGATGACTTGTTCATTTAAACTTGAACAATAAAGTTTTAATTAGTCTAATTAGAGAAAAGAGTATTTTGAAGAGTATGGTTAATTTGCCTTGTTAAACATTAATCAGTCTTGGACAGTAGATGACTCTCCTTTAAGTTGTTACACAGATCTTGTTAATTTGGAAGTTTAAGTTAACTAATCAATAACAGTATCTCTTGGGGGATCACTAAATACGGAGTTTGCGTTCAGATTCATCCATATGATATGGATATACGGACCATATCCTTTTCCCAACGAAACTCCATCTCAAAAACGTTTACTATCTCTATAGCGCGTGTTCGAATCCCACTGATGTTGTTTGAGTGATTGTCTTAGTGATTGCTTGAGTGATTACACACCAATAAAATTTAGCGGTTCCATTATCAAGACCCTTGCCTATAATAATACTCAAGAGAATCACTAAGACATCATTAGTTGGATTCGAACATGCGCTTTAGAGATAGTTAACTTTTTGAGATGGAGTTCCGTTGGGAAAGGATATCCCCTATTCACACTGTTGTGAATATCCTGGTCCTGATTAGGAAACGTAGTGTGTTTTTAAGTAGTAGGACCGGGATATTCACAAAAGTGTGAACAGGGGATATGATAACCGTTTCCAAACGAAACTCCATCTCAAAAACGTTTAATATCTCTATAGCGCGTGTTCAAATCCCACTGATGTTATCTAAGTGATTGTCTTAGTGATTGCTTGAGTGATTACACACCGACAAAATTAAGCGGTCCCATTATCAAGACCCTTGCGTATAAGCATACTCAAGACAATCACTAAGACAACATTAGCGGGATTCGAACACGCGCTATAGAGATAGTAAACGTTTTTGAGATGGAGTTCCGTTGGGAAAAGGATATGGACCATCTCATATGGTCCATATCTCCTTATTACACTTTTGTGCCAATCTCGTCCCTTCTACTGATAAACACACTTCGTTTGCTAATCAGGGCCAAGATTGGCACAAAATTGTCATAAGAGGTTATGTCTGTCAAACTAACTTATGTGCTGACTTTGTCACGAACTCCAACTACTATACTGTACAATATTTATGGTGGCATTGTTTCTCTATAATTTTGCACGACATTCAAGTTTTTCGTAGGGCAGGACGTTCAACAGGCTTTTTCGTTGCCCTTTCCTTTCCTCTAGCTTTCGTTCCCCTCTTCCCCTTTGATAATCGTTTCCTTCTCTGCCCTTCCCGGGAAGGACCAAAAAACGGGAAGACTTGCGATTTTTTGCATTTTTCAGAAGTATTCAATTTTGCATCATGATTCATAAATTTCAACTGTATAACTTATACAGTATAAGACCGAAAATTTTGACCCTAGAGTAAATCGACGTTCTCCTTTTCCTAGCCTTGCGTAGCGGATACAAAATAAGGTCGGAGATGATTCCTTTTACAACCTTTTATAGCATTGATGACGACAATATAAATGTTAGAATATATTTTAATGAAATTAAAATCCACTTTATTAGTCAAAGATAGACAAAGATTTTTCAAATAGAAGGTTATGGACCATAACTTATGGTGATCTAAATCAATCAAATTCTTCGTAGTTTTTTTGACCATCCGATGGTCAAAATTTTCTTTATTTTCATTCTGAAATTTTTAGTCTATTAACTGGAAATCTTACTTTCGAAAGAAAAATATTTTGGTATTTTCTATTGCGATATTCCTGGCTAGACCAGATGATGTTGTATCAGCACAACAATACAGCTTGCAAACCAATGTTAAAATTTCGTACAATTTTGGCGAAATCGATGAGTCCAAAAAAGTAATTTTTTATTCTTTCATGTTTTTCATACATGTGTAGTGTAATACACTTAGTGTATATAAAGTTCATATCAAAAAGAAGTGGGCCTCAGTTGGCCCCAAAACTGAGTTGGCCCCAATGTTGAGTTGGCCCCAAAACTAAGATGGCCCCA
>SCLH01001158.1:70595-91219 GCA_004367855.1 Oikopleura vanhoeffeni | reverse complement strand
TGGGGCCAACTCACCTATGGGGGCCAACTCAACCATGGGGCCATCTCAACCGTGGGGCCATCTCAGTTTTGGGGCCATCTCAGTTTTGAGGCCATCTCAACATTGGGGCCAACTCAGTTTTGGGGCCAACTGAGGCCCACTCATCAAAAAGAATTACTTTTACTTATAAAATAGTTTTTGAGCTTTTTTAAATAATTTTTCTCACTCCAAGATCTTGTCATTTGAAATAACAAAGGCATATTCTCATTGGAATTACATATTTTGTATCACATATTGTATACTGTATTAAGCAAACGAGAGTTCAAAAATTAAGCAAATATTAAAGAAGAATGAAATTATAAGCTGTCAAATTGTGCACTACAAATTATTAAATAATAATCAGAATATTCTCTGGTTTCTGAAAACGACAAGATATCGAGATTCTGTCGACAGCCAATAAAATGGAAATTCTTACAAACTTATTTAACTCCGACCTGCACTGGCTGCTCTATACTATACCTGCACGAGTGTGTTTCAGATCACACACGTTGTTTTTGTGTTTTGAAGGCTGTTTTCACCACCAGGTGACGCTGAGTGTCAAAATTGATGATGGAAAACATTTTCCCTTGAAAAACTCCCCCTATAAGTATATTTATAGACTCATATGTAGTCCAAGTCACGAGATAGAAGAAATTGCTCTTTTAACCTCCAGGTGGTGCCGGTTGTTAAAATTACGAGTGCATAAAACAAACAATTGCATCCAAATAATGCTTTTCCGGTCTGATGAGAAATTTCTTAAACTCAGTTAAATTCTTGAAATTAAAAATAAGGGGGACCTTTTGGGCTGTTCCGATATTCTGCAGCAAAATTTCTGCTGGCTAAATTGACACTCTCCCTACAAAGTTTTGGTCTTTGTCATTTAAAACACACTCGTGCAGGTGGAGGTTAACGGGTATGCTCAGCAATTCAAAACAACGAGCTACTCAGATGGTGGTAGTTTTCTACCACCTAACTTTGAAAAATCATATTTATCTTCCTGGACTAGTTATGATAGACATAGTGGACTCATTGGAAAGCTCAAACAAATTTGTGCCCATAAACAAATATAAATAACGTTTTCGTAATACCGAAAAATGTTTTTTCATCCAATTAACTTTGAAAAACGTAAAATTGTCGTAACTTCATAATTTGAAGAAAANGGAATTAAATTAATTTTAAGAGAAAAAATTGAAATTATTTTGAGGTGTGAAAATCACAAATAAAAAAATTATTTTCGACTCTATGAATGAAAATCTTTGATTTTTGAACACGAAGAATAAAACAAAAATTCTAACTGGTAAAAGGCCTTAAATTTTTTCTAAGAAGATTTCTTAACTTTCAAAAACTCACGTAAACTTTTGAGGTGCAAAATTTCGACGCGACAAAGTTGCTGATTCTCAAGAAGTAGACAAGATAGAGAAATTATATAAGCACGAGAAGATAGAAAAATGTGAAATACCTAAGCATTGAATATTTGAAGTTAATCGCATGTTGTTAACTATACGAAACTAAGCTCTCCAGATCGACTCTGGTAGTTTGTTACCAAAATAAGTATGTGGGTTAAGTTTCAACTTTACTTTATGGCTTGAATCGACACGATTAAACTTTTCAAAAACTTGCTTTCAGAAATTTATGGGAATCCATAGAATGAAATTTCAAAAATGGCCTAAATGCAGGTCAAGTCGGACACTTTGCATATAATCGGAATATCAAAGAATCTTTGACAAAGAAAGCCTATCTTAAATAGGTCGTCCAAATAAATATTAATAGGTCTTAAATAGGTCTTCCAAACGTGAGAGAGGAATTTGAGAATAATTTCAATCTTTTGGTTGTGAAGAGATAACCAAATATAAACTACATGCACGGGTCAGCAAAATTGGATAACCGAATCGGATTCCGATTCATTTTATTTGTGAGTCTATCGATCTAATTCTGATTTGATCGCAATTTTTTTGCGACTTTACCAATCCGATCAATGTTTTTGCGAGTCTACCGATCCGATGCGGATCAAATTCGAAACAATTCGCAAGTCTTTTTTTGAACTCTTCAAGGGATATCGAAAATTATGTTTTTTGTTTAACTGCCTACCCCATTAAATTAAATATTTTTCTCTTAACTATACTATTAATAGGCTTGATCGCGCCAGCCTAAACTCAATAGCCTGGATAATAATGTATATATTAATTTAAACTGTATATTTATAATTGAAATAGTTGAAATTGATTACACCTTATAAAATTTTAACTGTACATAAATTGGTGTCTCTTGTTCTTAGAATCAATTTTTTTTCAAATTATTTTGTTCCAACTTTCTGAGACTAAAATTATTTGTTCTCATTCTGAAGATGATTTAATAAGAAATAGAAACTTCAACAAAATGCGAAATTACTATTGAAATTTTATAATAAAATTTATTTTTGTTTAAATCTTGCCGCTACTATCTATAGAAACCATTTTGTTAACCCGTTCACAGAAAATAAGCGGTATATCACTCATTCATAGATGTCAATTTTCACGTGTCAAATGAAAATAATGACGATAGAATTCAGTCGAACACTGCCACCACGATTCCACCACTGCGATGAACGGAGTAAAAAGTTCAAGCCGTAAAAAGCCCTAGATGGCGGTATTTCGACCCCTTTATAATAAATCCAGTCATCATTCTCAGCATCAAATTAAGGATCAACCTGTAAAAATCCATTAATTTTTTTTATAAAAATGAGACTTTGTATCCTAGTTTTATCGTTGGTTCAAGCTTCGCCTGTCAGGGATAGTTTCACCACTGCCTTAACTCCGGCTGCAGGATGTCGAACAGCTGGTGCAATTTCAGGTTCAATCTTTTCCAGTGACTGTCAGAAAAAGTCAACATATCACACGAATAACCCGGGATTCTCACACTTACCAAAAACAAGAAAAAGACCCATCAGATTAATTAAATGGGTTAGAAAATCTCGCCATCATCGAATTCCGAACAGCTCAAGTCGAAGAGCTCAGTAACTTATGTGCTCAATCAACTCAATTTTGTGTACCTAAAAAATTTTTAGTCTGGGCAAAACGCTTTGATTCAAAATCATCTTCAATTTATTTTCTGCTTTATTTTAATTTTTTCAAATTGTGATATTTGGATCAAAGATAGTCATAATCTTGGCGATATCTGGTCAAATTTGCCTCGGCGCGAAACCAAGCAAAATTGTTCACCAGAGTTTCATGCCCTAGAATGTATAAACATTGTCAATTTCAGAAAAATTATATTTAAAGTCAAATTTCTTGGCTCTTCTTCTTGTACTTATTTCCTAATTTGAAAAATTTTGTAAACATTTTTCACATTAAAAAGTGTAACATATATTTAAATAAATATTTAAAAAAACAATCTGTATCTATATATATCTACATCAAAATAAAACTATGAATCTGTTAAATCTTCAACCATATCTTCATATTCCAAATCAACTTAATATTTTTGAAAACCGCCGGCGACACTCTTTTTGAACAAAGCGGTTTCAAAGAATATCAAGTATTTTTAGAATATACAGTCCATCATTTACTTCAAACTGTACAATATTTAAATGTTCTTTCCGATAATAAATTTTTGATATCGATAATTTTGATTTATTTCTTCTTTCGGACCGTTAAAACCTAATATTTCATTTCTAAGAAAATCGAAAATTATAATTTTTGGCATTTGGTTGAAGAATTGGGTTGTTCTCCGACAAAGAAATATATAAATTAAACTCAGGAAATCTTACATTGCATCCATTACAAGCAGCAACCAACGCACAAAACGAAAGTATCACAAATTATTATTTTATGTCAAAAGTTACGAAATTTATAGCTGCGCAAATTAAGTTCGAGTTAAGCGACGATGAGTTTCACTNGCAAAAAATGTGGAATTATCAGTGAAATTCGCGAACTAATACTGACGTTAAGACGATGCAATTTTAGAAATGCGATGGTCCTGCGTTCGAATCAATAGGTTGTATTTTATTTTACCAAAATTTGTGAGTCAGGAATCATCCCTAAGGGATGTCATCCGTTTTTATCAAGAATTTCAGTATACTAGTATTTGAAAAATAATTATGGATAATTTGTTTCCAGAGCGATAAGTTTTTTTAATTAAGGTCCCAAATACATGAATATACATATGTATATGCACTTTAAATATTTCTTCGATAATTAATTTTGTTGGCAACATAAAAGCTACTTTATTCAATTTGACCTTAATTTAAAAAACTTACCGCTGTGGGAACCAATTATTCACTTTTATCCTTCAAATATATTTAAATTTTTAATAAAAAAGGATGAAATCCTTCAAGGATGATCCCTGACTCGCAAATTTTGCTTGAGACTTCTCGACCAAATTTCCGCTCTAACATCGGCAAAATAAAATACAACCTATTGATTTGAACGCAGGACCAACGCATTGATTAAATTGCATGGGTTGGCAGTAAAAAGGCAAAAACTTCAAAAAATAATTTCAGATTTTCATCAATCCAGAAAGTTTTCCAAATTCCTTTTTAGATCTCAATCGCGATCCAATAATTTTTGAAAAAATAAAGTTTTGTTGACCGAAAATGCCAAAATAGTAATTTTTTGCCCTTTGACCATTTATTTTGCCGATATCGAGAAAATAATTATTAATAATTGTTTCCCACGCCAATAAGCTATAAAAATTAATGACGAATTTAAGGTAATAGTGGTTCCTAATTTGAGATATTATTTTGAGATACACCATAATATATTTTAATTTGTGCTCGACTGTTTTTCTGCCATACTGACAGAAGTTGTTAAATTTAAAAAAATAGATCACTAAATAGCGGACTCAGCCATAAAAAGAATGGTTTATCACAGTGGGATTAAAAACTGTAGGTGATTTTTGTCAATATTCATTAAGATTTATTCTGTTTTGTTATCGTAATGTCTTATTCATGTATTCGCACTTACTATTTAAACATGAAAGTTATGCAAATAAATATAGTTCAGTGGAATTTAAATTAACATCATGGCGTGATTATCGCGCCATTTTTAAGGACACGCGATTTAATCTTTGGTCTAATTTTTGAAATGGCGTGTTTTTACAGACTTATGTAACGTTCAGGAGATCTTTCAAAAAGAAACATTTGTTATATCGTAAACTTATACAAAACTGTTAGAAAAGTACAATAACTACTCGTGCTTGGAGACCAGTTATCTCAAAAGGAAACGTTTTTTTCAGAACATTGCGTTTCTAACGTTTTAAACTATAAAATTTGTTTTTTCTTTTTATGTAATTTGATAAAAAAATTAGAGAGAATATTTTAATTTCTTCCTGACATACTTTTTTAACGCAAGAAAAAAGTTGTAGCGGTTCATCTCTTTCGATTATTTTTTTGACAACTGGTTTTGTCACTAAAAAGGCCGTTTATAAATAACTGTATATCCCCTATTCACACTTTTGTAAATATCCCGGCCCTCCTACTTAAAAACACACTACACTGTACGTTTCCTTATCAGGGCCGGGATATTTACAAAAATGTGAATAAGGGATATATAGGGAGCAGGGCAAAACGCCCGTCATTCCAGGAAGCGAGAACCCGGCCGCGAGAATTGCCGCGAAAAGTAAACAAACTCGCCCGTCAATGTAAAAGTGGTATCAAACAGCGCGCGAAACTCAAATTGTTAGCGTAATATTATGTTTTTAATAAAATTTTAATTTGAAAATATGTAATGCCTACTCAGACTTTTTTGTTCAGTAGCGGAAGATAATTCTGTGGATATATTTAAAAAAATATCCTGAAAGTCCAAAAATATATGATGTGAGATCGATTTTACGGCATTTGTCTTCAATTTTCTCGGGCAACATCATGAAAATATTTCAAATGTTGTAATATGACCCCAGTAGATTAAAACCGCCAGAAAAGAATATTTGATTTTTGAAGATTTTTTAAATCTATCTGCTTTTCAAAATTCGATATCTTCCATTGATTTAAAATATGACTTTAGTTCTGCGACCGACGAAATGAGCGAAAGAAGGATTCTTTTCTATACTACAAAACTGCTCTTGCAACGATTTTGCTANATAAGTGCTATATTTATTCTAGAATATGAGAAAAACCACCTGTAATTTTTCAACGGAAAATTTATCTCCTCGTAGGTTAAATTTCAAAATTTGCACCAATGTCTGCAAAAGCTAGCTCAAAACAAACAAAGACTTCATACGAGCGTTTTTGTTTAAATTTCAATCTCAAACTCAAAATAAGAATTTTTCAAGGTCACGTGAAAAAATTTTCTAAAAAAAATATGCTTCGATTTTTTCAAAAGTCGGCTCGAAAGAAAGCTGGGGGAACACTGAAGAGAAAGTTGGCGTATGTCAACCAGATATTTGAAGTTTGAGTGCTCAAACAAACGTTATTTTTTACCATAATTCTAAGAGAAAATAATTTGGGTTGTTTTATGCGTTCAAAACATTACCAATTGAATTGGTTATTTTTAGGACGAAACAACTGCAGATAATGTAGGAACCACCATACCCTTGATATAATAAAAATGACTAATTTTCTTTGGAAATCAATTTATGACTTTAACATATGATTGTCTACATGAATCGATATTATTAAAGTTGCCTGTCTCACTTTGAACTCTTCAGATTTGTGCATAAATATTTTGGATTTTTGTACTTAGTTCTCTGCTGTTTTTCAGATTACTAACTTTCTCAGTAATATTGAATCAATTAATTTTCTTGGAATTGTGAACTTCTTGGAACAATATTTCGAGATTAATACTGATCAAAGTTTATTTTTTTTTATTTTCTGATAAATGAATTATTTTTTTTGGCAACCAGTTACAGCATAATTCGCACAAATACTCTTAATTCGCATAAGATTAATAATTCAGCATGATTCGCCTTAAGGCTCGAAACTCTTTTTTTATTTCCCATTTTCTCGAGAACTCAGAATTAACAATTCTTAATTGTAGTCACCTAACTAAGACTGAGTCCGGCAGACTCATGTATAAAATTAGGTCCTTAAAAACATAGCTAAATAAATATATGTATATCTGCCTTGATTGCCCTGATTCAAATTTTGCTTAATTAGGCGGAAATCATGCAGTCGGCTGATTGGGTGACAGTTTTATGCCAACATATAATAATAAAGGTTACCTCAACCAATAATATCTACTACAGCAGGGTCCGGCGTATAGGTGAAAGTGTTTCCGCTCAAAGCCTTCATCTATACGTAGCGTGTCCACCAATCGCTTTTCGGCCAAAATCGACCAATTTATTGCGCATTTTTATATACTATACGCCGGACGTCGGGGAAGATACGCTCTGATTGGTCAATTAAAACAAGGTCTAGAATTTATAATTTAGTTAAAGGGTAGTCGGAGAAAGAAATAAGGGTGATTTTTTTGCTCAATTTTTCATCACAATTGCAAAAGTAAATGTTTTGGAAACCTCAGAAACTACTTTTTTGGATAATTGATTCAAGTAGTAATTCGAGTTAAGGTTCTAGAATATATTTATTTAATTTTTTCAACAAAATTTATTAAATTAAGATTATACTAAAAATGAATTCCAAACTGATTTCTACAAGAAAGGTACCATTCAAAAAAACTATCACTTTGACTTTTCGCTTAGTTGACCACATATTTTTTATACAGGGTTTAAGGCTTTTCCCTTCTTTTTTCCAAACTGGTTCCACTTGATTTCCGCCGTTTTGATTAGTTGAATCTGAGAAAACTCTTCTGACAACCAATCAAAACGGCGGAAATCAAGTGTAACCAGTTTGGAAAAAAGAAGGTAAAAACCTTACACCCTGTATGCTATTTGAAAAATCATCTGACATTTTTTGGGGATTTTCGGTCGAAACAATTTGGAAATATTTTGAAAATTTTCCTTATTTCTTGTTAAAAATTTTTCAAACTAATTTTTCTGGAATCCTCAGCTGAAAATATTTGGAATGGCTGCTTTCACTATATTTTAATATGTCTTCGTTTTCTTTCTTTGCTCTTGTTAATAATCTGAAGCATACTTTTTTTAACGAAACTAAGGGTCCGCAGAAATACTCCAAAGCCCTCATTATCTATAATTAAAAAAAATTTATCACACTCAAACTTGCCGAATTGATAAGCCAACCAATCCACCGCGTCAAATTTGAAAATTTAAACTCCTGAAGAAAAATATTTCTTTCGATGTGGTAAAATTTCGTTTTTTTTGTCTTTTTTCGCAAATTTTCGATTTTGACGTAAAAAGCGTATAAAATAAAATTTAATAAATCCGAGACGGTGGTCGAAAGCGTATTTTAAAGCTCCTAAGTAACAAATAAAAAATAATAAATTTTACTGTTATTTAGACACCATGGAAGCAAACGCGCGTTTTTGAGTGTTATTTCAAAAGACGATTTATAAAGTGAAAATAATCAATCTGAAAAAATTCAGATCATACAAAGTAAGGTTAAAAGTGGCAAATTGAAAAACTGCAAATCTGTCAAAATAACACGACCCCCTTAATGCTTTTGTGCAGATTTTTAAAACAAATCAACTGTACTAGATTATAAAATTAAAAGTTAAAACTTTTAATTAATTAAATGGTTTTTTATTTATAAAATACTCAAATCTGCCTATCTTTTGGCTTTCGGAAAACGCCTATCTTTTTGCCTAAGAAGTTTTGAAAAAAAACCTATCTTTTACCTTTCACCTATACGCCGGACGTCAGGAAGAAATAGTTTTTATTTTAAGATGCGTGGGCGATTGCGTAGGCTTACGTAGGTTTTTGCGTAGGTTTTAGTCATACGCGTTCATCTATACGCCGGACCCTGCTGTAATTAAGCATCTTTTGAATCCGGCTTTCAGTCCATACGGCGCGGAGATCCATGTCGGAAATAAATGTAGAGCAAAAAAATATCTATCCGATAACAAGGTCCTATGAGTAAGAAAATTCCGACCAAAATTTTCAGTGTCAAAAACTACCTAGGTCCTAAATTTTCAGATTCATAGGACCTTTTTATCGAGTACAATAAGGTGCCGCGTATAGGTGAAACCCACGCAAAAACCAACGTGAGCCTCCGCAATCGCCCACGCATCTAACAATAAAAATAAATTTCTTCCTGAAGTACGCGTATAGGTGAAAGGCAAAATATAGGTTTTTTTAAAACTTCTTATGCAAAAAGATAGGCGTTTTTGAAAAGCCAAAATATAGGCCTTTCTTTTGATGCAAAAATATTTTCTTCGTTTCGAGTCTGTAATACTTCGCTCAGTTTCCTCATCAAATAATTTGATAATAACGGCCTCAGTAGCTTTGGGATTTTTCTGGCGTATTTATAGCACCTTCAATTTCTCTGTGATTGATAAGTGAAAGTTTTTTTGAGTTGTATCTTTTTTTTCTAAGATATCATTTTGGAACTCATTTTTAATAAACATTTTATTAAAAATTGGTGACCAAATTTTGGTCGAATAAAATTTAATAAATGCATTTTAGAAGCTAAATTCGAATTACTGCGTGAGTCAATTATCAAAATAAGTAGTTTCCGAGGTTTTCAAAGCGGTCACTTTTGCATTTGTGATGAAAATTTGAGCAAAAAAATCAGCCTAAATTCTTACTCTGACTACCTTTTAACTTAATTATCAATTCTAGATCTTGTTTTTTATTGACCAATCAAAGCGTATCTTCCCAGACGTCTCGCGTATAGGAATGAAAATACGCGTAAAAGTGAAAGTACGCGTATAGGTGAAAGTTTGGAGCAAAAAAACTTTCATCTATACGCAGCACCCTGATGTATTTATTTTTTTCTCGGGAGCCCTCAATAAATGATTTATTATCGCTCAACCCTTACAGCACAAAGATGGAAGAAAGGGAATACGACCTGTATGATTATTTATCAGTCAATATATTTTGTTATTATTGTTTGGTCCATTGTCCGGAATCAGCCGTTGTGCCTAATGGGACCAAATCATTCTACAATGAAGTATAGGTGAACTGACGTTTCGAAAATGAAGTCTTTTTTATCTCGCCAACCAATGACCGAGTCTGATTTTTCTAGCCTGTTGATTAAGCTGAAAATCATGCTTTTTGACGTAACTTAATTTTCATTACACTTTCATTACTTAATGTTCTTACATTTTCCGCACCATAATCGACGGTTAGAAATGAAATCTAATTTTTTTAGCGCGTTTTTAATCTGGTTGCTAAGAAAGGTTATATTTTATAATAAGAAATCGCGCGCGCTCATTAGTATACTTTTGCCGGCTTTCAGGGTCAAGATTCTTGACTCAAGAAACTTGACTCAAGAATCTTGACTCAAGATGACTCATAATCTCAAAAATAATACTACCCACCAAAAAACTCTGACTGCATTGTATATTATACTTTCGAAATAAATTCGGCATTTTAATATGGTGAAGATAGTCAAACGCAAAAAATTGAGAACATTTGCCTGGTTGAGACTCAACCGTTGAGTTACTCAACTTATAGCAATCAATATTTATTTGGTGCTGTTCTGTAGTTTATTATGATACTTTGAACGATGAAATCTTTTTCTCTGAATAAATAGGGTTGCCAGTAAAACGCCAATATCGTAAAACCCCAAAATTTGAAAATGATGCGTTTACTGTTTTTTTCGTAAAACGCCAAAAAAAATGCGTTTTACGAAAAAATCAGTAGAACGCCAAAAAACTTTTTTTTTCGTAACACGACAAAAATGTTTTCCTTCGTAAAACGCCAAAGAATGAAAATTTGGTGAGAAGAATATTCGTAAAACGCCAGAATTTTTAATTAACGATATTTACGTATTAGTATTTACGTATTGACGGAATTAACGATATTGGATTACGATATTTACGTATTGATATTTACGTATTTAACGGAATTAACGATATTTACGTATTGGGAAATGTCATTGTAGAAAATAATTCTAAACTTTCCTTAAGGGGTATATCTAGCATGTCCACCATTAATTTCGACTTATAGAAATAATGGATGGATTGTTCCGAAACTTCTTGGGGGTGAATAATATAGGCTAGGTATATCTGTCTGATTAAATGAAGGTCTTAGAGGCATTAAAAATGCTCNTGGTGGTGTGATGTAACAAGATGACTTTGAGAGTGTTAATCGTTAGATACGAAGGCTAGATCTACAAACGAGTATCCTCAGAAATTTTACAACTGCCTAGATTTGTTCTGAGGCGGTGGCATTGAAAAGGATACCAAGATTTACGACTACTACCCCCTTAAAGTAATTTTTGAAAAAATAGTACTACTTTTACCAACCTTATTTTCTTGCAATATATCGGTCACGTGATCATTTGGGCTATGGTGTAATGAGAAAAAAGTGTAATAAAGTAAAAAATTTCGAAAAAAACGCACAAACGTCAAATTATCTAAATACTCGAATCTAATACTTCGTAAATTGTTTATTCATACGTGATTAAGGGTCCTAAATTGCGAATTGAAGGCCATCTGGTCACGAAACTACAGAACGACACTACGGGAGTTGACGATTTGAAAATAAGGAATTTCAAAAACTAAAAAATCGGTTTTAATGTGTTCAAGTTATCTTGTAGAGAATTTTATTCTGGTATTTAAGAATCTCCAGTGATTTCTTTTTTTATGTAGAATTTTCAAAAAAAAAATCGATTTTAAGGTCAATTCTTTCGTGATTTTACAGGTTAGTATGTGAATCCATTCTAGCGAAGCCGTAAACGCTCAATTGTTAACTGGCCAAAAAATCAGCCTTCTACACTTTATACGGCTTCGCTAGAACTGGAATCACATACTCCTGTGAAAATACCGTGAATAAAAAAAAACCTCAAGTCTTAAAATGACCAAGAAAAAATTCTGCTATCAAGATAGCTGAACTACATTAAAACCGCAAGGTTTCAATCTCATTTCGAATTTGAAAAAAAATTGAAACGATAGTTAAATTGTAAGATTCGCTGGATTTCGTCAATTCTCAAGAATTACTTCGTTAAAAATAAACCATTATTATGGAGGGAATCGACTGGATTTTCATCAATTTCACGATTTTCAAATGTATTTTGTGTGTTCTCTGGCAAAAGATTTTTCTGACATTTCTAATTTTTTAATATTTTTATGATTTATTTAAAGTTTTTCCATATTTATGGCATCAGAAGACCTTACTAGCGACTTGAGTCCGTTAAAAGCAAACACGAGTTGAACCTATTTTGGCCTCAGCCCCCCCCCCCCCCCCCCCCCCCCCCCCCCCCCCCCCCCCCCCCCCCCCCCCCCCCCCCCCCCCCCCCCCCCCCCCCCCCACCCCCCCCCCCCCCCCCCCCCCCCCCCCCCCCCCCCCATGATACTCCTAAGTTGGATTCCATCTCGTATATTCCCGGTGCAATATGGATTATCTGAATATAATGAAATGAGAGGTTTCATTCAAAAGTATAAAATAATCTGTTAAAAAGTTATAAAATAAAGTAGTTTTTTTTAATTGGCAACCCACCTTGTCACATAATTACTCGAAGACTTATAAGAGATATCAGACGAACTTTTATTTTATATCACAATAAGTAAATTGTGGCATGGAACATGGAAAACTTAGTGTTATTTTCCAAGTCAACCGGTTCACTGGTGACAGACTTTTGAAATTACCTGCTTTTATGACGCAAAACAGGAATTTTCAAACTTTCAAACAAAATTTGTTTCATAAATAAATCAATCGATTTTTTCTGTTTCCACACTTCTGCTCATCCAATACCACATAGAAACCGATTTTTTTCAAAAAGACAGACATTTCGATTAAAATTAGCTAAAAAAATGGTCGGGATTTGAACTCCTGAACATTTATCACCGGCGAACTGGTAGACTTTGAAAAAAAAAGAAGTTTTCCATGTCAAATTTATACTTGAGTACATGATAATGCAATTTTCCATCGAATTCGATTTTCTCATTTTACAACATTTTTAGGGATATCAATAATTTTCTGAGCTCAAATAGGTCTATTGCTTTTTATTTAATTTTTTTAATTCAGTTTCGACACAGATCTGGTAAAAACCAAGACCATCGGTGGTTAAAAAATAGCACTTTATGTGGTCTACTGGATTATAACAGCGCGCAAAGATTAAAACTTGAGATTCAGTTATGAACATTATAAATAAAAAATATCATAGTGTCACGTAGTATAACAAGAAGCCGTAATTAATTGAATTCTGAGTGCAAATTGAAATTTTTCAAATTTGTAAAAATTTGAGAAAATCAAATATTTTTTGATATTTTTGCATTTCCTATTATTTTTTGCTCTGTAAAGTTAAAAAAATTTTGTTATAAAAAGCTGCTAATCCCTTTCGGGCAGTTATAATAATACCCGTAATTATTAACACAGGAGATAATCTCCGTTTTCAAGGTGAAACAATGAAAAATATAACCGAACGGNAGATTTTTTCGATTTTTGACTTTTTATTTCTAGAATCTCACTTGAAACGCCGATTTGCAGTATTTTCCCGACTTTCAAACTCTATCCTTCTTTTAGCAATGTTTAGAATGACCATTTTTTCGACTAGGTAGTTTAGGAGAAGACACTCTATCGCAAGCGGGATGAGAGAACTTTGAGAGAGAAGAGGAAGAGAGGGAATTTGGACCGATTCTAGGATTGTTGAAAGTGACCAGGAACATGAAAGTCCGAAAAAATTTCTCTGATAGACAAAAGTACGCACCAAATTGAAGCTGAGATTTCACTGATAAAAAAGTTGGCCTAACAGCTAATCAAAATTTTTAACAATCATGCGTCAAATTCGATAATTAGGTTGAACATTTTTGCTAAAAAAATCGGAAATTCAGAATTCGATTAAAGACATTTTCCGAAATTTTAATGTCATGCAATCGTTTTCGGTGGGTCATATCACTCAATAAAAAATGTTCAGTATCATGGTAGAATACCCGGTTTTATTGCGGGTTAAAGCAAAAAAATATCGAATTTTGAAACTTCTAGATTTTTTCTAGTTGTTTTGAAAAACGTATTTTTCAAAATTATTCTATGGGGCTCAAAAATTATCTATCTTACCTATCTTCATAACTTCAATATTAAATCACCTCATTCAAAGAGCAAAAATAACCAGGAAGAGAAAATATAATAGGGTTTTTGTTACTTCCGACACCCTTAAGATTAAAACACATAGAGCAAATATTCAACAAGAAGCCTACAAATATTTTTATATTTTATACCAGATACGATAGATTTAGATCTCCGGTTACTGATCGTACCGGGTAGTCCGATGAATACAGACAAATTTCTCACCTTGAAGCTTTTTAGTGGGCAGTTGATGCGAACGAGATTTTCTTTATTGTTTAAAATGGTTGAAAATGAATAAACATGCGAAACTTACAAATAGTCGGAAATTTTTTATTTATTTTTTCAATATGAAATTCCACCTGCTTATTTTAGAAGCGGCCAGAAAACCCTTAATCTGTGCGGAAGTTTTGTTTAATTTTTTGTCAATTAAGAGATTCTTTTTTTCCTCAAAATAAAGTATAATTTCAAATTTTTTTCAACGAAAATTTAATACACCAACATAATCTGAATTATGTAAATTCATAATTATTTGTTAACCCAAGGCCACACACTTCCCAGTTTTTGAAAAAAATTTAATTGCGTTTTGCATTTTGGTTCTCGACGAAGTTTTCAATTTTGAAGCAAATCTTTTACAAATGGCATGGATGGATGCTATACAGGGGGGTAAGGCCCGCATAGTGTGAAATTGAGACACCAAAACCCTAGAATAGGTACGCGTATTCTACTATACGCGTCTTTACTTACGCGTACTTTTTGGGAAATCGGCTCTGATTAGGTCAATTTGGACAGTTGATTATTGCGCTTCTTGGGTCAGAGTAAGAGATTTGAGTGATTTAACGTTAATTTTTCGTTACAAATTTCTAGTGTAATTGAATTTTTGAAAAATGAAAATAAAGTAATTTTAAATAACATGATTCGGATTTATCCGAAAATCGTTTGCGAACAATGAAAAAAAAATTATGCGCGTCACCGGTAATCATTCGATCCAGAAAAACTAATATATTTTTATCTGAATAACTATTGCGCCAGTGTTCAAGCTAGCCGACATTGGGTCTGCGAGACTTGGAAACATGTTTTTAAGACTCTTGAAATAGCGCCGCGACACTTCATTGGTTCAAGTACTGAGACATCTTTTACTAAAAGGTTACTTTTTATTGTCCGCGCCGACCGGAGAATTCTTGGTCCTAAAATCTGGTTACGCTTCTTTTGCCTAGGTTGATGTCTTTGCCTATTTACGCCGCACGCCAGGAACGAAATAAAAATTTACAAATGCATAGGTTTTATGCGCAGGCTAACGTAGTATTTTGCGAGGTTACGTAAGTTTTTGCGTGGAATCTAACTATACGCGTCATACTATACGCCGCACCCCTGTAATCAATTAGAAAATTGTATTGATTTCGAATTGCAAAATAAAATTTTTAATACTTAAGTGGGCCGTTTCGGCCAGGCACGACACCTATATATAGGGTGACTGTTCAACGCGTTATACAGAAAGCCCAAGGTAGTTCGAGTTTCATATTTTTTGGCATAAGGGTTTCAGTTTTGTCCGCTTTGCATATTCTAGAATTTTATTTTTAGTTCTAGCGTTTTGATCAGACAGGTACGAGCTTACGTGTCAACTTCACGGGTGTTCATTTTTTGGTATTGATCGGTACGGATCTTGTCTTACGTTTGTTCTGAATGATTATATATATCAATCAAAAGTTTTTCATGGTTTATTTGATGACAATTTTTCATAAAAAATGGTTATTTTCCCTAGCAGATAAGTACACTGTCTGATTTATCTGGGTCGAATAATACTAATCAAGTGACTCTGTGGACATATTTAATTGCTCTCGAATTAATTTTTAATAAATTAAAATATTTTTCCGTGAAATACTTAAAATTGAAAATTTTGAAAATATCACTTTTTGAAAAAAAAAATTCTTTTCCTGTAACCAATTAATCTTTGTTTCTGAGTAGTCCCTGGACAAAACACTTTCCTAAAAACTGGCTATTTCAAATTTTAAATTGAACGCAATAGGTCGCATTTAAATTTTTAGAGTAAAAGATTGGAAAAAAATCTCAAAAAAATCAACCCTCCGTAAAATTTGAACAAAATTTCCGAAAAAAAAAATAAGTCACTTTTTAAAATCCTTGCAAAATTCTTTATATATGTAAGATTCGAAGGAGACAGCAATTTTTTTATCGCTAACGATGGATTATTCGTGCCGATGCACTATTTTAGCCCAATGATTTTATATGCAGTCACCTATGATTATAGGTGTTGTGCTCAACACGGTTAAGCCAAAATATAGTTTTTTAAAGATTCTTTAATTTACCTTTTTTTTTTATTAATTATTTCAGAACTTAATATAATACGGAGAAGTCTAGAAAGTGAACAGTTTTAAAACGGAAGTTCGCTTAAGTGCATTATTAATTATTCATGAAAATGAATCCAACTTTTCTTGTAGCAGTGCAACAAGTGTTGGATCCTATGGCCACCGGGACGAAGAACTTTGTATAATAAGATTTTAAGAGATATCTTAATACCAGTAACTTGTTTTTTTCGGCGGGAACAAAAGTAAACTGAAGTAGAATTCTCTAAAAATATAGACAATTCTTGTCTCGCCGGTCACTCTGATACTCTTTTTCCCGCCTAAAAAAGGACACTAGCTGTCATCATATGTGGTCATGTAATCAAAATTAAGGTTTTCTTAGATGAAATTGAATTCTTTAAGCATTTGATTTGGATATAGATTTTTATTCTCCGTCAATTAAAGTTCTAATTGTTTTACTATTTAAGTTTTGTTTAAGATTTGAACCCTCGTTTTCTGCGGATATATTTGTCACTGTTAACTTTAACAACAATCCAAAATTTAACTCGACGACGCATACCTATAACTTATTATGTTATCGTGTGAGTCGAAGCGTGGCCAGGTGATGGGGGGCGCTCGAGGTTGGGACGCACAACAGATGGAAACTCGAGACTATCTCTGGTCCATCGCCAACTAAACTAGACTATGACTAGACTTACACTCCAGGGAATTGAAACTTAAGTTGATTGAGTTATTAATTAATAAAATGAATTCAGAACTAATTTGTAAAATAAATCGTAAATAATTCGAAAATATTACTTTTTTTATAGTTATTCGATTTCATTGTTAGCAAATAAAAGCAGTCATCCCCCGAATTTGGCTCTAATAAGTTTTACTGTTAACTAATTAACAACTCGCTGCAAATCCTGCTATTTCACTTTTAATTATCGGCGCTTATTAGGACATTTTTTTGTTATGCGGACATCAGAAAAATTAACGATCAGCGGTATTTTATTATTAAAAGCTAACTTAAATTATAAGATTAAAACAGATTCAGATACCGAAAAAGAAAAAAACTTTAATTAATGATAGTTGAATATTAGAATAAGTGTTTGTGAATTCAAAAACATAAATTTATATTTTGAATAACCGGTAATACTTATTTCGAAAATGATGAAATTGAAATAAAATTAAAACTTATGTGAAAAAATATGCCGTTCGGTTATATTTTTCATTGTTTCACTTGAAAACGGAGATTATCTCCTGTGTTAATAATTACGGGTATTATTATAACTGCCCGAAAGGATTAGCAGCTTTTTATAACAAATTTTTTAACTTTACAGAGCAAAAAATAATAGGAAATGCAAAATATCAAAAAATATTTGATTTTCTCAAAATTTTTACAAATTTGAAAAATTTCAATTTGACTCAGAATTCAATTAATACGGCTTCTTGTTAACTACGTGACACTATGATATTTTTATTTATAATGTTCATAACTGAATCTCAAGTTTAATCTTTGCGCGCTGTTTAATCCCAGTAGACCACATAAAGTGCTATTTTTTAACCACCGAGGTCTTGGTTTTTACCAGATCTGTGTCGAAACTGAATTAAAAAAATAAATAAAAAGCAATAGACCTATTTGAGCTCAGAGAAATTATTGATACCTAAAAATGTTGTAAAATGAGAAAATCGAATTCGATGGAAAATTGCATTATCATGTACTCAAGTATAAATTTGACATGGAAAACTTCTTTTTTTTCAAAGTCTACCAGTTCGCGGTGATAAATGTTCAGGAGTTTCAATCCCGACATTTTTATTTAGCTAGTTTTTATATATTTTTGCATTTCCTATTATTTTTTGCTCTGTAAAGTTGAAAAAATATTGTTATAAAAAGCTGCTAATCCCTTTCGGGCAGTTATAATAATACTCGTAATTATTAACACAAGAGATAATCTCCGTTTTCAAGGTGAAACAATGAAAAATATAACCGAACGGCATCTGGTAAAAACCAGACCATTGGTGGTTAAAAATAGCACTTTATGTGGTCTACTGGATTATTACAGCGCGCAAAGATTAAAACTTGAGATTCAGTTATGAACATTATAAATACAAAATATCATAATGTCACGTAGTATAACAAGAAGCCGTAATTAATTGAATTTTGAGTGCAAATTGAAATTTTTCAAATTTGTTAAAATTTGAGAAAATCAAATATTTTTTGATATTTTTGCATTTCCTATTATTTTGTTGCTCTGTAAAGTTAAAATAATTTTGTTATAAAAAGCTGCTAATCCCTTTCGGGCAGTTATAATAATACCCGTGATACCCGTAATTATTAACACAGGAGATAATCTCCGTTTTCAAGGTGAAACAATGAAAAATATAACGGAACGGCATATTTTTTCACATAAGTTTTAATTTCTTTCAAATTTTATCATTTTCGAAATAGCTATTACCGGTTATTCAAAATATAAATCTTTATGTTTTTGAATCACAAACATTATTCTAATATCAACTATCATTAATTAAAGTTTTTTTTCTTTTTTCGGTATCTGAATCTGTTTAATCTTATAATTTAAGTTAGCTTTTAATAATAAAATACCGCTGATCGTTAATTTTTCTGATGTCCGCATACCAATGAAAATATGTCCTAATAAGCGCCGATAATTAAAAGTGAAATAGCAGGATTTGCAGCTGAGTTGTTAATTAGTTAACAGTAAACTTATTAGCCGCCTAATTCGGTGGGATACTGCTTTTAATGTTAACAATGAAATCGAATAACTATAAAAAATAGTAATATTTTCGAATTATTTACCGATTTATTTTACAAATTAGTTTCTGAATTCTTTTATTAATTAATAACTCAATCAACTTAAGTTTCATTCTTTCCCTGGAGTGTAAGTCTAGTATAGTCAGTTTAGTTGGCGATGGACCAGAGATAGTCTCGAGTTTTCATTTGCGTCCCAACTCGAGCGCCCCCCATCACCCTGGCACGCTTCGACTCACACGATAACAAAAAGGTCTATTTAGGATATAATGAAGTGGTTATAAAATGGTGTGCAAATCATTTTATAAAATCTTAAGATAACAATATCCGAAATTAGTTTGACCTCTTCTAATATTCCAGATCAGTGAACTGTTCGCCATATCTTTTCGGAAGAGGAACTCCATCTCAAAAACGCTCACTATCTCTATAGCGCGTGTTCGAATCCCACTATGTTGTCTAGTGATTTTTGGAATATGATTATAGGCAAGGATGTTTGATATGGAACCGCTAATTTTATGGTGTGTAATCACTCAATACATCAACTTAGGCAACCATCAGTGGATTCGAACACGCTGCTTAGAGATAGTGAAAGCTTTTGAGTTGGAGTTCCGTTCGAAAAGGATATGATCCTTTGCAGCTGGATACACTCGATTTTGAATACTAGAGTTTATTAGAAACAATTTTTCGAACTAAACTGACTAATATTCACAGAAGTCATATTACAATTTTTTTGGATTTTTACAGTATTTTGGCCGAAAATCCATCGCTGGACTCGTTCTAGGTAATATCGAAAATGGCTTGCGGCCTATTTTTATCAGGCGTCATACTTTTGAGAGTGACCGATTCAATATCAAAGGCATTCTTGACATGTGTGGATGTGATTCAATTCATGGAAAATGTTCTCAAGTTATGACGCCTGTGAAAAAAGACCGCATACGCATTCATTTTTATAATATATACGATATCTATATTTTATATATTATTATATACGTATACATAAACGTTGATAAATATTACGGAGGCTTTTCAGTTTTTCAAACATTAATTTTTGACTTGCATAAGTTAGATTTGAAGTAGTTTAAAAGCCTATCATTAATAACGGTATATTTACCGTATAAACAATTAGAAAGGGACATATACGCTGTTTTACTCGTCTACTGGCCTTTTTTATCCCGCAAAGAAGTAGAGATTCGTCGATAATTTGGATGCCTACATGCGAGTATTTGAATCGGAGCAAAAAAGCAGTAACAAAAAATCAGGCTGGGTATATAAATAGTCCAAAATTTTTTTAGAACATATAAGAATAATCAAGGTCGATCCACGTCTGCTAACTATTTGACAAAGACAACAATAAGTCCTGCATCCATTACTGACCACTTTTACATCAATGAATGGCCGGCTTACTATTTTAAAGCTTTTTTGACATACGAAGGTCATTTCCAAGGGTTTTAATCAAATTGTTCAATGCTTCAAAAAATCTATTTTTATTTAGTGGGTGATTGTAAATTTATTTCGTATCGAAGTATCTAAAAATTGTTCTTGAA
>SCLH01001158.1:39601-70574 GCA_004367855.1 Oikopleura vanhoeffeni | reverse complement strand
ATCTGAAAACTCCAAAAATTGACTTCCGGCTGAACCAAAATGCAATTTCTCTATTAATAGGAGCGATGTTTAAAACAAAGTTTTCCACTGGAAATTGAGAAGACATGTTTGCACGTAATTATATAAATTAAAAAAAAATGTACCGAGTTGTTTTCGAGAAAATTTTGTTTCAGTTGTTGGAATTTTTATCATTTCTTGATTCTAGAATATAAGGGATGAAATTTCAACCTGAACGTAAGCAGATTTTTTGTTCAGTAGACTATGGCTTTAATTTGGTGGTACTTACAGCTCAATACGATGAAATTTTTTTTCTAGAAATCATGAAAATTGACTTCCGGCTGAATTAATCTGCAATTTTCTATAAATAGGAGAGCGATGTTTAAAAAAGAAGTTTTGCCATAGAAATTGAGAAGACATGTTTCTCCTAATAATACCAAATTTAAAAAAAAATTGTACCGAGTTGTTTTTTAGAAAACTGAGCTACAAATTCTAAAATATCATGAAATTACAGTTTTTCATTGTTCTAGAGAACAAGTCGATCGAAATTTTCGCTAAATATTTCCGATAACTGTCAACCTAGTAGTCATTGTTATCAAGTGTAATCAATTTCCATTAAGCCGTTTCCGAGATAAAGAACATTGAAGTCAAAATCAGTGTTCTAGAACTCTCCTCCCACTTGGTGCTGTGGTGCTAAAAAAACTCTGTTTTTACTTTTTGGTCGGAAGGCAAAAGGATAGATCTTCCTTTTAGGCTTTTCAGAATTTTCTATAACTTGTTTCGTTTTGTTCTGAGCCCGGCAATCTAATTCTAAAATGTCAGAAACCGTTGAGTACCCCCTTAAATACAAAAAAACCATTGAATAAAATATTTGCTTGAATGATTGTTAATTTTTTGTGCTAGAGATGAAAATGAGCAAAAAACCTCTAATTTTGGTCATTTTTCATGTTTTTCCAATCAGAAATCGAGCTACGACCAATCTGAATCAAGCTACGATTTCGAAAAAGCAAATTCGTCTTTGAATTTTACGCATTTTACAGTTTTTCAAAAAAAGGTCATTGTGAATTTTTTTTTCTGACCTCGGACCAGACTTGGCCACAGTTGGCTTGACCTGGTTGGCTTGATCAAGCCAATCTAAAACCAAGCTTTTAAAATTAATTTAAAAGCCTTGGCTTGATTTCCAAATTTGGCTTGGCTTGATTTTCTCTGATAAACCATGGACGAGATAGTATTCTGCATTTTAAAATGAATTGCTGATCCCTAGTCTAGCTCCAAATTATGTGATCGAAAAAATTCGTATTCAAGTACTTCAGATTGTTTAGGCATCATTAATTTTTTTATCTTGGGTTCACCATGTTTCGCTTTCATACAAGCTGCACTCAAAGTCAAAATAAATGAAAAATGTCGCCCCTCCACCGCTTTTAATTTTGTTTTTTTCAATCCTGTAAAAGTACTACGCATCTTTTGAAAGTCCTATTTGTGCCGAAAAAGTAAAATGGAAAAAAATTCAAGTTAAGCCACAAAATCAAGCCAAACCATAGTTGAATATTAAGCGAAGCCAATTTCAAGCCAAGCTCAATTAAACCAACTTTAAAATTTTAGACATGACCAAGACAAGCTCAAACCAAGCCCACAAAATTTGTTGGCTTTGACCAAGTCTGCCTCGGACACCCTAGAATTGTATCAAATAATTTTTGATGAAGCATTTCTAGGGAGCGCACCGGTAAAACTAAGCATTTCTAATTGGTACAATTTATAAAGGGGTTCTCAATAACTTTGGATGATGACATTATGATGTTTAATTTCTACTGTAATGTGGTGATCCGCAACGACATCAATTGGAATCCGCTATCATGTCAATTTTAAATAATGTGGTTATTTTGGAAGTTAATTTTTGGAATGCATAGCATTGTCATAATTAGAAAAGTTGTTAAAAGAAGCATTGGTTTGTTTTTTAGACACATCTAAATGGTCGGTGAGATCCGAACTAGTACATACGATTTTAGGTTTTTACCGGAAATTTTAGCTAGTTTTGTTTTCGAGAAACCGATAATTTTCAGTTAACCGGCAAATCAAAAAACTGGCTCTGCAGTGCAACAGCCAATGAAAGGTTATATTATGACACAATATCAAAATGCAACTAATCAATACTTTTGCAGAAAAAATAACTAAAGTCGAAAAAAATAATTAACTATTTAGAAATAGTGTTTTCTGAACATAAATGTGTGTATCGATTTTCCCAAGTTTCGTTTGCAGAGAAAATTTCCCTTATTAATAAGTATGTGTTGACAACTTTTTCCTATGCCGTCATTCTTTGAATTCTCAGAATGAGACGAGTAGATCGGCAAGAGTACATAACGCGGGCCAAAATTCAAAGCATATGCGAAGCATATGCTGCACCAAATATGGACCAAGTATGGTTAATTTGTAACTGGGATGCCAAAAAATGACAATTAAAATGTCCCAAAGTGACCACAAGAGCCGCTAGAGAGCAAAAATGCAAAAGCATTGCTAGAGCTATTTTTTTGTTGGGCTAATGCAGTAAATTTGTATCAGGGAAGTCGAAAATAACACTTAAAATGTGCCAAAGTGATCACAAGAGCCGCTAGAGAGCAAATGTGAAGCATTTGCTGGACTATTTTTTCGTTGGCCTTTCGAGTAAATTGGTTCCAGGGAAGTCGAAAATGACACTTAAAATGTTCCAAAGTGACAGGAGCCGCTAGAGAGCAAAATGAGGACAATATGAAACCTGATTTTTTAGGGTAAATTAATATCTGTTAGATCGAAAAATTGAGTTCAAACTCATCAAAAGTACCACTTGTTCGAAGTTGAAATTCTCAGAAAAAAACTATTATTAATTCAGGATCTCCATGACGATGCCAAAATACAAAAATATCTCTTCACATTATTGTTTTGAAGAGGAATTTAAACATATCTTATGATTTTTTTCTTTTTAACTAAACTTTTTGATCAGTTAATAACCAACTAAAAGATTTTAACGAAGTACAGTAAATGAGGAAGTTAGTCGAAAGTCAGAAAAAAACCTGTTTTACAGGGAAAAAAAGAGGCGTTACCTCGCAAGAGTAGCTCTTTAGAAGGCGAGTGCGGTAACCTATTCAGTAATCCTTAGCGCGTTAACTTAGATTTTTTGCAAGTACGGCCGTATATCAAAATAAGGTGCATACCCTAGGTGACTTTTTCGGCGTACCCCAGTCTCGGTAGAAGACGCGTAGGAACTCTCAGCCGCCCCTCTGGAAAGTGAGTTAAGAAAATTTGGTATAGAGAAAGCGTTTTTGATCGTGATGTTGCAGGGTCAACGGGAGTTGCATGGGGACGAAGTCTGGAGGGTCTGCAAAGAAGTAAAGCAATATGGCGCAGATTTGGCCGTTTCTACGACTTCTAGAACGCCTTAAACAACGAAAATGAGAAATTTTTGTGCTGTTTCGCGAATAATCTGTACAGAATAGGGAAAACATTTTCAACAAAATAATCATTAAAAAAGATTAAATTTGAAAAATTGAAAACTCGTGCCCTATACACGGGATAAAACCGTGCAAAACTTGTTTGTCAGGAAAAAAATAGGGTTGGGGTGAGAAGATTAGGGTTCCGCGAGGACTCTAGTCTTCTTGCACCAACCCTATTTTTTTTTTGACAAAAAGTTTTGCCATGCCCCGAGTGTACACATAACTTATGTACACTAATATAACCTATCTTGAAAGTATTAGAATTAGGTAAACTCGTGTCCGGTGTACACGGTATAAAACGACGCAAGCTGTTTCTTGGGAAAGGCTAGGGGTTAGGGTTAACAAATAGGGTTGTGTTCCGTAGGAAACAAACGACCATATTTTTAACAATAACCATAGACTTTTCCGAGAAAAGTTTTTGCCATGCCACGAGTGTCACTATAATAGTTATTTTCATGAACCAGCAAAATTTTACCGTTAAATGTATTTTGCTTGGTTATCTTTTTTTAATGCAACCTACTTTCTCAGCATGATTACTAGAATATATAAGAGATATAAAATCAACGGTTTTTGTCATGTACCCAAGTTAAAAATTTTGCCATGGCCTTAGTGTACACAATATGTTTAAAACACAATTGTAATATGAAACAGCGGGAAGCAATACTATTTTGAAAATACTATTCACGGACTGATGTTATTCTAAAAATCTAGTTTCAAACATTTTTTACATCAAAAAGTTTGGCATGCCCTAAGTACAACCCACACAATAATACAGCCCCGGCAGGCCCACCGGGAGGCACAATACAAATCACGGACAAAATGGTATTGTAAAAATACGTTTCAAACATTTTTACATCAAAAAGTTTTGGCATATTCTAATTACAGCCACACAATAATACAGCTCCCGCAGGGCCCGCCGAGGCAATGCTATATTAATTATGATTAAAGAGCGAAAGCCTTATAAAAATTTAAATGATTTTAAAATAGATTATTTTAATTTATGGAATTGCATTAGACGGTTTTACCATGAAACACATATTTCTGGCATCAATCCTTGTTTTTTTACACCAAAAAGTGTTGTCATGCCCTGAGTGTACATAATCAATACACACAACAGTCCCCGCAGCGCCCGCCGGGGGAATATATTGAAAGCAAAATGTCGAAGATAAAAAATTTTACGATAGAACTTTACTGAAAAAGCCAATTCAATAGCTTATTCTGACGTTGTTATTTCATTTAAAAAATATTGTAAAGAAATGCAAATTTGATTCCGAAAAACACTATTATCTTAAAAAAAACATTCTTTCCTTAATTTCCACTTTGCTCCTTACGGATTTTAGGGGGGCATTTCATATTTTTGGTCTTGGGTCTCTGATATAATTTACACCATAGCCTTTGTTTTACGGCCCGAATATAGTTCAGAGTTTGTGCTTTCTCAGCGGCTCTGTGCATTTTCAAATTTTTACGGTCATTTCGGGCTTTTCCGAGACGGATTTACCCCTACCTTTTTTTCTTCACTGCCCCCATTGAGCCGCCCGTTTTTCTCTCTAAGCCGGCTTCCGGTGTCAACTTAGAGCTTAAACTATTTCGAATCGATTCCTGGGGTCGATCCCACCTAAAAACGTATTTTTTGTGCCTGAACATGGCCCGCGTTTGCTCCTAGCGGCTCGTGCCATTAAAGAGTTAAATAACCTATTTCGAATTCTGAGGTCCGATTACCCCACGGGCCCCAACTGCGAGCCATTTTTGTGTTGGCCCGACGCTTGTACCTCCCTGCCAGGTAGATCACGTATTTATTGACCGAACACGGAAGACTTTTTTGAGAAAAAAGAGGCCTTTTATCACATGGGGATGGTTATCGATATAAACTCATTATAAAAAGTTTGCCCCTAGCTTCAGTCAGAGCCCCCTTAAATTTTTCCTCAGACGATTAGTGAAATAATCAGTTTTAGCCTGGCCCTTTTTAAGTTCACCATGCTGCTTTTTGAAATCACTTTTCTCTTTTTCCGCATCTCTAATCCTGCAATTAGAATTAAACTGAACAGAATCAATTTGATCTCGATGTTCAATTTGCTGATGTTCAAAGTCAGCCGATAAAATTGTATATTTTGATCTGATATCGTTGTAAAGCGATCGGTATTTCTCGATTTCTTCCTCTAACGAGGTCATTCGATCAAAATTTGGTTTGCTGTAATAAAGGTCAATCTCAAGGAAGGCTAAGGTGGTTTTTAAATTGGTTCGGATTATTTTTTTTCTCCCGAGATTACGAACAAACGGTGATGGCAACCTTATTTTTTCATTCGGGGCTTAGAATCTTAAAACGAAATGAAGGGCTTATGGTTGTCCTTTTTTTTGGAATTTCAGTTTATTTTAAGGGATTTTTCGAAAATATCTCAAATTTCCTTATTTTCGAACTTTCATCGATCCCTACCTCGGAAACATAACCTCCAACAGACTTTGAATGGTTAGAAATAATATATCAGTTACATTTTATCTGTATAAAGTGAACAGGGGACGAAAACTTCCAGGATTTTAAAAAATTGCAAGTTTTTTTTAATTTTTTTGGCATTATTAACGTGAAATACTCTTTAGAATAACAGGCGTAAGGGGGTTCTATAGGCAAAATGGACTTTTTGAATTGCTTATTTCTCTCGGCATAGACATAGGAAGTGAATAAAACATTCTGATAAGTTAGTTCGTAATCTCTGGAAGACGTTTTCAATCATATTTTTAAGATAGCATGTTGAACCAACCGGTAAATGAGGTTAACCAGGAGCAAAAAAATTCTTGAAAAAGCTGTATTTTTTTTTCGTCCTATTTAGGAAATGTTTCAAAATTTGACATTATCTGCGAAATTCAAAGGCGGAAAAAACTGTTGTTCCTATTTTTTAATTTTCTCACTAAAAAGGTATCAAAGCTGGCGAAAAGAACTGTTTTTTGCTATTTTGGCCACGGAAAGTTGTATTTTTTTTNAACATCACCTCCGACATACTTTGAATGGTTAGAAATAATATACTAAAGTACATCAAAATTTGGGGCGCCCGTGATGCCATTTTCTAGAGTTTTAAAATTCTTGCACAAATATTTCATAGCTATTTTTTCATGAAATATAATTATATATTCGATGCATATCGAAATTTTGATTTGAGACCATTTTTTGCATTTTAGCAGGTCGAATCTAGGGCACTTCGTGATGACAATATACAAATCTCGTCATTGGCCAAGAGTGCGAGAATTAATTAGCCAATTGGCAGCTCGTATTTATTCACGTGGTAAAAGACAAGACAAGAGCAATTTTTAAATCCTTCCCAGGTGTGTTGTGGGGTGAAACAATAACCGCCTTTTTTCAGTGGGACAATCTATTCGAATCATATAGTATCAGTTACACTTTATCTGTATAAAGTGAACAGGAGCCGAAAACTTCCAGGATTTTTAAAAATTGCGAGTTTTTTTAAATTTTTTTGGCATTATTTATATGAAATACTCTTTAGAATAACAGGCTTAAAGGGTGTGGGAGACGATAATTAAGAGTTAATAGAATACTTTTTTGATTGCCCTGCTTTGTAGAGAATTTCTCGCTGTTTAATTTAGTTTTTAATTTTACGGTTTTTTTTCAAATAAAATAGGTTTTAGATAAAAAATATTTTATAGTCAAAATCATAATCCATAACTTTGAAAATTTAAGATTCGAAATAAAACGTACCAATTTTGATCTAAAGTTTTTATATAACGTTTAACTAGTGAAAATGAAGACACTCGAGTCGAAAGACTGTCAAAAAACGGTTAACTTCAACATTTTAATTTTTTTTATTTTCAAAAAAGTTCAGAATTTCAACAAAAACTAGAAATTCCCAAGTCGTTCCTAAGACTTTGGAGAGAAAAATCGGAAAAAAGGCTCGGTTCGGACCTTAATCCAGGCTTTGCGGTGAATTTGATGCACAAATTGAAAATTTATAAATATTTTAAAGGAGGAGTAGGCTTTTGCGTGAGGCTCCCAAATAAGCTGTTTTGACTACTAGGGGCCAACTTTTAAAAAAAAAGGCTCCGCTTGGAGATGCGCATTCATATTTGGAAGTTGAATTGCAACTAACAAGAAAAAATGATGGGAAATGAATGAGAAGTAGGCTTTTTAGTACTTTTAGCCNGCGTAGGCGTGACTATGTCTCGCGTTCTTTCCACAATAAATGATATTGAACAATAATTTAAGAGTCATTTCACTAGAGAATTTTGTAGAAAACATACAGTATAATTATTTTTAAACAGACGGCTAAAAAATCATTTGAAGTTTTATATGAGGTAATTGCAAATATAAATTAAGGTTTAATTTCATCTTATTATTGCACTTTTTTCGCAACTTTTAGCAACTTTCGGCAACTTTTTGTTTTCTTATCTTCATTAAATGCCTTTAAATTCGTTTAATGTTGATAATGAAAGTTTGCTAATATGGCCGATTTAAAAGTGAGGCAACTAGTTGGCTTAAATCGAGTCTGGGTACAGATTCATGTCTAAAGTCTACGAGTTAAATTAGCTTTATTATTTACAAGATCATAGTTATTTTTTCGTCGATCAAATCTTGATTTTCTTTGAAAAAAAACAATTTATGAAAATGATTGACTCAGTACTCTGAGTGACCAAAATTTGTTTGTCGTGCTTGACGCCATTTCCCACGTGTCCTTTTTTTCCAAGCCATTTTGATAGGGAGAATTTAATTTTGGTCACTTGAACCGCGCGCTTTAAGGGGGTCCTGAATGTAAATTGCTGGGTATCTGTAACTTGTGATTAAAATGATCAAACGTGAAAATGAAAAAAAATTTTCTTCTGTAAACACTTTTCATAATTTTTATTAATCCAAAATGTTTTTCAAATAAGTAACAAATTTGTAAAGCGTATTACGAAAACGAATTTAAAAATGCACAATTTTTGCCCAGCAGCTAAAAACTCCGGCAGATAATAAATAAATAAGTTGAAACTTTCAAAATAACACTGAAACATAACAGTCGACCAAATGTTGGGCAAGAGATAATGATTTTACGTTCAGGTGATTCGTAAAAATGAAAAAAACAGAGTTTCGTAAACATTGCAAAATCTCTCTTATATATTATGAAAAATAATTTTTATTAAAGCGAATAAAATGCTCACAAACGTTGGTATGGAATTTGTGTCAATTTGTGTTCATTTCTTTTTATCACAGATACTGCGCGCACTGCTATATTATGGAAAGTAGTGTGTTAATTACATAACAAATAATAAAAGGCAGATTTTCTTTCAATAAAGGGGATGCACGCTTTTAAATATACTTTTTCATATTAGATTTGTCAGACCCGATTTACCCATACATGATATTTTTTATTAAATTTATCAAAAAAAGAAACTTTATTTGTGCATGCGAATTGACATGCATAACCCCCTTAAAGTGAAAAAAATTTAAAATTTTTTTGAACTTTGGGGAAAACATTATTTTTTTTAAGTTATGGTCACTTAAACCGCGGTGTGACCAAAATTTAAGTGACCAAAATTTTGAACTTTTAGAGAAACATTATTTTTTATATATTTTGGCCACTTGCGGGGGTGTGCGACTCTGATTTTTCTGCCGGTATTGTACTAATTGTACTGTATTAGACAAATGCCCTGAATCGATTGCAAATGTTTTTAAAGTAAAACAAGCCAAATGATCACAAAAAAAATCGAAATTTTCGAACTTTTTTTCGCTTTTTCAGATTTTTTTCTTAGTATTTTTGCAGCTTCAAACATATTAGCTTGTTTGACGCGTGAAGAATGAAAATTGTCAGCTTGATTTTAGTCGTATTTTCAGTCTCATCACGTGACATTTTTTCCTGACATTTTTCCGGAAATTGACCACAAAAATCATATTTCTGATTCTAACCAGCAATTTTTGAAAAGCTCGCGCTTATGAGGACTACTTAGTAAAAATTTGAGCTATTTTAAAAATTTAGCCGCGGAGGAGATAGATTTTAAAGTCTGAAATTGCAAAAAAAACATCGGTTATTTGCCGTTCTAGAATTGGTTAGTTTTTCAGTTTTTTTCATGAGCTCTTGGTTTTCAAGATACATCACAGTGAATATGTGAAATAAGACTCGCATCTATCTTTAACATATTAGAAATTGTAAGCAGTCTCAGGATTTTGCACTAGATGAAAAAATTACTGAAAATTAATGATTTTTGCACTTTTTATAATTTTCAAAGGCCGAAAAAATACAAAACTTAATAATGAACATAAATTGATTTTACTTCGATTTTTAATTACTACGATACCGTTNAGGGAGATTTATCCCGGTTAACATCAAGTTTGATGGCAATTTCTTCGAAAATTCATATCAAGTTTGAAAGTAACTTTTTTTATTAAAATTTTTCAAATTAAATCTCCCATGTTTTTATATTTCATTTTGAAATTTGTATATTTTAATGTGATTAAAATTTTTGCTTAAAATCGAAAAATCGAAAAAGCTTAAACTCCGTAGTGTCTTTTGGGCACCATCGTGGTGCAAATGGCAATTTAATCGCAATTTAGGACCCTTAATCAATGTAAAATCGACAAACATTTTAAAGTTTATAGATCGACTATTTGGATAAAATGACGTCTTGTGCTTTCTTTTTGTTGAAAATTTTACTGTATCGTACTTATTTCTGAAAAAAATCATCAAAAGCTTTGGCAAATCACAACAAATTTAAGACTTTTTATCAGCAAAAAAAAATCTAACATTCCAACATATGCCCCAAAATTCACGTGAACCGTATATAGAAAAGGTTGTGAAAAAGTAGTAGCTGTTTTTTTTCACGAAAATTGCTTAAATCAATTTTTGAAAGAAGTGAAGTGGTCTTAAAGTTTTAAGACTTTTTTTCCATTAACAAAGACCAAATCAAAACGATTCACGTGACCCTTCCAACATTAGAAATAAGTTCTGGTAATAAAAAAACAATAGTGATCAAAATAGCCCGAAATATTTTTGTGGCCAATTAACACTAATTCAAAGAGTTTTGAACATAATAATATTCCCAATACACGTCCCACGTGATCTAATTTTTCGAGAAATAAGGATTATTTATGACATATTTAACCTTATTTTGGAATTATTTCGTCACGTGATTTATTCAAGCTTTGGATGTAATGTAAAAAGTCCTAAAAAAACGTTTGAAGTTGACCCTGGGAATTTTTTGACGTATATTTTGAGTACTTTTTAAATTACTGTTAATCTATGTTTTTTTTTTCAAAAGTACTCAAATCACGTCGGAAGACCCCTTAAAAGAATTGCGTCACTAACATTTCATAAGACTTTTAAATGCATTTTAATATGGCCTCCAGTTTAATAGAGCAGTTCAAGCAATCTTAATAGCTTCATCGAAAGGATAACATAAGAATGCGAGGCGACAGAAAGAAGAGAGAAATAAATCGTCCACAAAATGTTAAGACTCTTTTTACATGAGAATGGTGATAAAAACATTCCATTTTTTTGCAGATTACAATGTAATCATTACCTACCCAAATTGGGACGGTTTAAATATTTTCAAATTTTCAAATGTCAAATTAACCTAAATTCGTGTTATTATATGCACTTGTTTGTCAGAATCGGCGAAAAATAAGAGAGTTTTTTAATTTCTTATTCAAATTTGATGACTTTTTATAAACTTTTTTAAAAAATGTGTTTATGGGACAGTAGAAAATTTTTTGTATAATATTTTATCATTGAAAAAATATATGTTGATAAATGAATTCGGTCGTTATATGATTGATTCAAATTGCAACACACGGATGGATGCAAAGCACACACTACGGTCAAAAGATTGTCGGCCACTACGGGAGTTAAATAGTATTTAAAAAAATTGGCAATTAAAAATGAAAAAAAAATTACATAATCTGCTCGAGTTGCGACCCCTGATCACATGAACTCAGTGTAATTTTTGTGATGTTCAAATAAATACATCATATATCTCATTTTATTGGGCAGCGAACGTTTTCGAATTTTAATTTCTAATTCATTATCAATCTTTTTTTTTAAATTTAAATACAGAAACTTCATGTTCACATAAATCTTTAGTATCTTAGAAATTTGCCAAAAAACTGGTATCGTAGTAATTAAAAATCCGAAGTAAAAATCATTATCCCTTCTATCCCTATCCCTTTTGGAAGCCTGAGTTTAACTACCAAGTAGGCTATAGTATAGGTGAGTTATGTACGCTTAGGGTGCTTAGGGTTTAATATACGTCCATTAGAAAGTCGGCTTTGAGGATACTTTCAAAGCAAAATTAAGTTGGAAATTATTAAAAATTATCAGTGTACAATTTCAGAAATAAAGCCTAAAGAAAAAACATTTTTATCAAGAAAAATTAGTGTAAAACAGGTTATTCTGAATTGGCCAATTTTTAGAGCCGTTTTTCAAATACAACCACATCCAGCCTAAACAGTCTCTGACAGCATATTTTGATTAGTTTTCTATGCTTTAATCTTAAGTTAAATTTTGACTGCTCTACTCAAGAAAAAACATACGGGGGACAATTATTAATAGGGTTTGGCTTAAAATAATAAGGATGGTTTTAGATGAACAAGAATTGTTATGATAAAAAAAGTACACTAACGGCTCCAGAGACCAATAAAGACAAAAATAAAACTCATGCTAACGATTTATTAACTTGAAAGAATTCAAAGATAGATAATGCACAGAATGGCTACAGGCGGAATTTCAAACATATGGAAAATAAAAATTTTTTCTATCAACTTGAAACCAGAGCACTTTATGTTTTTGAGAAAAATAACTAAAAAGGGTTTTCAATAAAATTAATGAAGAGCTCCAAATCGGCCAAAGACCGATACACAAGTTTTTTTATTTGTAATTATTTGTGAAAAACTCGCCACTCATCGGTAAAATGAAAAAAAATTTCAAATTAATTATCATATTTTCGAATGAGTCACAAATCGGTCAATGTCCCGAAAAGGAATTTAAAGTTTATAATTTCAGTTTTTAAAAAACGAGCTCCAAATCGGCCAAAGACCGAAAAAAAATCTGAAAATTGGCCGGAAGCCAATAGAACGAGATTCTAAATATATTGGTCTTTTTTGCGGTAGCTGATTTTTTTGATATACGTATTTTAAAAAATCACTAATCAAAATTATTCACAATACTTATCGGAGATTCTCCGAATTCGCGACATTTTTTTGTTTGAGCACAGCTATTGTTTTTGGTATAACTGGACAACGAGTTATGCGCATTCTCAAAACACAAGTTCGGAAACCCCTGATACCTATTGTATGCAATTTTTTCTTAATTTACCAATAAGGTGTTCACAAACGCAAAGCCGTTTTTGATCACTTTCCTGGCAAAATTTTGAAAAGTTCTTTGCATACATTACAAATCAGGGGTCTAGTCAAGAAAGCGATTGTCTTGCGTAGGCAAAGCCTTGTATTTTCTATAAGCGGCCAATGAGAGACGCGCAACAAAACAAAGAACACTCCAAACCCCTGATAACTATAGTAGATCATTCTTATTCATAATTTCTTAGATGATCCTAGTTATACCAAATAAAAAACACAGTTACCTAAGCGGAGAAATCAACCGTACATTGGTTAACCCCCTCACACCCAGAGCTATTTAGAAAAACACCTGTAGATTAAAGATCAGAAATCGCAGGTTACATCTGAGGAAGTCACTTTTTAAGAAAATTTTTTCTTAATCTGCTTCGTTTTTAATTTTTGTTCTGACGTCTGTGAGTACATTTTTATTTCTTCACAAGTGATTTTGATAAATTGCATAGGTTAGGTTTTATTATCAGATAACACCTGTAGAAGAAACCGAAAATAGCAGGTTATTTCTGAGTAAGTCAGGATTTAGAAAAATTCAATTCTGATCACCTCCGATGATAATTTTGTTCTGACGTCCCTCACTTTCTCACAATGACACATGCGTAGGTTGAAGGTCACTTTGTTAATGTCATTATTCTACGGGGTTAATAAAGTCAAAATGTGGAATTAAATTAATAGAAAATTTAAAGTACAGGGTGTAAGGTTTTTACCTTCTTTTTTCCAAACTGGTAACACTTGATTTCCGCTGTTTGATTGTGTCAGGAAAGAGTTTTCTCAGATTCAACCAATCAAAACGCGGAAATCAGTGTAACCAGTTTGGAAAAAAGAAGGGAAAAAAACCTTACACCCTGTATATCGTTACTTCTCCTTTTACTCACTTTCTTTACTTCTCCCGTAATAAGCGTTCAAAGTAGCGTCTCCGAATGGCGGTTTGGGTGTGAGAGGGTTTACGAATTATCCGACACATTTGTATATCTGATTTTGCGAGTTTATCAAACAATTTGATTCAGTCATTTCTAATAAAATGAATTGTATTTAAAAGTTGAGAAATGACACAGAATGCGGAAACGTCCCCAGGATTCAATATAAATAATAAATAAAACTGATAAAGAAGGTTATTTTATTTATACCAAAATTGATGACTGATTCAATCCTCAGCTCATGTGGTTTAAAAACCAAATAATCTGGTTAACCGCGCAAAATTAATTTGAAATTTCAATCATCACATTTCTTAATAATAACCTTACGCTGAAAATTACTTTTAAGATATTATAACACTGCTCCTCTCTTGGTGGCAGTGAACTTGGGACTTAAATCTGACTTGTTTAACTATCAATTCAATTCCAAGTAGACATTTTTGAGGTCTCTGAATAGTTTCTTGTATTTTTTGTTTAGGCATTTTAGAAATATAGGGACTCCAGACCCAAGACCTTTTATAAAATTTTAACCATTTGAGATAAACAAAAAATTAGAATTATGGAACCTCAATGAGGCTACCTCATGTTAAAAATACGAACTATTTCGTCAGGGTGACCACTCTGAGAGTTTGGTAGTGTGAGAGTTAACTCTAAAACGCGTACGATGGTGGAATTGTATGACAAAATTTTCGAAACAAAAATTTTGGAATCAAAAAACCGATTAGAATTTTTTAAATTTGTGCAGTCAAAGATTGATTTGTCTTGAACCAATCTACATCAAAAATAAAATAATTTAACAAATTTTTTAATATTCATATATTATAACAACAATTCGTTTTTTTATTTCATTTTTAGTCAAAATTACAGAGGAAATCTAAATAATATGAACTTGAAAAATACTAGAAAATTTATAAACTTATTCATAAATAGAGTTAATACAATGTTAATATAATGTATCATATTTTGAAAATTGGAGCAATTGCTTTCAAAAAGTCATATAATGGATTACCGGACCTCAGAGTACAAATCCTAAATATTTGAAAAATGCGAAATCTGAGCATTTGATTGGTTGATCATTTCTTAACCTGACCAATGAAATCGGCCTATTCTACAATCAAGAGTTTGATTGGGTGCTAATATCTTGCGTTGTTGTATCATTCAAATATATTGAGGATTTGTACTATGAGGTCCGGTAATCCATATGGGGCCAGGCCCACCATCTCCGATTTTTTTTGCCGAAAAATTTCGGCGTTCAAAATAAAGTCATACGTCAAACAGTTCTTTTCAATTTTATTTGGAGTTTAACAATAGTTTTAAAATGAAGCGATGTCATCATGACGCGCACAATGTAAATTGTTATAACATCTCAAATTAAAAGCAAAAAACAAAACAAATTTCTTTTCAATTAAATTTTTAATATTATATTTAAAAAAAATATATTATTTTTTTTATTCAACTTTTAAAAAAAATAATAATTTTGTTCTAAAAATTTAAAAAAAATATAAAAAAAAAAAAAAAATTTTTTACTTTATTCAAATAAAAAAATAATATAAATATAAAATTATTTTTAAAAACTTCAAAAAATTTATTTTTGTTTTTTATCTACTACGTACGCATTCGACGACATTGGGCACTGGAAGTATCTTGCTTATATCTTGAAATTGCGTAGGTTTTTTCGGCAAAATTCGACGATATTGCGCCGGCGATATAGGACTCCCCCTGTATCCGTTTACCAACGGAACTCCATCTCAAAAACGTTAACTATCTTTATAGCCCGAGTTCGAATCCCACTAATGTTGTCTAAGTGATTATCTTAGTGATTGCTTGCGTGATTACACACTGATAAAATTCAGCGGTCCCAATATCAACACTATTGCCTATAATCATGCTCAAGACAATCACTTAAACAACATTAGTTGAATTCGAACACGCGCTATAGAGATAGTAAACGTTTCTGAGTTCCGTTGGTAAAAGGGTACTCCTCATTTTCGAGATAAATTTTAGAAATATTCATCTTAGATAAAAACGATATATTTATAATATTTTATTCAATTTTCTTATTTGAATTTACATACGGTATGTAACATACCCAAATTTTATACCCGAATTTATTTATTCGAGGAATGGCCAATTTTTGAGATCAATGAATTAAGTGATTATGAACTGGACCAGATATATCAGAATTTCTTAGATCCTCAAAATTTTTAGTTGCTTATCGCATTTATTCACATGTCTTTAGCAGTCAAACAACAGACCAAAAAAGATCATCTTTATTGACCACAGAAGAGCGCAGTAAGATATAAATACTATATCTCGAGTTGAGATTCTCGACATCATTAGCGTCGATTTCATTTGTTGAGGCCAAAAACATTCTAAGTTTTTCAAATACATTGTTTCGCTTTCCACGACAAATTATTTGGCATAAAATTATATAGATTTCTTTATATGACCAATTAATATTTATTANGATTAATAAATGAAAATGCGCGTGGTCTCACACATTTATGACAACGAATTCGAGCACCAGATGGCCATGGCGTTAAAGTGAAAAAACTGAATTTCGTAAACATTTGAAATCTCTCTTATACATTATGAAAAATGATTTTTACTAAAGCGAAAATATTCAGCGAATAAAATGCTCACAAATGTTGGTATGGAATTTGTGTGGATTTGTGTTCATTTATTTTTATCACAGATACTGCGCGCACTGCTATATTATGAAAAGTAGCGTGTTAATCACATAACAGATAATAAAAAGCCTTATTTCCTGCAATAAAGGGGATGCATGCTATAAAATATACTTTTTCCAGCCAGTTTTTTACAGAAAATTCATTTTTGCCTTTTATAGGATATTTTAATTACTGTTTCTCAAATATGCGAATTTTGGATGAAACTCCAAAAATAGACTTTAATGTCGGAATAAAGATGAATTATAAGTCATAATAGATTTGTCAGACCTGATTTACCTATACATGATTTTTTATCACTAATTAAATCAAAAAAAAAATTTATTTGTGCATGCAAATTGACATGCGGAACCCCCTTCAGAACAGGTGACCACCTGCAAAATAGTGTTCAAATGGACAAAATAGAAATAAATAAAAATTTTCAATCAATTTGGAAAATATTTTCAATTTGCTTTAGGCCGTTCAATTTTTAAATAATAATTTTTGCGAATTCCAAACTCATCATTAAATCTTGAGAAATATGGTTCAATTTTTTCGCTTATTTTGGATTATTATTTGATTCATTTTTTGTCGTATATATAAACCAAAGTAATTAGGGTCTCACGGTGAGACTCTCACCACCAAAGTAATGATTTAAGTGTGCTATTTGTAAAAAACATTAAATAAAATATGACCAAACTACTTATTTATGTACCACAAAAATTAATCATCCTATATTTCGTCTTAATCAAAGTTATTACAGCTGATACGTCATATATGTCCCTTTCAACTTAGCCACGCCCCAAAGTATTTTAGTAATAATTAATTTAACTCTCACGCCCCCTTAATTTATGTCCGTCGTTTCTAATTTTACTCTAGCGCCCTGACCATTTTGTCCGTCGCATTTTAGTCAACTCTCGCGCCCTAATTCACCACTCTCACATGTTCGTCGTTTTTAGTCTACCCGGAAAAGGGGCTAAAGATTACTCGTAGTTGATTTCGAATTGAAGTATTACAAACTATGGGTCAATTATATAAACAAACGGTGTTCGAGAAGAAACACAATACAATAAGGCTTTTTGGATGGATTTAGAGAAATTTTTGATCAAAAATTTCATGCGCGCGGCGCGCCAAATTATAAATTCTTAACTAAAATTTGTGATACTGTAAGTTTATTTTTTTATATTTGTTGTCGTGATTAAAATACGATGTTTATTAATGCAATTATTTCCAAATCGCATTTTTCTTATCGTCTTGTTTTGGAGATAATGTTCAATCATAAATAAACTTTGCAAATTTCATAATTATGATCTGGATTAATATTTATTATATCATTGATTATATTATTGATAATTATTATATCATAGTTTCTCCTTGTTTATATTATTATGATTATTTTCGTTTTGATTTCTTAGAGGCTATTTTGAGAACCATGAATTACAAAATAAATTTTTGCACATCACAATTTGCAAACATAAGTTGAGAATCATTTTGCCTATCTGGAAGTCTGGAAAATTTATAATAAAATTTTATAAATATCCTTTTTCAATATATTCAGAAATATAATACAGTATAATTTTTTATTGAGCTGCCTAAAATAACATGAGCGTGAATTGGGGATATGAAAATAAAAATTAACTCACAACAATTTAGTCAAAATTTTAGTAGTTAATAAATGCAATATCATACTTCATCATATTTTTCTTAAGATGATAAGAGTTTATGCAGGAATAAGTCCATAATTAAAGACAACGCAAACTCGTATTTGCCAGAAAGTATTGGCCAGAGCGTTAGTTTGGTCGATGATGTTTGAATGTTAAAAATCTGATGTTTTAAGGATCTAACAAAATTTCCAAAGTTGACGGGCACGCATTAGCAGTCGTCTATAAAAACGGCGGTATTTTGCACTACGGCGCGGTGAATAATTATTTAGAGGTGTCAGCGAACTGGCGGATAACCAAGAATTTTATAAAAAAGTGATTAGTGAATCTTCAAAAAAAATTTACAGCATGTCACATTTTTGTTTCAGTTTTTCATTGTTGCATAATTTACTATCCGCCAATTAAAACCATTTAATCTGACAAACACGGAGGTAGTTGCAAAATTTGATCTTTTCGATTAGCGGAAAGCAAATTATGCAAAATTAAAAACGGAAGCAAAAATGTGACATGCTGTATCTAAATTTTTCGATTTTTTTAAAATGTTGTCAAACGCCATCACATCAATTCTATCTATCAAGAAAATTTTGTATCTTTATCATAAAAAGACATTTTAGTTATCAACGTTCCGATACATTATTACCAGTACCTTATTACCGGTACATTATTAACGGTACATAAATCATTCTCAGCGATAGTCTTATTTCAAGTTCAGAATTTAAAAATAATTTTGCCCCCTAAAGTTAATCCCGCTGCACAGCGTTGTACCGGCTACTGAGAGTTAAGATCACGGTAAAATGCAACGCTTGGGCGTTAAATTAAAATTTGAGATCAGCGCTTTGTCTTCTGGAGTCTTTTGATTCTGTTTACTGCCACCTTTTTAGCAAACACGTTGTATAAAAAACAATCATTTTTATTCAGTGCTTTATTTTCTTTAAACATAGCTTCTAATAAATTATATTGTTTGAAAATATAATTGTAATAAGAATGCGATTACAATAGACGTAAAAGGATGAATTTTTTTGACCTCTGGACACAAAAGCAACCATGTCCTTTTGAACAATTACTTCAAAATTTATACTGATGATGCAATAAATGCGAAATGTCTATTATATCTATATTTTATAACCATGTCCTTATGATCGTTAGGACCTGACATACTCGTGTCATATCTCAAAATATGGCCTCGGGCGTTTCTTCACTCATTGTGCGTGAAGAAAACCTGTGTTTTTTTAAATTTTCTTCACGCGCGTGAAGACACCTACGTTTTTGAGAATTTTCTTCACGCGCGTGAAGAAAACATGCGTTTTTGAGTTTTTTTTTCACTCATTTCGAAAAATTTTGCAACTAACATTATTGATTTATTATGAATTTTACCGTATTAATTGTTAAATTAAATGCTAAACGGGTTAAAATTAGGGTTAGGTAAGGTTGTGCCCTGTGTACACAGTACAAAATCATGACAAACTGTTTGTTAGGAAAAAAAGGGTTTGGGTGAAAACAGTATTTTTTTTGTACCAACTCTAGGTTTTTTTCCGACATTAATTTTTTCCATGCCCTAAGTGTACACAATAATCTTCTATATACACAAAATACAATACTATCTTGAAATGTTTAGAATTAGGGTTAGGTAAACTCGTGCCCAAGTTCACGTGACGAAATAATTCGAAAATAAGGTTTGAAATATGTCATAAATTAATCCTTATTTCTCAAAAAATAAGATCACGTGACATTTTTGGAAAATATGATTATGTCAAAACTCTTGAATTAGGTGTTAATTGACCAAAAAATTTTTTCGACGTAATTTGATCACTATTTGTTTACTTGAACCAAAACCTTATTTCCTAATTTGAAGGTCACGTGATCGTTTTGGACTTTAGTGTTATGAGAAAAAAATCTTAAAAACTTCTAACGAACCACTTCACTTCTTTCAAAAATTGATTTTAAGTAATTTTTGAAAAAAAACAGTACTACTTTTACCAACCTTATTCCTTGAATATACGGTCCACGTGGATCATTTTGAGGCTGTGGTGTAATTGGAAAAAAGTCTTAGATTCTTTTTCTCATCTCGCTCAAAGGCTTTTTTTGATGATTTAAATGATTTTAATTTTTCCAAAAAATAACTACTGTAATACAGTAAAAATTTTCGAAAAAAGGCACAAACGTCAATTATCCAAATAGTCCATCGATCCCTTTGTTAATTTTCATTCATACATGATTAAGGGTCCTAAATTGCGATTAAAGGCCATTGCACCACGGATGGTGCAAAAGACACTACGGGAGTTAATTAATAATTTTAGTTCATTTTATATGTCACTTGTGAAAGCAATAATTTACTTTATTAATAAAATTTATAGATTTATTTAATTATTTTATTGATTTTCTTGAGAAATCGTTTCAAATTCTTCAAATTAAATTCGCTATAAACTATTTGTAAAGGGGTTTGCGAGATATATTATTATATTTTTAATATAAAAACTACATTTTTTATTAAGCTTTCGATTTTTTCAAATCATCTTCAGAATGTGCGAATAAAGTAAAATATTTTTTGAGTGAGAATTTTCGCAGGTTTGACATCATTTAATTTGGCAATAGTAGGCCTCGAAATTGCCAAATTAATGCTCGAATCTCACTAATTGGTACGAAAGAACTTCTTATGAAGGTATGTGTATAACACAACTTCTATCTACTCTTAACAAACAACAAAAATTTTGACAGCAAAATATGCTCTGTGTTTGTAAAACCAAACTTAATGATTTTGTAGCATTAGAATAGTAGGCCTTTAATTTGGCAATTTCGAGGCCTACTATTGCCAAATTAAATGATGTCAAACCTGCGAAAATTCTCACTCAAAAAATATTTTACTTTATTCGCACATTCTGAAGATTATTTGAAAAAATCGAAAGCTTAATAAAAAATGTAGTTTTTCTATTAAAAATATAATAAACTATTTGCTACACTCGCTTTCTTTTTAATAGATGTGAGGCAATATTTTTTAAGATATCAATATTATATTAAGATATATTGTTTTTAAGAAGAACAGGTTGTCCCTGATTTTATTTGGATCGCACAAACTATATCAAAACAAGTATTCCGGTTTTTTAGATTCAAAATAAAAACCAGGTTTATAGGCGATTAAGCAAATAAAATAATTAGTTTTCATTTGTTCGCATTTATAAAGTTTTCGTTAGTTTGTGTAATTTTTTTTTAAAGTTATCTATCAAAACTTTCAGATTTGAATGTATTTATGCTTATCTACTAGAAATTGGACTCAAATCACTAAAATAGACAATGAGATAAGTCACTGATAAGTCACTTAGAATATTTCAAAGAGCAACTTATCAGTGACTTATCTCATTGTCTAGGTCGGTGAGTTCAGTCAAATTTTCACTAGTTCAGCACGAATACATCGAAAATTAGGGGGGGTGTTTGGTACTACGTAGAAAGCTTATTTGTTCTGATTAACAACCTTTCAAGGAGTAAGTAGGGTCTCCAACATATTTTTATGTTTAAGCAAATAATAAAAGTATTAAAATCTGCCTGAGTTAACCAAAGTCACTTAACCTCCACCTGCACGCCATGTTCTATTACGTACCTGCATCTGTGTGTTTCAAATCACACGATGAGTATGTAACCAAAATTTGCTTGAAATTCGAGAATATTTTTGAGAGATTCCATTTTATTGTTTTTGCCACTCGAAAGAATTCTAAGTCTCACGATTTCACATATCAGTTAAGTTAACTGAGTTAACCAATTCAAATTAAAAAGATAAATTGAATTATAATGTAAAATTACCGGTGAGAAATAACCAGTGAGATTGACAGACTTATTTTTTTTACACCAACACTTGGTGTCGGGTGTCAAATCTGATGATGCTGAAATGTTTCTCGAAAAATTACCCCTATTAATGTATTTTTAGAATCTTATCTAGTCTTAGTATCGAGATTCAAAACATTGCTATTAATACCACCAAGTGGTGCCGGATCACAAAACAAATAATGCAAAACATTTTCGCTTGAAAAACTACCCCCATAAGTATATTTATAGATTCAAATTTGTTGCAGATAGGAAAAATTGCTCTTTGCACCACCAAGTGGTGCCGGGTGTCAGAATGAATAATGTCAAAATATTTCTCTCCAAAAGGTACTCTGCTTAGTATAATTGTAGATTGTTATCTGGTTCCAGTGCTGTTTTAAACAACTGCATAAAACAAAAAATTGCATCCAAATAATGCATTTCCGATATTATCAGCGATTTCTGAAACTCACCAAAATTCTTGAAATTAAAATAAGGGGGACTTTCGGGGGTCTGTTCCACTATTCTGCTGGGCAAAATGATACTTCCCTGAAATGTTTGGTGTGATTTGAAACACAACGGTGCAGGTGGGGTTACTTCTAAAAATTAATTAAGAAATTTGTAAAAAAATTCGATAACTATTGGAAACTTCTGACTTATTTGTAATTAGAAAATGTAATTTTGATGAACAGTGTTAAAAAATTACAATTTTTTTGATAATTAAACCAATCGCGGAGAGTTTAGAAATGTTTTCAAAAGTTTCGTAGGAACTTGACAAAGGTGAATTCAAATTTCGTTTTTTTTAAACAAGCTCAGGAGCGCCCCCAGTCAAAATTAAAAAAAACATAAATAAAGATCTAGCTTCTATTTGGACACCCTTAAAAGTTAAAAATAACATCACAAATCTCAGAATATAAATAATAAAAACGATAATTAATGCCAATAACAGTTCGATTAACAAGTCAAAGACCACCCAAATTGTGAATTTAAAATTATTTATCAAAATTCGAGCTGATCTTTAAAATGAGATAAACTGACTTTGATGCAAATCATTTTTCTGTCGAATTATCTAATGTCAAAAGATGCACTTTTTAACCTAAATTAATTGATATAGATAAATTCTTAAATCTTAGTTAAAACATAGCGGAAATCGTTTTCCATAAACACCTTTTTGGTCATGAATACTGTTAATTCGTCTACCATTGGTTGGCAACCAAATTTCATCAAATTAAATCGTCAATTTATGGCGCTGTTCATATCTAATCACAACCTCAAAATATATTGCATTCGAAAAATAGAAAAAAAATTGCTGGTAAGTTTAAAATGTACGATAAGAGTTTAAATTTGTGGAGAGGAGATCTTTCACGGCTCTCTGGGGCATACAATTTGCAAACTCAGTATGTTTTCTAACTGAAACGAGATAATAAATGCTGATAACGGAAATTTTTGAACGTTCGCGTGTACTTTTCTGTCAGAACATAATTTTTTCAACTGAGACAGAAATTTAGTAACTCCAATTGCCTGATAAGCGGTATTATAAAAACTCGGAGGTTTATTTCGCTCAATTTTCATAATAAGCACGTTATATCTTAAAAACCAAGAGAAACGAACTTTAACCCAAAAAATTTCATTAGGACGGAGAAAAAATTGAAATTCTGCACGATTTTTTTTCTAGAGGGTATGAGCTATTTGCTCCTGAAATTTAAGTTTGATCATCTGACAATTAAGAGAGGAGATAGATATCGGAAAAATGCTCAAAAACGTGACATTGGCGCTTGAGAGCATTCTAGAGCAAAATTTGAAAACGTTTTTCTTGCTTGAAAATAGTGGGTTGACGAATTTTAGAGTTATTTTTAAGTTATCGCAAAGTTCAGTGCGAATAAATAATCAAAGAAAAACCTTTGAATTTCATTTGTCTTAGTTTGTAACATTTTAGTTTGCAAGACCTCTAATTTTTTCAATTTCTGTCTAGTTTTGAAATAACAAGTTTTGGGCGTTTTCGGCTTGACTAGAAAAACTCACCTTTTTAATGCATTGTAAATAATACTAGTAGGATCGTGGGAGTCCAATTGAGCGTCACTAAAAAAGTTTTCCTAACTTATTATATATGGACTTAAAATTATTAGACTCATCCAAGGTCACCATCAATACGTCAAGCCACTTAACCCGTGTGAGCACAACACCTATATATAGGTGACTGCACATTTAAAAATCATCTAAAAATATGCAAAAAAACCATCGTTGAATTGTCTCCTTCGAATACATTATAAAGAATTTGCAAGGATTTCAAAAAAGTGACTTATTTTTTTTTGGAATTTTTCAAATTTGACGGAGGGTTGTCTTATTGAGATTTTTTTCCAATCTTTTACCTCTAAAAAAATTAAATGCGACCTATTGCGTCATTAAAATTGAAAAATAGCCAGTTTTTAGGAAATGTTTTGTCCATGGTGTGACACTCAAAACAAAGATAATTAGGTATACAGGAACAGATATTTTTTATCAAAAGTGATATTTCAAAATTTTCAATTTTAAGTATTTCACGAAAATATTTTAATTATTAAAAAATTAATTCGAGCAATTAAATATTGTCCACAGAGTCACTTAATTAGTATGTCGACCCCAGAGAAATAAATCAGAAGTGTACTTAATCTGCTTTATAGGGGAAAATAACCATTTTTTATGAAAAATGTGATTTTTTCCATCAAAATTTAAACCTATTTAAAAATAATTTTTGATTGATTATATATAAATCAAATCAGTAAAAACCGGTGACATAGGTCAGAGTTCTTGTGCATCCATTCCAATACCAAAAATTTGTGAACACCACTGTGAGCTTTGTATCACCTGATATGCTGTACCTTGCCCTTACAGTAAATTTTCTAGAACTGAAATCAAAATCTAAAGAATATCAAATGTCGATGCAAAAATAATATGTTTGAAACTTCCTTATGCACAAAAAAAATGTAACTCTAACTACCTTGCTTTCTGTAATAGGCGCTTGAACAGTCACCTATATATAGGTGTCGGTGCCTTGGCGGACTTTTTTTTCTGTGCTCACACGGGTTAAAGGTGGGTAAACTGAATTGAAAAAATTACGAAATTTAAAATTTGCTTTCGGCAAGATAGAGAAAATTTCTGAAACCATTTTTAAAATCTCCGTGATTGTTCGTTCAGAAAATAAGTTTTTTTTTATTAATTTTGTAGTAAACTGATTTTATAGACTGAGTTAACCTGTACGCACTCATCGTCCACTATGTATTCCGAGATTGACCTTTTTCGACCCACGAAGTGTCTGTAGAATTTAACCCCTGAATATTTAATTTTTGAGATTCACCATGATTATACAAATTAATCTGAAATTTCAATATCGATATTAAAAACTGGAGTTGCATTAATACCCTCTGAGATATATACCCTCGAAACGACAAAACAAAAATATCATTCTGCGCTCCTTCTTTGAGTCAGGGAAACGGACTCAAAACAAACCCCTCTCGCATTTCAAGTGTCAAATATTTTGTTCGGTAATATCCAAAGGAAAGACACATAAATTGTACCAGAGAATTCAGAATATCTAGATTAAAATGCTGTGAGATAATTTTGTATGAAGTTTATGCGCTTGATAAATGAGAAAGTTTTTTTTCGAGCACTTTTGATCTACAAAAACGAGCTTACGGGATACAAGAAATTGTATCGGTTCAGTATACTATACATTTCCACGAATCCAATCACTGAACAAATTGTTCGCCTATTCAATCCAGTCCTCTTTAAAAAAATAAAAATCCGGACTTTATTTTGCCGGACGGCAAGCCCGCCTTTTACGGTGAGTTTATGTGAATTTCGACAAAAAAAAAAATCTAAGCGTTGACTCCTGGAACACCTTAAAAAAACTACATATAATCGACTTCCCGCACGGGGCTGAATGATAACTATCATCATACCGCAGCCAACAGTAATATTCCTACGATATAAATATTATGTTCGCTATTGATGCAATATATAATTCTCTTGAAGTTAAATCAATCACAGGCCTTTACCCATAACTTATTTCCATCTTTTTTGATATTTTTTATTTTTATCTTGCTGCCATCCCGCGCAAATCCGATACTCGACCGCGTCACCTACGGCCATATGAGGATCGCCAGAGACAAAGCACCCCTAACCGGTGCCGGCACAACATGTCGCGACATCGACTTCGCCACATTCCCGTGTAATCATGCCTTCACCATTGCTCTCTATCTTTATTCTAAAATTCATCCTTATATAATATATATTTGACATAATTAATGAACACTCCTACAAATTGTATAACAATATAAACGAAACCAAATACATTGCGCTTCCTATTCCTTGTTGCTAGCGCCCTCGAATTATTAAGCAGCGTGTGTGAAAAAAATGCACATGCCAAAGACAATAATCATATAAATTTATTTACCGATACTTTGTATATCCTATTTATTTGAGAGAAAGCAAAAGCAGAGAAAAAATGAAAAAAGATTTACACAAATATATATAATCACAAACTTATAAAAAATTCTACGAATACATAGCTCGAATTTCGTAAATTTTTTTCAAATTATGATTGAGAAAATTATTCTAATACTTAATATGGATTAAAATGTATAATTTGAAAATTCCTGGGTTTTGAAGTCAATTCCGACAACCAATATCGAATTAATGTCTCTCGGGGTGCAATATGTAGTGCTCTTACCCACTTAAATTTAATATACTCCGTTATAACCCATACCAAACACCCCCACACAAGGTTGAAACAGATAATAAAGAACCTTATTGACTATTCGCCCATAAACACAGAAACCTTAACCTCTTTTTAATCGAGATGGTACTGCATTATATGATCATACAATATTGAAAAAGTCGGCTCGTACCAATCTGTCAAAACGAGATGGTGGCAGTACCCGAGGACGATAACCGAAATCTCATCGGCCTGCGGTCCCCAAGCGTGACGTAAAACACAAATAATGATGTTATTTTTTATAGATAAAAATATATCTGGGGGCCCTGAATAGGTTGGGAAATGCAAATGACTTTATTGATGATTTTTTTATATATCCTATTTCCAACCTAAGTGGATCTTGAAAATGAAGGCAATCTCTATAGCGCGTGTTCGAATCCCACTAATGTTGTCTTAGTGACTGGCTTGAGTATGACAATAGGCAGTGGTGCTTGATATTGCGAGCGCGAAAGTTGATTGGTGCGTAATCACTTAGGCAATCACTAACACTAGACAACATTAGTGGGATTCGAACACGCGCTATAGAGATAACCCTCATTTTCAAGATCAATTTAGGTTGGAAAAACGATATTGCTAAAATGGCAACATAAGAAATTTTAACCGAGGGACAGCTGTACCCTATTTTGGTTTTGTTTTCAAAATTTTTACGGTGATTTTTTGAGCATGCTAAACTAAAACTAAAAAACGAAATGAAATCGAATTTCAAACTATACTCAGGTAGGGTATACTGAACAACCACCGTATAACGCCCAAAGAATCTAACTTTTAAAAATTCAGATTTGATTTGATCATGGCAATGTGGGATCCGGAAGCTGCGGGTAATGCTGCTCAATACCTGAGATTGGATAATATGGAATTGTTAAATATTCGAAGTGTTCCCTTTGAAGGAAAAACTTCGGTTTGGGTACCTTATTCTGAAACTGGGTACACAAAAGGGTTCAAAATGGATGAAAAGGATGGAAAAATTGAAGTCAAGAGACTTGTAGACGACAAGGTTAAAATGTACAAGCCGGATCAAGTAGAGTGAAGGGTTCAAGTTGATGATTCGGTTATTATATCGATTAAGATCCCAACAGCAGAATTTTTACGGGACTTCAACTTTATTGCCTTTCAATCAGCGCTTCAGTTAAAAGAAGTTCCAGGTTTTAACACGCTTTAAATTTATTTGCAACACATTTAGGAAAAATTCAACACTTTCAAGGTGTGAGGTAATCATTTCAACTCTGAGGGACCCTCAGTGAGGGTTTATTTAAATTTTCTTTCGAAATCGGTTTTATTCAACAATTTTTAGACAAAAATGTTTTCAAAACGGTTCCATAAATGTCCAACAAAAAATTTGACAAAATGCTGTGTGACACAGCCTGTGTCTCGATGAGCTGCAAAATTTGTAACGATGTTTTTTGTGTTGGCTCTGTGAACATCTGGTATGACTATTTTTGGTCACGTCTGATGCAGTCTGGCTGAATGGTTGGTCGTTAACGAAAGCATAATTTCAGCTCGATAACTCTAAAATTGCCGAAATGATATATTATCATTCGCGAAATTAAATTAATTTCAACTTTTAGGTCCTGTGACTATTTGATCATCAAATTTTGATGTCCTTAATAATAAAAAATACTAATATAAAATTTTATATCTGCTGAATCAATTTTATAAATAGCTTAAAAATGCTAATCATTAAATTCTAAGATACATTGAAAATTTTTCATGTGCTGTTTTTCCTTTTGATTATATCTCTCAATATTCATTTTGGAGGGATGTACTACGAACGCAAAATTGTCTCTCTACAATTGCAACTAATTATTATTATGATTTATTTGCATTCTTACAGGTACAGATGGCTTTGGTGTATGAACTTTACCAGTCAGTAAAATATAATAATATGTTTTCAATATATTGAATAATATGGGCTTTTGAACTTAAATGGATGTCTATAATTTATGTTCAAGTGTTTTTTCTACTATTCCTATCAATAATATCAACGCTCTCGCTAAGAAGACCCGCCTTTAAATTTGGTAAATATTTTTTTGCCCTTGTTTTAATCTTAACCCTTCTGACAGCCCCAAAATCCGCCAAAATATGAATTATTAGAAGATATGTCAAGATTAACTTACCTTTCCGAGGCATCAGTTGTCCACAATCTTAAGACCAGATATGAGCGATTTTTGATTTATACTTATTCTGGATTATTTTGTGTGACAATCAATCCTTATAAATGGCTTCCAGTTTATGACGAACACGTTGTTCTCTGCTATAATAAAAAACGTCGAGATGAGATGCCACCACATGTTTATTCTGTTTCAGGAATTGATTTTTTTTCAAAAATATTTTAATTTTAAGTTGTAGAGTCCGAAAATGAAAAAAATATCATTTAAAAAATCTTTTTAATCTGAAAAACGATATAAAAGGTAACGTATTTTCAAACAGCATAATTAATTTAACCTAAAATTCTTGAAAACTCAGTGAAAAGCGTCACAACAATGTGTTATAAGCGTGAATGGTGCGTGTCAGTGTCAAACTATTTTTGAGTATTCTCCAAGTCAACAGTTTATATCGAGTTATTAAGGGCTGGTCAACGCAAAATTCGCCAAAAACCTAGTTTTGTAATCGGAAAGAACTGGTCGCATTTTAAGGCAAAAACCTGGTTTTCAGGGTCGATTCCATGAAATACTAGAAATCACAAAAACGTATTAGTTTAAGTTTTGGGATAACCCAACAAAAATATTGCTCTTAATCAACATATCGGAGGCCTCTGATTGGCCGACCAATCAGAAATGATCTTTAAAAAACGATGATATTTTTTCTTCAAAATGTATCTCCTCCCTGAGTTTTGAAGATAGACAACAAATTCATAGTTTGTTTTAAGCTCAAAAAATTGCGCAGAACCTCGAGTTGAGTTTTATCTATGAAAAATCATGCAACGCTGAAATGAGCAAAATTTATGGTCCCATTTTGAGGGTTCCACCCAAAATGCATCTCCTCTCTGGATTTTTCCTTCATAAATTTCGAAGCCACATAAATAAGATGCTTAAATAATGATAAAAATAATATTTTCAAACAAAATTTTCAAAATAATCTGGAAATTTTATGTCTGAGTCTCTAAATGCGCCCAGTACTCCGATTAGAAGTCATTTTTCAATTTCGACAAAGGGCGCTCTTGAGCTCGATTCGAAAACATAATTAGAGAGTTTATTCCGCCTACTCGTGTGTCTGAAAGTGGCTTTTTGTCTAAAAATGCCAATTTGCCCCAAATTTTTTGGTTACAAACTTTAACCCAAATGATTTCCTCTTTTAATAATTCATCAAATTTTTCTCGAGAAAAAATCAAAATTTAGACAATGCTTATCAGGATATGCTTCGTAATCGTGAAAACCAATCTTTATTAATTACTGGTGAATCCGGAGCTGGTAAAACTGTGAACACAAAAAGGGTGATTCAATTTTTTGCAGTTGTTTGTGCTTTAGCCGATTCTGGCGATGTAGGACCAGCACTACAAGGTGGTGGCTCCCTAGAAGACCAAATTGTTGCAGCAAATCCAGCAATGGAGGCTTTTGGTAATTTCGAAATAAATTTTGAATCAACAAATTATTTATTTTTACATGGATCCACCCCATATATAATATGGGCCATATTGAAGATTTAACTTATTGGTCCCGTAGAACTTTGACGTCAGAGACTCGTCTAGCACGTGTTTGGATTGGTCAATACACAAAAGTCAATTTGTATTGACCATTAAAATCACGCGATTCTAAAGGTCTCTGATGTCGAAGTTCTACGGTACCAGTACGTACAATCTTCGATATGCGGTCAGGAGGCTCGATTCCAATATTTCCTATTTTTTTGGAAATAATGCAGTCGGTTGATTGGCTGAAACTAATCTGCTGAAGCAACACAAACCGCAGCCAATCACTTTCCCAAATTAAGCAGGATTTAAATCTGGCTTGCTGACCGTACACGGGTGGAGATCCATATAATATGGACCCTATATTATTTTCCCCTTAATAGAGTACCCGACGAGGGTCTTATCTCGATTCTCAGAGGTTATGAAAATTTTTCAATTTTTTGCTGCTAGAATCTGAAGTAAAAAAGTGACATCCTGTATATTTTTTGTTAAACATGAAAATTTTTGGCGAAGCAATATTCTCCATTGTTCCCCCAAATCTATCCCGTATCGTTTAAAGTACTGGTCGATTAAATCGGGTTTTTATAGAATTATTTTACTAACAGCTTTGTCTTGGATATATAAAAATAAGAATAAATCAAAAGTCTTAATTTCGACAGAAGATTAAAAAGATTGAGAAAATCTAACAATTTCGACAAAAAAATTTATGAATTCTATGCAAGGCTAAAATTTTTAGAATTTTATTATTTAACCATCCTAGCTCATCTTTATCATCAATCGATTTACAG
>SCLH01001158.1:0-31179 GCA_004367855.1 Oikopleura vanhoeffeni | reverse complement strand
ACAAAAAGAAAAGGGCAATTTCTCTCTCCTTCCTTCTTTCGGAGAGCCAGCAAAACCATAAGAAATTGAAAACTCAACCCATATGATTTTTAACTGGAAATGTTTGAAATAATCTCATCAACTGATTTGCCCCGAAATAATTTCATTGGAATTCTTGACATCGCTGGTTTTGAAATTTTCGAATTTAACTCGTTCGAGCAACTTTGTATCAATTACACAAATGAAAGATTGCAGCAATTTTTCAATCACCATATGTTCATTTTGGAGCAGGAAGAATATAAAAGAGAAGGAATCGACTGGGTTTTTATAGATTTTGGAATGGATTTACAGAGCACTATTGATCTCATTGAAAAGTTAGGTTTATTTTTCAAGAATGACTGTTTTAAAAGAAATCCTTAATGTTTTTTTATCAAGGGCCTCAAGTTTGCCCACTAGCGGTCGTTGAATAAAACAGGATAAAACAGAGATTATACAAATATTTCTGAATTACTGCGACTTAATTAAGTGAACATAAATGTTGCTTATTTATTATACAGTAATAAAAACTATAAGTATATTTTTGCCTATAAAGTGGCTATTCATTGAAGTTGTTTAATACAGAACACCAAAAACGAATGAGAGTTTAATCTCAGATAAGTAAGATTTCCGTTTTGAGTCACGGATGAGAAGCGCGGCCGCTAAAAGGCGCGCGTTTAAAAACTTTCGGATTTAAGTTTTAGGGGAATATCAATACAATTAAATAAAATNGATATCCACTCCTTTTTTCGTTTCCTCCACCTAGATATCCAATTTAACTCAGCAGATTCATTGGTCTAGGCCGCCCCTTCACATTTTATGAAATGCAGAAAAAATGTTAAAGACACATAAGGCATTTAAGATAATCGCGTCGGCAGCTAGAACATAAGAATGAAATCCGCTCACTGTGATCACACATAAATATATATTAACAAAGCTAGAGAGTGGAAAATAACATAAGAAATACACTTCTTGGCCAAAAGATTTGCTCCGAACGCAATCGGAAAAATATCAGATCGAAATATCTGAGTTGAATAAACATTAACAATTAATTTGTATAATCTATATAAAATCACTATATTATATTTATTTTTTTATGATTTTTTTAGATTTTGTATGACACACAGATAAATACAATGTATGGAGTCTCATGGAGAGAGATTATATATATATCGAAAAAAGTGCGACTACAAGCCACATCTTACCTTTGCACACAAGCATCATATGCCTGGATTTTCCCGGCGCCTGTAAAGGAAACGTAGTGTGTTATTTAATTGTAGGGCGGGTACATATTCCGGAAAGTGGGAATAAAGATATAGTGAAAATTTTGTAATTTAGTAAATTTCAAACCTTTTTCCATCCATGATTGTTTGATGCATACTGCCCCAACATAACTTGCCCATACTTTTTGAAAAACTAAATTTTCCGGATCGTTTAAATATTGTCGATTAAAGATCCATTGCACGGATCTTTAATCATCAGTAGCCCAGATCTGTGACGTTATATCCAAATCTGGCCCGCAAATGATAAATTCAATGGCCTCGAATTTTGTCTGTTTTTTTCACTTTTCCTAATGGCGTCACGATTATATACCTATGTGTTGGATATAGATATAATTTTATTCATCCGGTAACTGATGTCCGTAGCTTTTGGCGACAATGCTTCTTCTTCCATAATAGAGACAATATTCCGAGAGGCTTTAAAAAGGTTATTTGTGATAAAAAAATTCGTTGGGTGGAATTATCTTTACTTCAGCGCGTGCCTATCTGGAGGCTGAGTAGGTTCAGTAGCGAATTGATTCTTAAACTACCATTGTATTTAATTGTATTGATATTCCTAAAACTTACAATCCGAAAGTTTTTAAACGCGCAGCCTTTTAAGGCGGCCGCGGCTCTCAATTACCGTGACTTCAGACCGTTTCTGCACTGCATAGAGAATCCCTATTACGACTTTTGACAAATTTACGATCGACTCAGCCACATTTTGTTCGATGTATTATTCCAAATGAACAGAAAAATGCTGGATTTATGGATAATAATTTAGTCAGGGTGTCCAAAATTTATTCGATCTTATCGGTTAACTTTTGGAGCTTCGAAATTTTTATTTTATTTTTGACGTGTGGACACCCCAAGTACAGTTCTTCATCAGTTGAGATGTAATGGAGTTTTGGAAGGTATCCGAATTTGCAGAAAAGGATTTCCATCGAGAGTAGAATATTTAGAGTGGAAACAAAGATATTCGATTTTGTATCCAAGGAAATAATTATAAATAACACATACTGTATCAAAAAAATAATAACTTTTAAAAAATATTCACCTGAAATTAACTCAGTATTATACAGTTGGTAACTAGTTAAAGCATCAATTTTTTCATGAAAGCTGAAGGGTTTTCAGTGAATATTTTTTTCAGGGATCATTTGTTCACAATTTAAATCTTTCAAACAGTCAAAAATAATCAGAAAATTGTGACCAAAAATCTTCTGGACTTGCGGTTCAAAAATAATAGTGTTATAATTATGTCTCCAGTGCCGTCCCAAAAAGTGGTTTTCTCGACCCAAAAAAAGTCTGTGAAAAAATTTTATCGAACATGCCGTTCGATCCAGAGGTTTATCGATTCGGCCTTACAAAGCTGTTCTTCAAAGCTGGTATAATCGGATCTCTAGAAGATATGCGAGATGAAAAAATTTCAGAAATCTTGACTCTACTCCAATCAGAATTTCGCTACTCAATTTCCAGAAAACAATTCTTGAAAAAAAAGCAAGAGCGAGAAGGTGCAGTAGTTATTCAAGCAAATTGGAGGGCATATATGGGTCTGAAGGACTGGCCATGGCAGAAATTACTTTTTAAGATCAAACCACTGTTAAATTCGTCTGAGAAAAAAGCAGAATATGACGAACTTTTCACAGAATATGAGGCTATGCGAAAAGAGCTTGAAATTGAATCAACTTTACGGAAAAAACTTGAGGCTGATTTTGCAAAATATATCGATCTTAAAAAAAAGTTATCAGACAACCTCGATGGAGACAAAGAAGCTTTACAAGATTCTAAAGCTAGGACTAAAAAATGAAGAGGCCACTGACAGGCAAAATAAATCTTTTTGTATGAAGTCACTTTTTCATCTTTTCGTCGTTTTTTTCGAGGGACCTTCTTTTGACCTAAATTTTATTTACTCAAAGATCACTGCTTTAAAGTTTGTTCAAAGAATAATAGGGCTTAACAACTCTCTTGATCAATCAATAAATATGTAAAAATATTTTTTCAGAAAAATAATTATTCTTATGAAATTATGTAAAAATTTCTGTTCAGGAGAAGCACTCATATTTTGAGGCCGTCTTTTTTAATCCTGTATAAAGAACGATTTGCTTCCCTAGAAGGATCAACAGCAAATTTGGAGCAAAAAGTGCGCGACCTTGAAGCTTTGAATACCAGCGAAGAAGAAATAAATTTAGACACTGAAATCGAGCACGATAAACTGGCCAAAAAGGCAGGGTTTCAAACAAAAATGTTGAATTTTTAGCCTGATTCCTTTTAAACCGGGTCATGAGCCATGACTTATGGCTCAAATGTGAAAAATAAAAATAAAATAACAGTTTAAATCGACATTATATTATCAAGCTCAATCCAATTTCAGTTAGTGCCGTATCTTTTTATTTTATATCCCCTTATCACACTTTGGTTAATTAATGCTGTTGAAAGATTATACAACAGTAGTATAATTTATACTAGAAAAATCTCCCAACATTATTTATTGACCAAAGTGTGATAAAGGGATATGCATTTAAAAATAATTGCATCATTAATTTTTGCGGTTAAAATGTCTAAAACGATGTTCTTTTTCGATCACTAACTTTTCACTTTTAAAATATCACTTTTCAAATCTTTACTTTTCACTTTTTTACATCCTCAGTTTTCAAATTTTAACTTTTTTATCTTTTGTATTTTAACCCGTGTGAAGCCAGAAAAACAACTTCCGCCAAGCGCACCGTCACCTTTTTATAGGTGACTGTTCAGCGCCTATTACAGAAAGCCCAAGGTAGTTAGATTTTCATTTTTTTTTTTGCATAAGGAAGTTCAAACAATATATTTTTGCATCCACATTTTGATATTCTAGAATTTTGATTTTAGTTCTACGAAAATTTAGCTATAGAGCAAGCTCAGCATATCACGATGCATAACAAGCTCACAGTGGTGTTCACATTATTTTGGTATTGGATGGATGCACAAGGATCTGACCTATGTCATCGTTTTTTCTGATTTTGATTTATATATAATCAATCAAAATTATTTTTAAATAGGTTTCAAATTTGATGAAAAATCACAATTTTTTTCATAAAATGGTTATTTTCCCCTATAAAAGCAATAAGCTACACTTCTTACATATTATTCTGCGGTCGATATACTAATCAGTGACTCTGTGGACAATATTAATTGCGCGCGAATTAATTTTTTAATAATTAAAATATTTTCGTTAAATACTTAAAATTGAAAATTTTGTAAATATCACTTTTGAAAACAAATAGTCTGTTCCTGTATACCAATTAATTCTTGTGTTTTGAGTGTAGCCATGGACAAACACTTTCCTCAAAAACTGCGGCTATTTTCAAATTTTTAATTGACCAATAGGGTCGCATTTAATTTATTTTAGAGGTAAAAATTGGAAAAATCAATCTCACAAAAATCACACCCTCCGTAAATTTGAACAAAATTTCCAAAAAAAAAATAAGCTCACTTTTTGAAATCCTTGCAAAATATCTTTATATGTATTCGAAGGAGACATTCTACGATGGTTTTTTTGCATATTTTAGATGATTTTAAATATGCAGTCACCTATATTAGGTGCTTGTGCTCACACGGGTTAAGTGGTCAAATATTCACTATTTCACATTTCACCTTTCTACATATAATTAGGCCTACCGCTGCAAACAAAAAGCGTACTCGATAAAATGGTCGTATGAATTTGAAACTTGCAGGCGGTAGGTAGTTTTCGTGCGGTGAAAAAATGGTTTTGAAATTTTTGTACCATCACTTGGGTGGCGCTTTTCGAGTGGTGAAAAAATTGGAATTTTGTTTTTTTTCAAATATGATCAAAGTTCCCACGATTTTTGTTCTTTACTAATTTGATCAAAAAATCTGTTAAACTATCTTAAACAACGAAATTATAATTAATAACTTTTTCTCATTTTTTTCACATTATACACTTTCTTACATTTTCACTTTTCTTAAATTTTTTCACTTTACATCTTCTACGACTGTTTATATCAGTTACACTAGATATTCCTTATGTTTGGTTTAAACAGATTGCATATAATATTCCCTTCACAAGCCTGTCAGAGGGGCCTGACGAAACAAAGATAGGATTGGGGCTAATGAGTGAGCATGTCTATCATTCAGGTAGTTCAATCTCGCAGAGCAACAACGGAACCCAGCTAGTCGACCAAGATGCTCCGATAAACCGTACAATTGCAGCTTTTACGCTGAGATCAAAAAATGCTGTCTTTTCAGTACTCTCAGCTTTCGGCACAACAGATACTAAAGACGCTACACTTGGCGAAAATCGAATTGAAAACTCGGCTGAAAGTTGAGGATAGAAAAATCCAATCGATACACCTACTTGTGACTCGGACGATTTAAAACAAAGCTGGACTTTCAAGTTGAAGAAATGGAACAATCATTTTTGGTAGAAGGAAACGCAAGAAAAGCAAAGGATCAAAAATCATTTTATTTGCTAAAGATTGTGAAACTACTCCAATAATTTCCTGGATCGATTTTCTGGTGAACGTTTAAGCAACTATTGGTTTATTATTTAGTAAAAGGTCGCTAAGAAGCAGCAACTGTCACAAATTTTAAATTTTGGCTTTCAAGCGACCAAGAATATGTAATTGACCAACAATCCCTAATACGTTCATCAAAAAGTCAACTCGGAAAAAATATTTTAGAAGTAGTTTCAAGACCATACAATGACCTTGAAATTGACCCTGAACTTTCACCGGTTATTTGAGGTCAACCACAAGGTTTCGCAATAAATACTAAATATAGTTCTAGAAAGTGCTTCATTTTTGCTTGTCAATTCTCTACAAGATAAGCCAATAAAATAAAAACTCATTTTTGACTTTTGAAATTTCTTATTTGAAATCTTCATAGCGAAAGCGAAGAAAAAATATGTGGTACGACAAGTAACCATAAAACTGTATAATCCTCGATATATAAAAAAGAGGATCTCTAGGCCTCTACTTTCGCGTTCGAACATATTTTCCAACCTCTTATTGGTAAAAATGGTGATATCCGGTGCTTTCATTGGGCAAACGCAAGGTCAAACAGCCGAACTGAAACTATATAGGTCCTTATGAGATTCTCAATCTTGATTATATTTCCTTTTCACTTTTGGTTAGAAGCGTAGCTCACACTTCTTTAAACGTGTTGATTTTAACATTGTGGCTACGTATTCTAACCAAAAAGTGATAAAGGGATATTTTACCGATTATGCCGGAGTCCATAAAAATTTTTATAGTGTTCAAAACTTGTGAATTAAAAAAATGCATTTTTTCGAATTCTGCTCAAAGACATCTCTCGTGATACTAGGAAATATGAAAGTGATATGCGATTGGCCAGAGAAGCAATTAAAGATCTAGAAGACGACAAAAAATCTTTCGATGTTAAATTTAAAGGTTTTGAGCGCGAATATTTCCAATTGAACACAAGGTGGGAGGATGAGCAATCCATCATTGAGCAGCTGAAGAAAAAAATTATTGAAATTGAAAAATTTACTGAAAAAGTAACTAATGACCTCGAAATCGAGAAAAATGACAAAATTGAGATCGAAAAAGCAAAGGTCAAAAAGTTTTCATACATTTATATATATAAAACATTTTGTTTCAAAAATTTATATTTTTGTTTCCAAAAAATGTTGGAAATCGCTCAAAACACACGACGGTTTATGTTCATAGGATTTCAAGCTAAATTATTCTTAACTTTTCTAAAGAATATTTTTTTCAAATAAAGCCATAATAAAACTAATTTTTACCTTTTAACAGCGGTGACAGCTATTGAATTTGATCGTGTAATTTTACTGGAAAAATTAAATGCAGCAAATGGGGCTACAGATCAGCAGATTGAAATGAACAATAAGCTGGAAACCGAAATGCACGAAGTTGAAAGACTACTTAGAGAAAAAAATACTGCTCAGGAATTGAGAATGCTTGAACTTCGAAAGAAACATGCCGATGTTATGCCAGATAAAACCGTACAAGTCAACAATTTAGAATCATTGATTCAACTTTTAGTGAAGGGATCACACACAAAAAATCTTTTAAATAGACCGCTATTTTTTCACGCTGAAATACTTGACGTTGATTGATCAATATTCATAATAACTGATTGGTTTATTTTTCCAGAGCTCAAAAATTGTCGAAAACAAAAAAACTCGGGCTGTATAACTAATAGCCCTGGATGCCCTGGCCGCTAAATTTACAAGTTTTAAAATAATTTGTACATCGAGAATAAAAAAAATATTAAGGAAAATTTAAACCCTCAATAATTTTGGCTCTATAATTAGTTATTATTATCCAAAAAAAATTATTTATATTCTGAAAAAATTCGAAATTTCTGCAGCTGAGTGTTTTTTTCGTTTTGGACGGCAAGGTAAATAGACGATATTCAACTTTAGCTTTCCACCCTACGCATTTGATGTCAAAATGTTTTCAAAAAATTTCGAAAATTAATTTTTCAGAATATTGGAAATTTATTTCTGAGTGTCGCCGTAAAAAGTAAATTGTGAGGGGAAATGTCCAAATCGACATTGCGTGAATAAACGTGAATTCTAACATTATGAGTATAATTTCATAATATTTTTGCGAAAAATCGGGCGCCAGGGTCTTTACATCGAAATTTCGAAATTCAAGTTAGTGCTGCAAATGAGAGTTTTCAACTTATTTGATAATTTCCTTCTCGTGCTCATCCTTTTCAAGATAACTCTAAGAGGACGATGAAGGCTAAGGCCGGCAGCCTTTTAAATAAGATGAAGGATTTAGAAGAATCAAACAAGAAATATGAAACAAATCACACCTTTTTTACGTCGGAATATAACAGTATAAGGCAAGGATAAAAATTGGGGTTGCGAAAAAATAAATATCAAAACTCTCTTTAAGTAAAGTGAGTGAATTTTTAGATTTGGAAGAGTTGGTAGCGCTTGACTTACTGATAGGGTTGCGACAAAAACTGATTCGTCGAGACTTAAGGTGATATAAGCCTAGATTTAAAACCAATGATATAAAAGAATGTTTTCGAATCATTTCAAGTCTCGACGCCAGTTGAAGTGTACTCAAAACCCTGATGATCCCGCAGCTGATTTTCAAAATTTTCAAATTCTCACATTTGTCCTTGAAAATATTCTAGCTTGAAATTTAATTTGACCCATTTTCAAATTGTTCTCAAGGGGGCCCGTAAGCCTTAGTCACACTAGGTTGACAACAAGGCCCTATGCAAACTTTTTGGTTTAAGAGAGTGGTCAACGCAAATCAGGAAGGACATAAAAATGTTACTAAATTTGGATGAAATGTTTTTTATTTAGTACTTGAAGGATTTTAAGATAATTGGGGGTATTTTCATAATTATATAAGCCTTAGAAAGTCATTTTGGTCTTTTCCGGTGTATAAATGCCCTCAGTCTATAATTTTTTGACTTATTTGCAATTTCAACATTTGATACTCGGAGCCTCTCTCAAAATTACGGAGGAGTAGGGATTTGCAAACATGCAAAACTAAGGCTTAAAAATCGTTTTATGCAAACTACAAGCGAGATACATAGAAATAGTGAAATTTTCGTCCCCAGTGTTTTGATCGTACATATTCCGTACATTTCGAAAATAAATTAAGTTGATACCTCAAAAACTCAGGGATGAGTAAGGATTTGAAATTTGAAGACTACTTAATTTCGAGCGTTGTTTCCGGCGAATCTGAGGCTCGTTTACGGGAATAAGTTTCATTTATTGACAAGTTTTTGTTCAATTATATATCTTTGATGCTAAATTCAAGCAATTATTTTTTTTTATATTTAACTGGTAAACTTCTGTATTATTTATTGCACCTGCTAATGGCAATAAATAAGCATAAATTTGAAACTGTTAATATAACAAGGTTTTATTTGTAATAAAAATCAGAATGATTCTCAGTGAAAATGTTTTCACTGAGGTACAGATTTTGTAACGCGCCGGTGATTTTAACCGGCGGAAAAGTGCTTTAAAAGGTTCAGCTGAGAGCACAGGTTCAGCTGATTGATGAACAATTATAATACGTGAACTGAAATAACTTCGGGATTAGAATCACTACACTTCATTGTAAAAGTCCATTTTTCTCAAATTTTGCGTTGACCACCCCCTCAATGCAATAAATTCCTTGGGGTTTTAACCTGAATGATTTTCAGAAATTTCTCAAAGTTTGCAATTCGTGTAAGTTAGCCTTTTATAATTTTTTTCTATTTAGCCAGCAAGTTACTGAATCTGACCAAGCAATGATTGATTTATCAGCAAATAAAGTACGAATGGCCGTTGATATCATTTCATTGATACAAATTTTAGAAGAAAAAAATAAAATCGCCATGTATTTGGCAAAGCATAATAGTGATCTCAATGCAGTCAAGGCACTGTTCAAAATTAAAGCCATCTTGAGCAGTTTGTACTAAGTTGTATTAATTTCCAGCGTATGTGATAAATTTCCAAATTTTGGCAAGGTTGAATTTTGCACATTTATATTATCGATAAACTTAATTTTATTTGGCGTAAGGTCTTTGATGACTTGTGGATATTTTTCTAGATTACTTGAAGTTATTAACTTCGAAAAGTTGATTTTGATGAAATGTATTTTAAGGTCACTAAATTCAAGTAATTGCTATGTTGAATTGAAAATATATTTTTTTTAATTTATTTGATTTTTTGTAAAATTTTCGTAAATAATTTGTTTACGAATTTTGTCGTATTCAATTGTACGAAGAAGGCATGGTGCCGAGAATTTTACAAAAAATCAAATACATTTTTGAAAAAAAAAATATTTTCGATTCCATAATAAAATCGAAAACAACAAATAATTGCTATGTATTTGGAGCACATTCATCCGATGTCTAGTTTTAAATAAAATTTTCCAACAGTTATCCAATAAATTAAACCAAATTTTACTCTAGTATTTTACCAGTCAGTACATTAAATAATTAATTTAACCTAATGAGCGGTATTTTTGGGTCGAAAGTTTCGACTCGAAACACTTTAGCGCCAAATTGATGTCAAAGTAGGGTTAAAACGATGCCAATGAGAAAAAGTGAGTGCAATGAGCAAAACTTTTGGCCAAAAGCTCGTGTGTTGCCTATTGCCAACGCCCACTCTGACATACCGACCGCGTGAGTTTTGATTAGCGTCGAGAAAAAAAGTGATTTGTCGAGACTTGAGGTTATTTTAGGCCATATTTTAAACCTCCTGTATAATAGCATTGTTTTAAAAACAACTCAAGTCTCAACGCCACTTGAGACTCAAATGGTAAAATTCAATTTTTAGCCTAACATATGGACAATACCCTTTTAAAATCGTTTTGAGCTTTCTAATCACAAATACTGTACAACTCGAACAAACAAAACATTTTGAACATTCATGACAGGATCAATACGAGTTACAAATAAAGAACGATGTACTCGAACGAGGCCAAATAGCAACTCAATATAAAGCAGCTCAGGTAAATTTTCGTAATGTTTTTAAAATATTATATATCGATAATCAACCACAACCGATAAAATCAGTCGCATAAATAATGCAGGTGTTTTGCGTGTCTATTTTTCTAAAAATAGGTTCTAAAAATCTGCATTATACAAGCGAACACTTTAAGGGGGTTGTGGGTGTAGAATGTTGGAATTGCTGGGGAAAATAGCCCTTTCCTCCAGCTAGACTGGAAGGGTCGATAACGGGCAGATAAGAATAAATGAGAAAAAAATACGGGAGACTAAAACCCTCTCTGTGAACTACAAGCTAAATTTTTCTGGCTCACCGGTGCGGCATCAAAAAACTGGTAAAAATATGTTCTCAATTCACACAAAATTTGTTAATTCTCGGTCAATTTTGCTTTAAATTGAATAAAACAAAGATGTTTCGAAAAAATACGACGTCTTCAAATAATGATCAGGAAAAAAGATTAAGAAAAAATCTCCTTCGGTTTTTCGGCGGTGAAAATGAAATTCAGAAATTTTCTTTTCAATCCGATTATGCTCGGTCACTTTTGTGTCAAATTGAATAAAACAGAATATTTATGGAACGTATGAAATGTTGCCATACTTTACCAGAATCTTGTTGAAAAAATTATTATCTGTTGGTTTTTATACGTAAAATAAATTCATTAGATATAATTTCTGTGTTGGTGAAGTCATTGGTTTCTATGTTGCTGGAGTTATGTGTTCGAGGCATGGTGTCCCCTCGCCTTATTCCGCGACCTCGCTCAACCAATCAAAATATTAATTCATTTTTTTTTGAGAAAATCATTATTGTTAAAAGTATTCTAGAAAATGTTAAAACTATTTACTTTCAATCATGTATTCTTTACACCAACAACATGAGTGGAACAAAATAGTTTATATTTTTTCGAGTATCCGTCAATAACAATAATTTATTCTTAAAAATGATGAAATAATACGTGCGTAGTNTGTATGAGATGTATGATTGGTTCGAGACCGTTTAGCGTGAGCGTTTGTCTCGTCTCTGCATGCTCGAAACTTTACCCTCGATGGGAAATTATAAACAATAAATATTTTGTTTAACGTTTAAAACCTACAGAGAATTATTTTTTCAACGAAACAACGTGGTAAAATATGACAATTTTTCGTAGGTTTCATACATTATCTGTTTAATTTAATTTTAAACAAAATTGACCGACTTATTCAGATTTTAAAGAGAATTTCTGAATTTCATTTTTACCGTCTTAAAACAAACAGAGAATAATTTTTTCAACGAAAAAATGTGGTTAAATATGACAATATTTCGTAGGTTTCATACATTTTCTGTTTTATTCNCCCCCTTAAGTTTTAGGTGGAATTTGAAATTAAAACTAAAATATTTAATTTTCAAGGACGAAAATGATCAGGTAAAATCCGAATATAAAGAAGCCTTGAATGAAAAAAAAGTTTTGATCGATCTTCTTGCGCAATCAAACCAAGAAGCAACTAAATGGCGACGACTGTGTCAAAATGAAGGAGTCGAAAGTTAGGGACACAATTATTTGATATTTAAATAATTACAAATAATTTATTTAATATCATTTACTCAATTTGATACATTTTTAGGCATAATTTCATTTTGTCGATGATTGAGCAGATATCTAACATATCTGTTACGTGTCAAATATTACAATCAGTTGAATTATCACTGTTTACAAAAAATCGAACTATATTCAAAAGATGATTATAATTTATTAGAAAATTTTCCGCATATCCCTTTAACACTTTTTGCTGAATCTGAGATGTGCGGGCTGAAAAGCGGCCTCATGAGTGGCTAGGAGGGGTCTTAAGAGTGTTAGGATTGGCTCCCTCAGCCCGCTCACCTCAGACTCAGCAAAAGGTGTTAAAGGAATACGACTCGCATATCGAAAATATATCTACAAAGTGTAATTGTTAGCTAGCTAGAAATACTTTAGCATGTAAGTGAGCATACGCANTCTGATTGGTTCGCGTTCAATATTCTTATGATGATGTACAATCATTGATGTTGTTCTAGCACACTTATAATTGGTCGGTCTTGTCAAAAATTTTGAACAAAAATGCTGAAGTATCCTAGCTAAAAAACTTCATACTGTACAATGATTTTCGAGGTGCGAGTCTCGAGTAATTCGGGAAATATAATTATAAAGATAGAATGGCAATTTGCACCAGATTGCCTTTTTCGAGTGAACCAGCAGATATTTTTAAATTTCTTTTAACATAAAAATGCAAGACTAATTTATTAAATGCAAAGTCAACTAATAAATTATGATACACCTACTAACCATTTATGGAAACCCCTTGTGATGGAAACCCATTACCATTTATGGAAACCATTTTTGAAAAGCAAGGAATTATCATTTATGGAAACCATTTTTGAAAAACAAGGCATGTTTGAGAAAAAAAACTCTATTTTTGATGCTTAATTTGCTGATAAATATTCCAAAAAAAATTGTGGGTTTCGACTGCATCCCCTGATATAATTGTTCCCTGCACATGTAGTTTGAAAAAAATCTCCAAAATTTTTCGAAAAAATTCCAAATTTTTGGCTAAAGCTAACTTTTCGAATTTTACCCAAAATTACCCTGTAATGGTAACCCATTACCATTTATGGAAACCATTTTTTTCGCGAAAGTGGGTTTCCCTAAATGGTTAGTTGGTGTATATTTCAAGTTTTAAGAAAACTTATAATCCGCCCTGAATTTTATTAGTGTCATGATGGGGTCGATAGTGAAATGTATAAAAAATGAAATGTATAAACGTGAGATTTTGAACATGAACAGGCAAGAACAAGAGTTCTAGAGCATTAAATCTCAGTGTTTTCTGCTGCGATCAATTATTGAGATTACGATTCTTCAAATAAATTATAAAAAAAATATTTTTGCATCAGCTCAGTCAACAGATTATAATTTGAGCTAACAATGTTGTAAATGTACCGAAATCTATGATTTTTTTCATGCTTGTCATATGCATTTTTCAGAAATAATTGAGGGGCTGAAAAAAGTAGTTTTCTTTGTCATTTCGAAGTATTATCTTCTATTCTGACTACAGCAAAAACATTGGTAATTATGCTCTAGACTCTTGTTCTTGCCTGTTCATGTTCAAAAATCTCAAAATTTATACATTTTACTTACTATTTTGCATTTCACTATCGACCCGTTCATGATGACACTGTCATCAGTCAACTTTGTGAAATTTAGTATAATTTATACTTTATCAAAAATATTTTGTTTTCGCTAAAACCTTCCATTAATTATGCACAAATAGTCAACGCAAGCAGATCAAAAATGAATCAAGCACTCTTCAAATTGGCGTGCGAACAAAGTCTTGACAAAAAGAACCAAATCTTGGATATTAGTTAACACTCATCTTGAGAATGAGAAAATCAGTTTTCAAAATCAAATCGAAATTCTGAACTTGGAATCGGACACCGTTCATGAAACCTTGAGAGTACTGAAGAAAAAGGAGCCATTTTTCGAAACAATCTTAGAGGAAAATGAAGAAAAATTGGGTAGTATTCAAGGCCTGGAATACTTATAACTTATAAAAAAATTCCTGAAAATGTTTTTTAATTTTTATGTCCAAAATTGTGGAATTCGCGCATTTTTATCGATTTAGAGCCAGACAGGTCAAAAAACTACTCCCAAGGTGATAGTTAAGAAACATTGAGCTTTTTATATTCGGAAATTGACATTTATGGCTTTCTACAGAAAAAGCCTTACATCAAAAAACCGAAAAAGAACACTAAAATTCAGAAACTTTCCGGGAGTTTCAAAAATCTTGATTTTTCCCGATAACAACCAAGTTTTATAAACCCTACGATCCTAGTTTCATCAAAAAAAGCCGAGTGACTTGTGGTAAACCACGGTTAACTAACTGGTTAGTGCATATAAAACAATAAACTAACTGCTGGCTACGGTTAAACTGTACGTCCTTCAGTCACATGAATAAAAAGTGCGAGTGATACTTAATTATCAAATGTAATCTCGAAATAAAGTAAGGATCTTTCAAATTTTTTTATCAGAAATGTCCCACCGCCATCAGTTTAGCCGTACCAAGCTTCCAAAACGTCAAAATTTGGACGTCCAAAACCCCCCCCCCCCCCCCTTACGGTTTAAAAGTTATACGTATAATACGTGGTAATTTACACTTTAGCATCCTTTATTATGAATTGAATATTAATTTATGAATCATATGTTTTAAAATTTATATATTAAATATATCATATATTTAATATATGAATTTTAAAACATATAATCTTAAGATAATAAAATTAAAATGTAATTTGTTGATTATTCCGGTTTCAAGCTGAAATTTCAAAGAAAAAAATGGAGACATCTAGTACTTGTTCTGAGCAAAAAGCATCTGTTGATAATGTGGCCGAAATAAGTGCAGAATTTAAAACTGCTAAAACTCAGACTCACATCATAAAATTGCAAGTCAATGATCTCAAGTTCACTTTTGATGAGTCGAATAAAATTAAATCAAAATTGGAAAGAGAAAATAAGGACAACCAAAGAAATAGGAAAAGGGAAAAATATAACTTATTAGCCTATCTTAAAATATATCAATTACGGAGCCTCCTGGTCGTTTTTGCAAGATTCTTGGCCAAAATTTTTAAATAATTCGGCGTTTGAAAACGACTCATCCCATTTTTCTTTTAGATAGCTCAAACTGAACTATCCAGAGATGAATAAAGTAAAAAAAAGTGCAAGTTAGACTATTGTTTTTAATTTTTTGAACAAAAACTGATAATAAAACAATTTCAGTGATCTCCGAAAAAATTCAAAAATGGTCCGATTCGGACTAATTGTTTTTATTTTTCAGTCAATATTTCTGCTCAGTTTGAGCTATATAATAACGTTATCGGGTAAGTCGTTATCAGACGCCAAATTATTTAAAATTTTTGGCTTAAAGTCTAGCAAAAACGACAAGGAGGCTCCGTAATCGATATGTCTAAAGATATAGATAAACCTACGCATTATAATGATATTCAGCTAAAATACTTTCAGTGCTCTGAGCACTGTGCTCATATATCGCTGCAAGTGCCAATATTGCCGAATTACGTGGGCGCTAGAAATTTCTATTATAAATTACTTTGAATTCGTCATGAATGACGTCATTTTTGAAAGAATAAATTTCTCAAATCTTCTTTTTCGAATTTTTGTTTGATTGCGTTTGATGAAGAACTTAATTATACCCAATTTGATAAATTACTTCAATATAAATAATTATGAAAATCCTTATAAAATTAGAAGAAGTTTTCAAATTATGACGTCATTTGGAACACCTACACGTTTTCTATTTTTGAACGAATTACTTTATTTCTGACCCTATATCGCCAAAAGTGCCAATATTATCGTAAGGGCCCGATATTGCCAAATTTTTCTGACAGAAAACTTTCGGCGATATTAGGCGGCCCAATTTGTGTGACCCGTATAGAATAAAGGTCTAACTAAACCCTTAAAACTGTGCCGACTTATATTTTCAAATGGTCAGCTTGAAAGTTTTGAAACCTACTTATTTAAGTCTATTTTTTGTATCTTGAAAAAAAAATTAAATCTCTTTACATAGGGATGAGTCTAAAACATCTTACCTCAAAATCAATGGGGACCTTGAAATCGTCAAAAATAAAGTTAAAAACTTGAACGATGAATTTGATCAGGTTAAAAACGATTGTGAAAATGCATTGAAAAATCGAGAAGAAAAATCGGAAGCTGAAAGAAAAATTTTGAACAAAACTTTTGACGATCTACAAGATAAACTACAAAAAGCTACAGATTTTAAAACTGAAACAATGAATGCCAAAAAAGTTTTGGAAGTAGAAATATCTACAGCAGAAAATAAACTTGAAATTATGGCAAGAAGTTTCTCAGAATCAAGTAAAAAAGAAAAAGAAATGAAAAAAGAAATTAAGGACCTGACCGTGAGTTTAATTGATATCAATAAAGATTTTGTTCAATAGGGTCTAGATCACCAGACTATGGAAATTATATGTGCCTGATTTATAAATTGAACGAACAAAGTTATCGAAGACCCGGGGAAGATTAAAATTCATATTTCGTTACTTTTTAAAATCGAGATCAAGAGCGCCCCTTATTAAAATTTGTGATCGCTTTTTTGCTAGAATTACTAGTTGTTTAATCTTCATCCGACCATCATAGGCCCTCCAAAGCATTTTTATTTTCACAAAAATATCGTCTATTGCTTGTCTTGAAAAGTGAGTGTTTTTCTCAGTAAAGGTTTATAAAATTTATTTTTTGAAATCCACCCAGTATTGCCATTGGTCGATTTTGGTGGTAAACATGCTATGCATAGACCATGTTGGACGACATAAACTGTCTACTTGAAAAACACAGTAGCATAAGGTGATTTTAGCAATATATTTTTTTTGAAAAAACAATTTCAACGAACAACAAATTGCTTTTTCGGAAGAGCCACATAACGCGCCCTACATAATTTTTTAAAAACTAAAAATACTGGATAAAACAATTTTAGAGATAAAGATTTTTTTCAATGATACCACATTTTTTTTGGAGCGTGCTTTTCGTACCCCAATTGGCCAATCGACTTGTTTTTGCTCCCTATTACCTTTGCCTTAGCCAGGGTACGGGAAAGAACGCCCGTGCTTTCCGTACCCAAATTAGGTCTACATTAAATTTTTTTATTTAGGTCAACTTGGGGACGGAAAGCACGGGCGTGCTTAGCGTACCCAAATTGGTCTGAATGAAAATATGTTGTGAAAAACGCAACGTCATGATTTATGTGTAATTAGGTGGTTAAGGAATTCCAAGCTGCATTAGCACAGTGATAGGTATAACTTCTGGCCATAAAGTAGGCAACAAAAAATCAAATAGCAAATCAATTTTTATAGCGCGGTTTAAAGCCCGAAAAGTTGTTTTTTATGCTTTAATTGTGACCACTTGGAGGCTTTGAAAATTTCTTCATGGTCGGAATCACTCTTCTTGAGAAAGTTTGACCCCATAACCTCAAAGATTCCGGACTAAGGGGGTTAGTTTGTCAGATGAGTCTCCCGGTACTGACTCTACTTATGCGGCAAACGTTATGCCTATCACTGAGCTCCAGTGCAGTCGGTTGACAATTCCTAAACCACCCTAATGACGCATAAACCATGACGTTGCGTTTTTCACAACATATTTTTCATTCAGACCAATTTGGGTACGCTTTAGCACGCCCGTGCTTTCCGTACCCAAATAGACTTAAATAAAAATAACTAATGCAGACCAATTTGGGTACGGAAAGCTCGGGCGTGCTTAGCGTACCCAAATGGGTACACTAGACACCGACTCATTTTTTTACTTGTTTCGATTTATTATAATTTTCAAGATTAAACGGAAAAAAGATTTTTGTTGAGATATTTTGATAATTTAAATTTCCCCAACATAATGCAAGGCTTTTGAAAATAATGAAAGCAATTTTTAAGGAAATAATGAATGATTCCGAAAGAAGTTTCATCGAAATAAAAACCCGTTCTGAAATGTATGATCGACGTATAGCTATGCTCAGCGCAGAATTAGCCGAGTTGAGAGAAGCAGTCCAACAAACAAACAAGGTATAGTATTAAAAAAAAATTCCAAAAAAATTTTGTTCAAATTTAAATTCGTAATATTTTAAGATAAATATTAATTAACTTTTACAATTTTCAAAGACAACAAAACGAAGAAAATCAATAAAAAAAAATTCGAATTAATTTTTAAGTTCACAATAAAAAACTTCATCTTGAAATTGATTAAAATCCTCGATTCTGATTGGTTTGAATTTTCACAAATCAAAATTGGGCTGAAACTTCAAATTTTTAATATGTATCTCAATTTAAGATTCGAAAACAAAAAGAATGTGAATCTATGGACGCGATGGAGAGAGTTAATCATTTGCAGACTGAACATACGGCTTTGTCGAATCAAAAACGCAGAATCGAGCAAGAACATACCGCAGTTATGCACGACGTGGAAGAAGTTCTGGATTTAAAATTTTGAAAATATATTCCTTAAAATAAGTAAATTCCATTTTTCATAAATTTTGACTCCNTATAAAATATGTCCATCTAATCTATAAACTACATTGAAACCTAAATACCGAAATGATCACACTAGCATCCTAAAAGTCTACTGACTTATAAGTTCAACCGTTCTTTGTCATATATAGTATTTACACGAAAAATGATAAAACATCGAAAGACGTAAATAAAATAATAATAATTTTTTATGTATAAAACAAGAGAACATAATGACAATGAACAGTACGAATTGATCTCTTTGCAAAAAACCATAAGGAAGTAAAATATTGCACATTTATAGAGTCATGTCATGGTCAACGCATTTTCAAAATATTCAAGACAGTTTCATAAATATTTCCACATTAAAAACTCAATATCTGCCGTAGGAAGAATAAATTTAATAATTAAAATCTTGATTAAAAAATGGTTAACTTGAACACAAAACATTAATTTTTGGGATTTTGAAGCTTCTACAAATTTGTGTAATTAAATATAACTAGTTTCAAAATTGTTCTGCAATACTTATTAGTGGACCAGTCTGGTCCGACCAGCATCCATGCCCTTGCGGCCTGAGGAAGAGACACTACTTCATTATAGCGCATATATTGCGCGACCAGTAAGTATATACCTGAACCAAATTCATAACCCGTCTAGTAATAGCATACCTCACTAATTACATGAAAAAACGTCTCAGGGAATTATACTTTACCAGAAAGACCACAACACTACGTTTGCTTTTTCAAATAATTAAAATTTATTGTCAATTAAAATCCTGAAATATTGATAACAGAATAATAACATTAATATTTGGTCTTCTTTTGACTAGTTTGTTGACGCAGTTTGATATCTAGATCTGTCTGATCCAACAAGCTTTATATTTCTCAAGTAATATGGTGGTGGCATTCAACCTCGTTTCTTCAGAAAAAGTTCTTGTAATTCTATATTGTGGAGTTGCCGCATTTCCCTCTTCGTTTTTAGCCTAGTCAGTTTGACTCCTGAAGCATCGCTTCAAACTTTCTGCACTGATTTCAACGTGATACCGAAAATTGATATCAGAAAAGGGTATAGACCTTATTTATGTCTCCTTGTATAAAAATGGATATTCAAACTACTTTTTCAAATAAAAAGCCTGGGGCCGGTTATCCTCAACCGAATAACAGTGACAAAATTGCCGCGGTAGGAAACAAACCAAATGTGTGTAGTATTCATGTGTTGTTACTAATATGGGGTGGAGGACCTCACCATTTTTTGAAATGAGGCAGTGGCGTCACTGAGTAAAGCTAATCCAAACACTGATCTACAACACATTTGGTTGTATTCCTATCGCGGGCAATTTGGATCACAATTCTATCGGTACAGGCAAATCGAGCCAATCAGCGGCATTAAAACACGAAATTCAGCCACGAAGAATCTCAAAAACTATCGTGAAATAAACCATTTCCCTATCAATTGTACAAACATATTTTTAATTAGAATTCCTCATTTTCGATACGTATCCATTGTTCGATACGTACATTCGGATACGTATATTTCTGAATAAAACAGGGATTAACGCACTGGGCCCTAGGCTGGGCCCTACTTCGCGTCGTGTTTGACTCACGTGCGACCAACAATGAAGCACCGGAGATTACTACTTGATCAATAAGGGCTTCAAAATAACTCAAAACAAGAAACGAGAAAGTAAAGACTCTAGGGACACTTTTAGATATCCTACTGCTTTGATAATCCAATTTCAAAATATAAACTTGGAATAAAGACAAAAAATATTTTTTTCCAAGATATCAAAATAACATCAAGATGTCCGGTCAACATATGCCAGATTCTCATTCAAGTAAAAAGCTTGCTCATTTGAAATAACTCAAATAATCATTTCAAGTAACGAGATCCAGCGCACATATAATTGTAATTGACGATTTTTTCAAATTATCTTTTTTACCTTCAAAAGTAACCAGTTTTTTGAATTTTTCTATATAAAATATTTTAAAAAAACCTTTTTAAGAGCTTGACATCGTTGTCGTTCTGCTTCGAGTCATCTTCTATATAAAACAAACTGTTTTTCCATTCGCAAAATTTTCATTTTAACGTCTTCAAGAATAATGTCTTTACAACTCAAACGGACCAAAAGCAGCCTTAATCCTTTTCAATTTTTATTCTTCTCCTAAAAACTTTTTTCCCGATTTTCTTGAGTGTAAGAACCACTCACACCAAGCGGTGCGAAATCAACCTTTTGCATTTCTTCGCTTACTTTGGCCTCACCAAAGAGCTGTGATGTGATAGAAAATTTATACATCCACATTGAAAACAAAGATATAATTAGGGTCTCCGCATTCATTTCTCATGTCAATAAAGAAGAAAACTCAAAGCTCACGGTCCGCGTGATCCTCGTTTGACCAAAATAGACGGTTAAGTATAGAGTTAAACGCGAACGCGCACACGAAGAAGCTGAATCCTTTCCTTAGATATGCTTATAACTCGAAAATTTGACAAACCTCTGAGAAATACTCAAAAACACCCCACAAGGGTCTACAACCTTCTTGTTTAGTAACTGCGGAGTCAAAATTTATGAAAAATGGAATCTACTTATAAGGAATAATCTTCAAATTTTAAATCAAGAACTCTCCAAAGAAATCAGTTTGTCATATAAATATAAAAAATAACCGCCCGCACACAATTTTTGATGAATTAATTTTGATGAATTATTTCAATGGCCATTTTTAATTTCTCTTCGAGCGATACATGAAAGTTTTTAACAGTGGTCTTATTTTTTCTTAAAAATATTTTCAAATTCATGTGTATTTAAAATTTACTTTATTTCATTCTTTTCGATAAAATTAAATTTATACATTCTAGAAGATTTGCAATATTAACTTTAAAATCACCAAAAATTTTTACTCTGACCACCTTTTAACGCAAGTATTAACTCTAGATTTTGTTTAAATTGACCAATCAGAGCACATTTTCCCAGACGTCCGCGGATAGTTGAAAATCCCGCGGATAGTTGGAATCCCGCGGATAGTTGGAATCCCGCGGATAGTTGGAGGTTTTTGGCAAAAAACTTTCCAACTATACGCCGCACGCTGCTGTATTTATAATATGAAAAACTAAAAACTTGACATAGGTATCAAAACTTGTATAATAACAAAATGATAAATAAGATAATCTTATTTTATCCAAATGGATAAAATTAAATTATCTTATCTATTTTTTGTCACAATTGTATTATACAATTTTTGATTATAATCTATAAATTTACTACTTTGTTTAAGGGTATCCCTGCTCCTACATTTTCTCTGCAGTTATTATGTCAATAAAATGCCACCAAAATCAATATATTTATGTTATGAACGACATAAAACAACCCAAATTACAAACAAAAACAATTTCGGAAATTTCGCGATTTTTTCGATTTTCTAAGTATTTTTCTGAGAATTATGTTTCAAAAATAACGTTTGTGTCAATTTGACCACTAAAACTTCGAAATATCGGCGTTGACGTAAGCCAACTTTTCTTCAGTGTTTCCCAGCTTTCTTTTGAGCCTACTTTCGAAAAATCGAAGCACATTTTTTTTCGGAAATTTTCACGTGACCTTGAAAAATTCATATTTTTCTTTTGGGTCGAAATTTTCACAAAACGCCCCAGCAAAAAGTTTTCGGTTGTTCAGAGCTAGCTTTTGCATAAAATTTGAGTAAATTTTGAATATTAACCTAGGAGGAGATAGATTCCGATTAAAAAGTCCAAACAACGGTATTTTGGACCGTTTTTTACGTATTCTAGAATAAAAGATATACTTATCGACCAAAGCTTACCTACAAAGTTTTGTTACTAATATACAGGTTATGTTGAAATTTAGGTTTATTTCAAAATATAACCTCAGAGGAGTAGGAATTTCCGTTTTGGCTTAGGGCTTCTTGTGCCGCTATTGTGTGAAAGGGAGCTGTGGCATACAAAAAATTTTGACAAATTGTTTTCGCAGTTGAAGAGCTAGTTCTACAAACTGGCTATATCTGAAATTATATTCTCGAGGCCCTGTTCGGCTAAATATTTTATCGAGAATATGTCAAATTAGGAGCAGGGATACCCTTAACTTAATGATCGATTCACACTAAGAAATCCGTTTTAAATTTATCCTGTTACGACTATGTGACGATGGGTGTCATCATCAAAATCTGAGTTTCACCTCTGATTCCACAAAATAAAGGCCAGGTCTACAAATTGGACTTTTGAAATTTTTGCTAAAGCTTCACATTTGCGTTAACTAGCTCTGTAAAATTGCAAATCAGACATGCACACCCCTCAAAGAAATGGTATTGAGAGTATATATTAAGTAAAGTCTCTAAAATTTATGGAAAAATATTTGAATAAAAATATCTATAATACATTATAAATTAAAATGTTTTAAATTTAGTTCAAACCAGGGATCGGCAAAACCGGATTGGATCGTATTGGATTTATTGGATCGGATTGGATGGTATCGTTTTTTTCCGATCCAATATGATTAAAATCTAAGGGCAGTCGATCCGATCCAATATGATTAAAATGCAGGGGTAAGTCCATCCGATCCAATCCAATCAAACCTTATCGGAAAAGTCGATATGTATCGAACCATATCGAAGAAGTCGATCCGTATCGAAAATCGAACCAGATCGAAAAATAGATACGTATCGAAAATTGAACCATATCGGAAAAGTCGATACGTAAATTTTCAAAAATGAAGTTTGACCGCAATTTTAAGAAAATTGACCGCAAATTTTTACAATTTTCTGATAAGACCGCAAATTTTTATAATTGACCGCTAAAATTGGAAATTTTATGGTTTGACCGCAATTTTTAGAAATTTGAACGCAAATTTGAGAATTTTATGATGAGACCGCAAATTTTGGAAATTTGTTGGTTTGACCAGTAATTTGAAAATTTAATGGTTTGACTGCAATTTTGAAGAAAATAGACCGCAAATTTTTATTATTTTATGATAAGACCGTAAATTTTGAAACTTCATGGTTCGACCGCAATTTTGAAAAAATTGACACCAAATTTTAAAAATTTTATGTTTAGACTAGCGTACCCACCGATGAAGCAAGAAAAAGCTGAAATTTTGCATGGGTAGCTTTTTTGGCCTAACTAAGCACCTCTGAATCAGAGGCTCTGATGATCAAAAAAAAATGTCGATAATTTTTAACCCCTAACTAGCGAACCCAACGTGGATTTTGGCCAAATTTTGCCTGGGCGCTAAGCATCAATATTATTTGCCTAGGGTGAATCGACCCCAAAGATTTCAAAAATCTTGATTTAAATTTCCAAAAATGATCATGGGCTGTCGTATGCTTCCTGGAATTAGAAATTTGAGAATATATAAAAAATAAACAAAATTTCTCAAAAATCGTATCTAGGGTAAATTGACCCCAAGAAATTCAAAAATAAAGTCGAAACTTATCAAACATAATCAAAGGCTGTCCTATGCTTCCTCAGAGAGCTGAAGTTCGAAGTTTGAAAATAACTTAAATATAAACAAAATAACTCACAAACTTGAATTGAATGAATCGACCCACAGAAATTCAAAAAATAAGATAAAAATATTCAAAAATGGTAATAGGCTGTCGTACACTTTCTCAGAGAGCTGAAATTCAAAATTTCCGAATAGTTTAAAAATATACAAAACTACTCAAAAAATTGTATTAAGGATACAATAATCCTAAGGAATTCAAAAATCTAGTTGAAAATAGTTGAAAATGATCATAGGCTGTCCTAAGCTTCCTCAGAGACCTGTAACTCGAAATTTGAAAATAATTAAGAGATGAACAAAATTACTCAGGAAGTATATTTTAAGTTAACTTTGTTGAAAAATGAGGCCCAAATCGGCCGAAGGCCGATAAAGGGGGATATTATATTTTTGATTAAAATTTGTTGAAAAATGAGCTTCAAATCGGCCAAAGGCCGATAAACGGGGCAAGTATATTTTTAGTTAATTTTGTTAAAAAATGAGGCCCGAATCGGCCAAAGGCCGATAAAGAGGGATATCATATTTGTTATTTTATTTTGTTGAAGAATAAGCCCCAAATCGGCCGAAGGCCGATAAACGGGGATAGTATACCTTTAATTTAATTTTGTTGAAAAATTAGCTCCAAATCGACCGAAAACCGATAAACGGGGATATAATATTTGTATTAAATTTTGTTGAAAAATGAGCTCCAAATCGGCTGCAGACCGATAAAAGCGGATATTATATTTGTATTAAATTTTGTCGAAAAATGATAAAAAATTTAAGTTTTATTCTGTAAAAAATGGGCCAATTTAAAGGGAGATTTCAAAATTTATTCAATTTTCTCTCAAAACTAGATAATTTTGTTCAATTTTGAAATTTCCCTTTCAAATTGGCCCATTTTATTTAAAATAAAACGGAACCGATACGATCTGATCCAATACAGTTAAAATTTCAATCCCTTCGATACGATCCGATCTAATCTAGTTTTTATTTCACCCTTCTTCGGTCCGATCCAATACGATTTTTATTTCTTCATGCCGATCCCTGGTTCAAACACTCATTTCATTTTTCTCACTTTTACGATTTCGAGCTCACCAAATAGCTATATTTTCGAAACCAAAAAAAGTTAAAAAATTGATTTCACAACCAGCAGTTAGAGAATTGTGAAAACTTAAGCATATATGAATTCGACAATTTGCGGCTTCTATATTTTGAAAACAGGCGCGCTAAATGACGCCTCAGTGCCAATTGCCACTGTCAGAGAACTGAGATTAATCGTTTTTATTAAGTTCTGCTCTGGCTATTGTAATTCGCACAAAGAATGTGGGCGCCTTCAAACTTATTTTCAAATCCAATAATCAAAATTGTAAAAATCCGGGATTATTTCATCGAGTGATCAATGAAATGAAGAAAGGTGGAACGAAAATACCTGCGAATCTAACAGAGTTTGATACATTTGATGGCATTGAGCAAGCGCTTTACAAACATTTGGAGCCTGTCTTTTTTCAATTAGACATGATTCAAGGTTATTTGGTGGCAGCAATAGACGAAGACCCTACTTTGTTGTCTGACTTGCTTCAAAAATTTGACATTGTTATAAGTTTAAACACATATGATGACGATAATGGTTGGTTTGATGAATATACTTATGAAAATCATGTTGTTACTACTTTAGGTACAACTAGGGCCAACCTCATTTTTTCTCCTTGGTTTCACGTTGATTATAAAAGAGTGTATTTCGAACAGATTTTAGATGATTATTTGAACCAATCTGGAATATTTATTGATCAATATGATATGTTGACACCAAGGATGTTATTTGCAAAATCATTAGTTTCAAGGGTGCCATAAAATTGACATATTGCGGTTAATATTAGTCATGAGAATTCTCAATGGTTATTATCCTGAGCTCATCGGATAAATAAATTTTTTTCCGGCAATAATTATTATTTTATAACTATTTTTAATAAGTTCTGAGCTAGAATGTAATTTTTTGACTTCGGATAAATTTCAAATAATTTTTTGATTTCATTTTCTAAATAAAATCATCAAGGGTGTGAGTGAATTTTTAGATTTCCCAGGCCCGGTACGGCTTAACTGATGGAGGTGGAACATGTCTGAGGAAAACGAACAAACGATCTATCCTTTATCTCGGGATTCCATTCAACAATTTAGTATCATCCCCACCAACTTTCTGATTGACCGCGGTTAATCAGGAGTTTTCAAGGAAACAAGGATCCTAAAGCTTACAGGGTGTAACGTTTTTCCCTTCTTTTTTCCAACTTGCATAAATCTGAATTCCGCCGTTTTGATTGGTTTAATCTGAAAAAGACGTACGTTTTTGCCAAAATTGATCGTTCTCATTAGCGGATAGCAATTAATCCAATTTAGAAAAAAGGAAAAAAAAAGGTTGCATGCTGTATATCCGAAAGTTTTGGTCAAAAAAAACTTGCGCTTAAAGTTTGGCACGCCATCGTTTCGCCTTCTGTGAGAATTTGAACTAATTTCGATATAGCGCCTAGGAGAAGACAGATTTCCAAGTTTAGGGAGTACCCCACGCCATGGCGCGCCATTTAGTGATTTTCAACCGTTTGTTCTTAGCTGAATAAAAGTTGCTTGAGTTTTGATTTTTCCATGAGCTCTAATTTCTCTACATTATTCACTGAGAATATGTCAAATCAGAGTCGCATACCCCCTTAAGGGGGTGGTCGAGGCAATCTGGCCTCAAGAATAAACGGAGAACAGTAGTAACTTCATTATACTTTGTATGCAAAGACAAGGTTTTGATGAATCTTTGAGATTTAAAAAAAAAAATTTTCCATGTTTGGAATAGGCTGTCCAACCTCTAGAAAAGTGCCAAAAATTAAGTGTACTTTTCTAATTGTTTTGACTTTTTATTTGGTCGGCAACAATTTTAAACTAAAAAATTTATATCAATTTTGTTCAAACTAATTTGATATGTTTTCAATTTTTGCAGACATTTCTTTCAATTTAAAATGTTTTGCTAAGCGTAAATTTCTGATTCTTGAGTACAATTTTTTTTAATTTCATTTTTTTATTTTTAAAGGAAATTTAATATTTTTGACAATGTTTTCAATTTTTTAATTCAATTTAAAGATCGAAATTTTAAATCACATATTGATAGTTTGGATTTATTTTAAAATTTAATTTTGATTTTTGAAGCAATTAATTATATTTTCAAAAAATGTTTCTTGTTTGTTTATAATTTTAAAACAAAATTTCTATTGTTTTCAAAGTTTTCATCGAAAAAAAATTTAATTTATGAAGCAAATTCAAAATTTTGAACATTAGTTCTGATTTTGACTTTCATTTAATTTTGACACAATTTTGTCTATTTTTTAAGAGGCCAGTTTGAAAAATACATAATATTTCATAATTCTAAATTTTCAAAACTTGGCTCTCTCACGCTTCTTTTGCAAGTTTTTTAATCAATGATCCAAAAATTTAGCCGTTTGACTACATTTGGATTTATAGTCAAGCCATAAATTGTGCTTTGCTTGAAAATCTAGCCGTAGTCAACCAACCCCTAAAAAAGGGACTTGATTATCAAGCCATGTCAAGCCCGGGTTCTCTGGCTTGGGTTGACTTGAGTCTAAATCTCTCTAGCTTGGCTTGACTCAACTCAACCTTTAATATCCAATGAATATCCTATTTGAAATTTTACCCATAAAATCCCTTTCGATAACTTTCGTAATTTCTTCAAATTTTCCCGTACTTTATTTGAAAAATTCGCCCTATATATACTCTATAATAGAAAAGCCCAAGGAATCTTTGTCCAAAATCTCCTAAAAACTCTCCATAAAATTCCGATCTAGAATATTCTCAATCCGATCAAGTTTTATTTTCGGGATAATCCGATCAGGTCAATCCGATCAAGTTTTTTTTCTGGTCAATCCGATCCGGTTAATCCGATCATGTTTTTACAAGTCGGTGTGCCAACCCCTGGTGCAGTCTGCATTTTTCTAACCGAACGAAGGCTCTGAAATCCCAAAAAGCACTGACACCATTCCCTAAAGTTGTTTAACTCCTACAATCCGGAACAACTTCTGGACTCACAGTCTTTTCACGGTCACGCGTGACCGTGATGTTTAAATCAAGCGTATAACCTTCGTTTCATTATCAACATATATTTATTACTTAATCATATGGTAATTCTGATAATTTCCTACAATCGTATCAAAACAAAATGTGAAAAAAAAATAATTTAAAGGCATAAAATGGTGATAAGAAAATATAAAAATCTCTCTTTTTAGCACGATTCACACAATTAAGAGCATAATTGATACGCATTGAGGCTAAATTTGATATTTTAAAATTTGCAGTATTAAACCAGCACCAATTTGGGTGCTGAAACTGCAAAAAAATGCATGTTTTGATTAAAATTTTTACAAAATCAGCTCGTTAAAAATTAAAAAGAAATATTTTTTTATGACAAGGTTAAAGGCCAACTTTAATTCATCGTAGAAGCTTGTAAGTATCCTCAAAAGAATCGGAGAGGTCAATTTTTTAATAAAAATATTAGCAACTATGGGTGGATTATGTACTGAACGGTTACTAGAAAGCAAAAAAATAGTCAAATTTCTGAGATTTTCACCAAGAAAGATTGTTGCTCTCTTGGCGACCTTTCAGTACATAATTGACCCATAGTTGCTAATATTTTCATCAGAAAGTCGACTCTTCATTCTTTTGAGGGTACTATGAGTCTCTACGATGAATGTAAACGGTAATTTGATATACGGTAGAACATATACGGTATTTTGAAAGTACTCCAATCACGCCAAAAAATTCCAGAGTTCAACTTCAAACGTTTTCAACACGTTTTTCTCATTACTGGTACAGTCCGAATGAAATTACGTGACGAAATAATTCAAAAATAAGGTCTAAATATGTCATATATTTACTCCTTATTTTTTGAAAATAAGATCACGTGACCTATTTGGAAGAAACCATTATGTTTCAAATTCTTAAATCAGTGTTTATCACCCTACAAAATTTTTCGGCTAAATCTGACTGCTATTTATGTACTTGACCCAAAACCTTATTTCTCGATTTAAAGGTCACGTGATCGTTTTTGGTCTTTGTGTAATGAAAAAAAGTCTTTAAAAACTTCTAAAGAACCACTTCATTTTTTTCTAAATTGATTTAAGTAATTTACGAAAAAAAAAAGTACTATTTTTGCCAACCTTATTCCTTGAAAATACGCTCACGTGATCATTTTCAGGCTATGGTGCAATGGAAAAAAAGTCTTAGAATTTTTTTTTTGATTCTGTTCCAAGTCTTTTTTTGATGGTTTAAATTATTTTAGCAAAAAATAAGTACTGTAATACAGTGAAAATTTCTAGAAAAAAAACGCACAAACGTCAATTATTTTAATAGTTGATCGATTACTTTGTAAATATTTCATCATGAATGATTAAGGGTCCTAAATTGCGATTAAACGGGTCACGGTCACGAGTGACCGTAAAAAGACTGTGGGAGTTAATTAAATCAAACGCGTCGAAATTTTTGTCTAGATGATTTGGTCGGTAGTACACTTTGTTATCACCACGGGTCCTTCATAATGCCTCCAGGGCCTCATGAAACCAGTATCCTCTTAACTTCTCCTAAAAATTGCCCTATTATTGCCTCTATTGTTATTACTCTATGAGTAATACTCATACGGTATGAGTCATACCTCATATAAACAAGATAAATACGATTACGTAAATATCAACCTTGGTAGATTCTGTCATAAGCACACCAAAGAAGATCCTGCGTCGCCGCAGGCTGCGAGCCTATCAACTTAACTCCCGTAGTGTCTTTTGCGCCATCGATGGCGCAATGGCCTTAAATCGCAATTTAGGACCCTTAATCATGTGTGAATGAAAATTTACAAAGTGATCGATCGACTATTTGAATAATTGACGTTTGTGCGTTTTTTCGAAAATTTTTACTGTACACTTTTACTGTATTACAGTACTTCTTTTTTGCAAAAAAAATTTAAATTATCAAAAAAAGCCTTTGAGCGGGACCAGAAAAAAAATTCTAAGACTTTTTTCCCATTACACTATAGCCCCAAAGGGATCACGTGACCGTATATTCAAGGAATAAGGTTGGCCAAAATAGTACTGTTTTTTTTCAAAAATTACTTAAATCAATTTTTGAAAGAAGTGAAGTGGTTCTTTAGAAGTTTTTAAGACTTTTTTTCCATTACACCAAAGACCAAAAACGATCACGTGACCTTCAAATCAGGAAATAAGGTTTTTGGTGAAAGTAAACAAATAGTGATTAAATAACGCCGAAAAAATTTTGGGCCAATAAACACATAATTTAAGAGTTTTGAACATAATAATATTTTCCAAACACGTCACGTGATCTTATTTTTCGAGAAATAAGGATTTATCTATGACATATTTCAAACCTTATTTTTGAATTATTTCGTCACGTGATTTTATTCGGACTTTGATGTAATGAGAAAAATGTCTTAAAAACGTTTGAAGTTGACCCTGGAATTTTTTTGACGTAATTTGAGTACTTTTTCAAATTACTGTAATATGCCTTTCTTTCAAAATTACTCAAATCACGTGGAAGACCCCTTTAAAAATCGTAGGAATTTCTGAGACTTTTATTGCATTTTAAATTGGCCTCCGGCTTAAATAGAGCATTTCTAGAAGTCCGAACTTCCGGAAAACTGATTACATAATAATGCGTAGGCGAAAGAAAGAAGAGAAATTGATAAATTNATTGACGTTTGTGCGTTTTTTTCGAAAATTTTGACTGTATTACAGTACTTATTTTTTGCAAAAAACCATTAAATCGTGAAAAAAAGCCTTTGAACGGGATCAGAAAAAAATTCTAAGACTTTTTTCCCATTACACTATAGCCCCAAAATGATCACGTGACCGTTAATTTAAGGAATAAGGTTGATAAAAATAGTACTTTTTTTTTCA
>SCLH01001157.1:133704-160590 GCA_004367855.1 Oikopleura vanhoeffeni | reverse complement strand
AGAGCAAAAACTAGAAGCAAAAAGTTTTTGCTCTCTAGCGACCTTTCAATACATTATTGACCATAGTCCCTAATACGTTCATTAGAAAGTCGACCTTCCGATTCTTTTGGGGTACTTACAAGTCTATACGATGAACTTGAGGTTGACCTTGGGTGTTGACCATTTTTGCTCTCTAGCGACCTCTAAGTACATTATTGACCCATAGTTCCTAATACGTTCATTAGAAAGTCGACGCTTCCGATTCTTTTGGGGGTACTTACAAGTCTATACAATGAACTTGAGATGTACCTTGAACTTTGACCCGGTCATTAGAGGTCAAATATTGGTCGCCGACCTCAATTAAAAACGGGTAGCCGAAAAACGCTTAATTTTGACTGGCCAAAAATCAGCTTCTAGCACTTCATACGGCTTCGCTAGAATGGATACATTTACCTGTAAAATCACGAAAAATTGACCTTAAATGGATTTTTTTTTGAAAATTTTCATAAAAAAAAAAATCCTACGTCTTAAAATGACCAAAAAAAAATCTCTACAAGATAGGTTAAAAACATCGATACCCATTTTTGAGTTTTGAAATTTCTTATTTCAAATCGTCTAATGATAATAACAAGTCAGACTTTACAAAACGAGTCACGTGATATCGAGTTCAAACTTTAACAATCAATGTAAAATAGCTGTCATATCTGTATTGAAGAACAGTATATAAATACAGAAATTTGTGATAAATAACAACACATATTTTTATTAAAAAAAACGGGATTATTCGGGATCCCGAGTCGGGATCGGGCGGGATCGGGATTGAAAAAATAATAACACTCGGATCGGATTGAAAACTCATCCCGTTTTAGAACACTGATCTCGAGGATTTGTTCCAAATATTTACAAATAATTGTGTTTGTGATGAAAAGCTTTTCTAATTTTTAACTCCGCTCATATGATATATGCCCATATCTCACCGTTGACAGCCAAAAATAAAAATATCTTTCGAACGGACTCCGTCTCAAAAACGTCCAAAAACGCTTACTATCTCTACAGCGCGTGTTCGAATCTCCTGATGTTGTCTAAGTGATGCTTGAGTGATTACACACAATAAAATTTAGCGGTTCCATTATCAAGACCCTTCCTAATCATATTCAAATAATCACTAAGACAACAAATTAGTGGGATTCGAACACGCGTATAGAGATAGTAAGCGTTTTGAGATGGAGTTCCGTTCCGAAAAGGATATGCAGCAGAAAATTAAACTGAGGGTCAACAATTTTTAACGAACACGTTATTCTCAGTTATTTGACCAAAATGTTTTAATTTTTTATTGTTTAGAAACTATTCGGGAAACTGATATTCAAGATGAATCTTCAAATGAAGTCCAATGTTAATCACCTGAAGTGACTTCAAATCGACCTTTACCGAAATTTCAATTAAAAATATCAAATGTTTTTTAAGAAAAAAATAATGCCATATTGTAAATAGCTGTTGAAGATGGAAAATAAAACAATTACCAGAAAAATTAATAATTTTTAATTATAGAAAAAAATTTGAGGTGGTTTTAAGTCATCAAAGGTCGTTCGAAAATCCAGATGGCAGCCCTAGTAGAGGAGGATTTTAATTGTCAAGGGGGTTTCATGTCGTCACCCACTGTATATGTTGCACCAGAGAATCGATCTCGAGTCCTTGTAATCAGTATTGGTATTTTATTATATCAGGGCTGTTAATTCTGAGTAAATTACTCATTTCTTTGTATCTTTGTTTCGCTATTTCAAATAGCCTATTTGTATCTTTTTTTCATAAATGTCTTGGTGAACAAAATAATGCTTATGCGGCAATAGACTTATAACTTAAATTATTTTTCTAACCAAAGTTGAAAATGATGGTGATCTCTATGGCGTGTTCGAATCCCACTAGTGTCGAATCCCACGCCGCCTTATTGATTCGGGGGTTGATCGGCTGATATTACGCCCCAGTCAACTTTTGCGATCCCAATATCTAGCACCCTTGCTTATTATTATACCCAGAACAATCACTAAGACAACACAAGTGGGATTCCAACACGCGATATAGAGATTACCATCATTTTCAAGAGTCACTATGGTTGGAAAAGGGATATAAGTTATCAGACTTATTAAATTTATCAACAATTTAATTTTGAATATTTATTTTTTTAGCAAGAATAAACCTCAATAGTTATTAAAAAGTTGATTACTAAGTTTTATTTCTCACGAGATATTCATACCTTTTATGGATTCGAGTGGTCGAAAACAACTTGATTTATTTTGAATAGATTTCAATCAATAACTATTTAAGGCAACAAAGTCTGTTCAAATGATTTTTGGGGCCCTCATCAAATGGATCATAATATGCGATATTAGGACTCGAAAATTTTATATTTAGGGGCAATGTTCACAAAAATATTTTGCTGAAATTTTGGAACTAAACTAAATCGGTCACAAAAATAACAATGAGCTGTGTCTAAAATCTATAGGATCTTAAGGGGGTCGGTGCATTTTGACAGATTTGCACTTTTTTCGATTTTTCTCTTGATGGGAAGCTTTTTGCCACTTCAAAATTTTCGGATAAAAACTTTTTCGAACGAAAGTTGCTACTTTTGAGCTCACTTCGTATAATCAGATTTTTTTCAAATAGATTATTTTTACTTTATTAATCGTCATTTGAAAAAACACTCAAAAAACGCGCGTTTGCTATCGAAGGTGTTTCTAAATTGAAGTAAAATTTTTTTTTTTATTAATTAGAAGCCGTAAAAAATGGTCTTGACCACAGTTAAAATTAATTAATTTGTTTTTATACGATTTCTACGTCAAATCGCAAATTTAAATTTTTGAAAAAAGACGAAAAATTTCGAAATTTTAGCACATCGAAAGAAATATTTTTTTCATGAGTTTAATGAAATAAATTTCACGTGTGGATGGGTGGGTTACCAATTTTGCAAAGTTTCGGTGAAAGAATTTTTTAATTCTTGATAAAAGAGGGCTTCGATTGATTCTCCCAAACCGTCGTTTTGTTGCAAAAATTATGATTCAGAGTATAACAAGAGCGAAGAAACAAAACGAGGACATATTTGAATAAAGTAAACGGTGGTATCTCATTTTCAGCTGGTGATTCCAGAAAAATAAGTTTGAAAATTTTTGAACAAGAAATGAGGAAAATTTTCGAAATATTTCCATTATTTTTGACCAAAATCACAAAACCATGTCATATGATTTTTCAATAGCATATAAAAAATATGTGGTCACCACGCAAAAAGTTAAATGATCATTTGAAAAGTGTTTTTAGTTTATTTGAAACAAATATTGAAAAAAAAATTGAATGAAAAATAAGGTATTTTTTTAAAATGTTCGGAACTTTTTTTAAAAATTTCTCATAATTTGTCGAATCCGAAAAGTTTTATTCGAACTCAAAATTTTCTTAAAAAGCAATAATTCAAAAATTCTGTAGCTACAAAAGTTGCCTGAATTATGAAACTTTACTTAGATGGTATATTGAGAACAATATATAAACCCAGTAAAAAGTTTTTCATCAAGAGCCCATATCCGTATCTGTTAAAATTCACCGACCCCCTTAAGTTCGCCCGCTGATGAACGCTGAATGTCACTAAAATGAATTTATCTAAAATCTTTCTCCTCTTAAAATATACTAAAATATATAGGTAGATATTATCGAGTCGATATTATCGACTCAATTTTTTGGCCACTGCTTTATCACAATAGACTCTAAAATCGAGTCGAATGTTAAAAATTGTATGATGAAAACTACATTAGATAACCTCAAAATAATTTTAAGGTCAATTTAAAAGTCGACTTCCTAATGAACAACTATGGGTAGCTTTTCCCTCTGGTGCCCTGCGTGTACATTATTGACCCATTATACCGCCATCAGAAATTCGAATACGAGAAAGCTTTTTAATATTTGATCGTCGAATCGATTTTAGAGTTTTTTGTGATAAAGCATTGGCAAAAAAATGAGTTGATATGATGTATATTTTAGGAAGAGATAGATTTTAGAGACATTTATTTTAGTGACATTAAGCCATTTAAGCCATGAATGTTAGATGTAAATTACATTATGTTCTATTGATCTACTTGGTTCGTATCCAAATTAGACATACTTTTTGTCTATAATTTACAATATTCTAAATGTCTAAGGAAATTGGCTCTTTACTATTTAATTATTTTAACCCAAATCTATAGTGTAAATAGTATCCTGAGGGATTCCCTTGATCATGCATCGAAATCTCAGTCATTCTCAAATCATGCTGCAAAATCTCATCAACAAAGATTTCTTTCTGCCCGGCCAACTCTCACAACTCAAATCGCACAAACTGAAATTCCAAAGACTGAAAGTACCAAAACTGAAAGTACACAAACTCCAAATACCTATTTTAATTTTCCCAGTAGTCTTATTGAATTTTCGAAAACTGAAACCACAAAAGCTAAAAGAATTGACAGCTTTGTTAAGTTTCCGAAACTTTTAGCTGATTTTTCGAAGCTCGTGAAGCAAACAGACAGGGCTCAAAAGAGACACACAAGACTAACCAACAAATCAAATTTTTAGCTAGTTTGACTTAGTTTTGTGGAAAAATCTAACGGTTCATTCAGATTAATCATTATTCTGTTTTTGCTCTTGCATTCCGCCTTAATTGAACAAACTGAAAACTCGTTTAAATCAAGAATTTCATTTATAAATAAAACCACCAAATTCGAAATTTGAAAATGTGACAAAAAAGTACTTCATAGCTACAATAATATTTTTTGGAAATTATATGTGGATGTAAATTAGTCCGATTAAATTCATTATTTATAGCCACTTATTTTCGTAGCTACTTTTTTACATTTTTTTTTTACTTTGCAACATAACTTAGAGTTCTAACTTAGAATCTCGAGCTTTTTCTGTACATACAACAATTTTTTTTAGAAAAATAATTTATATAAAAAAATAAAGTTTACAGTATAAAACAAGTCTTTGATTTTGAACTATTTTGAACAGTGTCAGGGTGCCTAATATCAAACTCAGTTGATGTCGTATTTTGATGATTTGAACTAGATGTATCTATTTTGCTCGAAATGTCACTTTTTGAGGAACTTGCTGAATTCACGTTTGCTTTCTCTTTTGTTTCAGCATTTTCCGAAGTTTCGTCTGAGATAGAATTTTTCGATTTTTCCTTCACACTAGCATTTTTTGATTTTTCTTTCACACTATAATTTTTGGATTTTACCTCTGGAACAAGACTTTTCGATTTCTTCAAACTTTTCCCGTTTTTCGAATTATCGGAATCCGAATCTGAATCGGATATGTTCCCAAGTTCATCATTCAGAATCTTTTCAAGCTTTTTTCGCTGAACGAAAAATTCATCATTATGTTGAAATATTTGGCACAGTGCGTTAATGATGTGGGACAAATTTTTTGTATCCTTCTAAGATTAAAAAACGGGAAACAGATATACTACTAGCCCTAAGTGACGACCTTATCAAATTTGAAGAAAACGACTGGACCTAGAAGTTGGGAGAATTCTAAGTTCTTGCCGAGTCTCAGAGGGATATGATATCCCGGATATCCTTGTCCCAACCAAAGTGAATCTTGAAAATGAAGGTGATCTCCATAGAGCGTGTTCGAATCCCACTAGTATTGTCTTAGTGATGGACCATCACCGATGGTCTTGAGTTAAATAAAAGTCAAGGGTGCTTTATATTCGAAGCGCCAAAGTTGGTGCGGGATATCAGCCGATTAAACCCCCGGCCAATAAGGCAGCGTAGTATTCGACACCATTGAGATCCCATGGGATTCGAACATGCGCTATAGGCTAAGCCTATAGAGATCACCCTCATTTTCACGATTCACTTTGGTTGGAAAATAATACTTGGCATTTCATATATCCATGACCCATGGTTTTATTTCAACTTTTGTGCAGCGGGGTTTACTATGTACCGGATTATCTGCTGTGGATTCAACAAAATTTCACCCTCGGGCATATAAGCTCATTGGAGGAATATCTCTCGTCTGACCAAACTAACCTTGACTTTTTTATCGCCTTCATGTTTGGCATTTTTCACCAACTGTCTAATAAGTTCCAGTTTGCCATTCAATTTTTCGATTTCAAGTGTAACATCTTGCTGGTACGTTTTGTTTTGAACTAGATTTTCATCGTCCGTTACAGTTTTTCTGATTTTATTTTCGACTATCTTTTTAATATCTTTCTGTTTTCCATAAATTTCAACACACATTGGGGATTCTTCTACCCCTTTTAAAACATAGTCGTCAACAATGCCCAAATTAGCTTAAAAATATATATTTTGACAAAACTTCGCATAAAATATAAAACAGCTAATACATGGTCGTTGAGAGGTCTTTTGATGTTAAATGATATAACTAACCTACGTTGATATCTCCATAATTTGGATTAATTCCCTTTTTAATTTCTGTTTCATGAATTTCCGAGTGCATGATTTTATAGGTAGCATAACTTTCAGAGATGTTTCCAGGTAAGCCTTTTGCACCGTCAATTTTTGCTAATATATTCAAGTCTTTTCCGATTAAAGCTTTTGGATCTTCAATGTAATCTGTTATAATTTGACCCTCTTGATCACATGGATAAAGCTTCACGTCCAGGTGTCCTATGTCAAGTCCTCGGAAATCGTGAATCGGCACAACTTCTTCTGTTTCAAGCAAATATCCAAGACTAAAAAAATATAAAATACAATTTTGTAATTTCACAAGCAAATATCCAAGCCTAAAAAGTATATCAAAGATTGGTATATCTAGGCCTTTACTTTCGCATTTGACCCACTTTTGACCTATGAGTGCACCGGATGTCATGACATGTCAGTACTTTAACCGATAAGAGCTTCGAAAATTAGTTCAAACGCGAAAGTCGAGGCCTAGAAACCCCCTTTTTAGACATACTACAATTCTGTAATTTCACAAAATTTTCCCATAACAACACTAGCTCTCAGTCATTTTTTGAGAAAATGCATGCAAAAACATCTTCATGCAGCATGAATCATGCTATCTAATGGGTCGATAGTAATATGTATAACACTTATAATGTTTAGATTAAATATTAGTTTTCGAATTTCCAGGGATCATTTCAAGAGTTCTTAAATCTTGAAATTCGTAAATTTGTGCAGAATTAGACGAGTAGTACACATCTATCAAAATATGAAGTTGTTTCAAAGTCCAGATTTTTTAAAGATGTCTGACATCCAATTTCATTGACCTTTTGAAGTTTTTATGTGGCACAAAAAATAATATCAACTTGTCATCATTTGAAGTTTTTGTCAAAAATAAGATGAAAGATTCTAACGCCCACACCCGCCGTTAAGCATTTTCAACAAAATTATAATCTCAAAAAATTTCTAGTTGAATTTTCTATTAGTTCTGACCTTTGTAGCATTTTCCAACATAAAATTAGAGTTTTTTTGACCTCTTCAGAGTTCTTAAAACGACGAAGATTGACAGAGCACCAGATTTTTGGATTTAAAATATTTTACTCATGATATAATTAGTATTGTGTCAAAGATTAAAGGAAATTGCTATTATTCCGGCCGAGTTAAAGCCACCTTAAAAAATCCTCCTGGGATTATCTACGCAGTCGGAAATGAGTGTCAAGATTTTACCTTCTTTTATCTTTATTTATTACTTATTAAACTTGTATATATATTTATCTCCTTTTACACCTGCTATCCTCAAAATTCGCATGTTTTATCTTATGACCAGCGCTAAAAATTAAACTTTCTTAAAAATCTTTTCCACAGAAACACTACAATGTTTTACCTCTTTTTCTTTCTTGTGAAATCTTCCTTCACCCGAGAAATATTTTTGAAAAAACTCTGATTAATTTCTCTGGATTTTCGAAAATTAAGTATCAGGTACGTGCACTTTGTAAGTGGTAGAGCCTGCTCAAACTTGTATCACTCATCGATTAGTGTTTCAGGCATACGGTGGACTCCAAAAATATACCTGATTATGAGAAATATGCTAAAAATTAATTAATCATTAATTAATTGAGAATCGCTTAATTAGCGGTAATAGTACATTTGTCAGTTTTAGGATATTTCAAACCCACTAACAAGGCACAACTTATAAAATATTTTTTATTGTACACCACCTATGAACACCTCGGCAAAAAGCGGGGTGATTAGGTTGTAGGACTGCATTTTCTAAATGTTTTTGTAACTTCAAATCTTTTGTTAAAAGTTTTACAATTATCGAAAAAAAGACTTTCGACTCGAGAGCTCTGTCCCCATTTTTCAATCGCAAACAATCTTTATTTGCATAGCGCGGCGATTTTACCGCCCAGCCAAAAAATGTCGGTTTCTAAGTTTCCTCTATCAGCAACTCACGGTGGTTTAGTTTTCTATGCGACTATTTAAATTGGAAATATCGCATTTATACATTTTACGTTTCATAGATTTTACTTTCGATCCCAAAGTAAGAATGAAAAAAAAATATTTCAAAATTGGGTGGTCTCTCCAGATTTTCGTACGTCAGCATACTAACGCCGGGTTTGAAGAAGTTATCGCCTTTATTGGAAAGTTACCGAATATCCTAAAATAGGCGAGATTTTTGTTTGCGTCCATCAACGTTATGGTAAAACATAGTGTCAATTTTTCTTGTGTGTTTCGTGATTGCGATGTCAGTATTTACGCTGGGCTCTAGTGTATTCATCATATACACCAGTGGTGTAACACCACAGCGTTAATACAGCAATCAAGGCAAATAAATCAAAAATGAAAATTACCTGGCCAAATAAACATTTGCAAATCCCAATATTGTGTAGGGATTCGTAGAATTGAAAAATGGATCTTCTTCATAAGGTCTGTTCCATTCTGCTTCGCCATCAAGAAAGTCTTGGTGAATTTCTTGCATTGCAAATTTTCGGTTCATGAAATCATCTTTTTTCGAAAAGAAAGATGTACCTTTAGTGTTCAAAAATAAGACTTTGCAAAAAAATTGAAACCAACAGAATTTATCAAAAAAATTTGAATTTTTTTGTGAGCATTTAATTTTTGAAAATCTTAAATGTGGGGCTTTTAGATTGTGATCAATAAATCAAAAAATTCCAATTTTCATTTAAAATTTCGGTCACGTTTTCTACTGAAGAGAGTTTTACTGCGAGCACGGTCCTTAAAACTTTAATAACAATGATATAAAATTTATAATCAAAAAGATAAAAACAATGCAAATTTGGAAACCTACTTTCTGACCACTAGATGGCTCACAATTTTTTTTTGAACATTTTGAGCACTAATTAACCCTAAAGTGTTATATAGATTTTATTTTGTTTCCTGGTTCTCCCGTTCCGAACCTTAATCATACTTCAAAATTAGGATTGATTCTGACATGTTCTAAATTTCACAGTATTTTTCAAATCTGGTATTTTTGATCAATGCCTGTGTCTTCATTTGTAGTCTGTACATAAATTTCAGTTGCACCGTCTTTCCGCCCACGCATTTGTGGTGAAACTAAAACAATTTCACTATGAACATCTTTACCCAATTCCCTAGCCATCGAATTTGCCCCCGAAACCATAGGCATAATTTTGACAAGATCTTCGTGTAAAATAAGGTCTTCAACTGATTTTCCCTTCGAACTAAATCCTCGCTTTTCTGCAACCTCTTCTTGAACTGTTGCATATGAAGGTTTAGCATTAACTTCATTCTCTGTCAATTTTCCCTCTGCGATTTTTCTTGAAGCATCTGTTTTCGGGTATAATAATTTCAAATAACTAGTTTTTCTCATTTTTGCTTTATCAAGTAAATCGGATACGGAAATGGGACTTAGCTTCGATTTTATTTGCTTAGATTTCCGATAACTAATATACTTTAAACATTGATTTGATCCTCATGAGACAGACAAGACTCATTTCCGATTTGATTTTTTATATACTAGTAAAAAATAAGATTCTAAAGTACTGTGATCTGTGTGTTTTTCCGATTCTTGAGCAATTTGATGATTTTGGGGGGTGGTCGTTGCATTTTAAGGCGAAAAACGGGGTTTGCAATGGCCCTTTGTCGCAAATTGTTGGACCAAGCATTACCTCTTTCTGATATATTTGAACAAAAATCTTGCATCCTATAAAAAAAATTGAAAGTGTCGGATGGCTCGTCCAATCAGAACCGTGCTTACAAAACTGACGAAATTATTTTTTCAAATGTATCTCCTCCCTGAGATTTTAAGTTACAAATATGATTCATGACTTAAATTAACCAGACAGAACGTGGGCAGGTCATATCAGAGCGTTTTGAGAATAATGCTTGAATTTGGCTTCAGTATCACCAAAAAACAATATTTTGACCCTATTTTAGGGGTCTCATTCAAAATTTATCTCATCCCTGGATTTAAAAGTTACACATTCGAAACCTACATGAAATCTGCAAAAAACAAAAAAAACCTGAGAGTTCGTGCAAATCCATACAGAGAGTTTTTGTGCGAGACGATTTTGAAAATAGAAATTTCAAAACTCAAAAATGGGTATCGATGTTTTTAACCTATCTTGTAGAGAATTTTTTCTGGTCATTTTAAGACTAAGGATTTTTTTTTTTATGAAAATTTATCAAAAAAAATCGATTTTAAGGTCAATTTTTCGTGATTTTACAGGTAAATGTGATCCAGTTCTAGCGAAGCGTATGAAGTGCTAGAAGGCTGATTTTTTGGCCAGTGAAAATTAAGCGTTTTTCGGCTCACCGTTTTTTTAATTGAGGGTCGGCGACCAATATTTGACCTCTAATGACCGGTCAAAGTTCAAGGTCAATCTCAGTTCATCGTATAGACTTGTTAGTACCCCAAAAGAATCGGAAGGGTCAACTTTCTATGAACGTATTAGGAACTATGGGTCAATAATGTACTGAGAGGTCGCCTAGAGAGCAAAACTGGTCAACACCCAAGGTCAACCTCAAGTTCATCGTATAGACTCTGTAAGTACCTAAAAGAATCGGACGGGATCCGACTTTCTGTGAACGTATTAGAACTATGCGTTAACAATGTACTGAAAGTCGGCTAGAGAGCAAAAACTAAAGAGCAAAAAGTTTTTGCTCTCTAGCGACCTTTCAGTACATTATTGACCCATAGTTGCTAATACGTTCATCAGAAAGTCAACCCTTCGATTCTTTTAGGGGTACTTACAAGTCTATACGATGAACTTGAGGTGACCTTGGGTGTTGACAGTTTTTGCTCTCTAGCGACCTCTCAGTACATTATTGACCCATAGTTCCTAATACGTTCATTAGAAAGTCGACCTTCCGATTCTTTTGGGGTTACTAACAAGTCTTTACGATGAACTTGAGATTGACCTTGAACTCTTGCGGTCATTAGAGGTCAAATATTGGTCGCCGACCCTCAATTAAAAAAACGGGTAGCCGAAAACGCTTAATTTTACTAGCCAATAAATCAGCCTTCTATCACTTCTACGGCTTCGCTAGAACTGGATACATATTACCTGTAAAATCACGAAAAATTGACCTTAAAATCGATTTTTTTTGAAAATTTTTCATAAAAAAAAAAATCCTAGGTCTTAAAATGACCAAAAGAAATTCTCTACAAGATAGGTTAAAAACATCGATAACCATTTTGAGTTTTGAAATTCTTATTTCAAATCGTCCGACTTTCTTCTCAGTTTTTTATAAATCTGTTTTTATGTTGAAAAAATAATAAATATCAACTATTTCATACAAAATATTTTTGAACAAATCAACACAGTGCTTTCCTGACCATGAGATATCCATGATTATAAAGATAAAAATACAAATTTTAAAATGTTGTGTAGCTCAACTATCCCAGATTATATCGCTCTAAATCATTTTTTTTCAGATGAAATAAAAAAATACATTTTACAACATAACAAAATTATTATTTTCTATTTTTGTTCGATTTCCGGCAAAAATTAAAGATCAGAGGTAAAAATATTTGTTAGATTTACCAGCCAAACATAAAAAACTTAAAAATATATAATATACTTAAAAAATGAGTGATGAAAATTTTACACGAATATGACACTGTCATAATGACAGGTCATTTAGGCTGGCCGCGGTATATCTAGAAATTGGCGCGTCAAAAACACCCGGAAACAAAAATATTGATGAAAAACTGTTATTTTATAAGGACAAGTAGACAAAATAACCCCCATAACTTTTTTTAGGGGTCTGAGTGGGTATGTTCTAATATAAAAAATGATCGCCTTGATAAGCGCTACAAGAAAAACATATCAAAACCTATTTCTGAGCATTTTTTTGAGAATCAATCAGAAGCCGTGCTCAAAATTTTCAAAAAAATCTGGATTTGAAGAAATTGAAAGTTTTTAAAATTTTTGAGACTAATACTTTTTCCGAGAAATGTATAGTTTCGCCTTAGGGGACAACCGCGGTCAGCCTAAGGTCATTCAGCTTTTAACTCGCCTCTTAAAAATAATTTTTCTTACAAAATTGACCTAAACATTTCACCCTGACCTTGAGGATGGTATAAAACATACATATGATTTGATCCAAAAATAATTCTGTCTCCATGTTCTAATTCTACTTCATCTGACACATCTACTCCATTTACCAGAACATCACCTCCTGTTTCTCTGAGCATAACCGTTGAGTTATCTGTATTTTTCAGCAAAACATGCTCTTCTTTAACAGCAACACCCTGAAAATGGTCATGATAGTTTATAAAATACTAAAAATACACTGCTGAGTGAGTTTTTAAAGCAATTGTTTTTTTAGTTCCAAAAAATGTGTTTGATAAATAGCTTAAAAGAATTTCTTCAATTTTTATCTGGAAAACCAGATTTATGAAAAGCAGGATTAAAACGCTTGAGCCGAAACATTCAACTTATTCATAAATTTATGAGCTCTTTCTATCATTCCAACACAAATCTCCATTTTCTCATCGAAAAAATGAAATAAAATGGACAGGCGATCATTCAATTCACTTTGGTGATTTAAATAGACGGATTAGGATTTTTATGATATGAAATATTTTTTAAATGATAATTTGTTTAGCCATTGTAATTTTTAAAAAACTTTATTTTTCGATAAGAAATTAAAAAAAAATAATCTTCAGGAACCATGTATTTCCATGCTTTTCATTTTTAGCTAAAGTTCACTGTGAAAGTGATTTCTGTAAAAAAGAATGAGTTATTATTTTTAGCAACTTGATTTATAGCAACTTGATATACAGGTCGCCAGAATCTTATATGCTTAAGGTAGGAACGACAAAAAATTTTCTGCTTAACATTTTTTTAATTAATTTCAAATTTTAGTCCTCGAAATAATATTATGTTCAGTACAAAATCTTTTTTAAACTGTCAGCTAAAACTCAAAAATGTAAAACCGTTTTGAAATTGCCTAAGATAAAGCTTAAAATTATAAAAAAATTCGAAAACAATTTCGAAAAAAATTTCGAAAAAAATTTCAAGAAAAATTTCAAGCTTAACCATAGGCAATATCAATAACAGTTTAATATTTTTGAGCAGAAGCTGGAGATTGTTTAAAAACAATTTGTACTGAACGTCAAAGTTTTCCGAGGGCTATAAATTGAATATATATTAGAATATATATTGAATATATTAGAAAAAAAGTTTAGCAAAAAAAAGTTTTCAATTTTTGTTTGTTTAAAAATTTGAGAAATTTATTTATGATGGAAGATTTTCTGTTCAAAGCCTACCAAATTTGTTTTTTACTTGTTATACAGCATAATTACACTCATATACTAGTAGTATAATACTACTCAATAATTGAGCAATTATTAATTTCTGTTAATTTTACCTTGATAGCAATGGTACAATTATCTGAACTTCCCACACTTGATTCCCCTGGCTGAACAAAATGTGTTAACATTCCGCTCAATAACGGGTCCTCATTTAGGTTCCAAAGGTATGGAATGGTCTTTTTGTTCTCAGTGTCATTTTTGAGCTTTTGGACTTTTTCAGCATTTGCCAAATCTGCTGCTTTCAGGCGTTCTTCATATGACTGTTTCATTTTCATCATTTCAAGTTCATTTTCTTTCAATTGTTCTTCAAGTAAAATTTTGTCTTCGTCGGAAAGAGCCGAAACTGCGCCACCTGGTGTAGGGCTGGCACCAGGGACGACACCAGTTTTTAACCTAAAAAAAATATATAGATACAGGATGTCACATTTTTGCTCCCATTCTTAGTTTTTTCAGAAGCTAACCTCCGCAGATCAAAGCGTTCAAATTTCGCAAACACCTTCGTATTTGCCAAATTAAAACATTTTGATTGGTAAAAGTCAGTTTCTGCAATAACTAAGAATGGGATCAAAAATGTGACATGCTTTATAAAAAAATTTAATCATATCGTGATAAATGATAAAGATTCAGGGTTAATTAAGGGTTGATTAAGGAGTTGATTAAAGATTAAGGGGATTGTGTCCGCAAAAAAAGTTAGGCTGAAAATCTGATATAGTACTTAGCATGGCCGCAGTGAGGACCATTTTTGGGAAGGGCTAGAATTCAGAAAAAATGAAGATAGCCATTTTGTAAGAAATTTCACGGAAATTTTTTTTCCGTGTGTTTTTGTGATAAATTTTTAAATTTTTGGCGAGTCCTGGTCGAAAAAAACTGCCCAAAAGTGAGTTTTGACCTCGGAAATGGAATTGCAAGGTAAAGTTACATCAGAAAACAAACTTTTGGATTTTTTGAAAAGTTGAAAAATGGGCATTTAGGGTAATTNACATTTTAGTATCAGGCACTTGACCGCATGATTACCGCACACTTTTTTTATACAATTCTTCTAACATAAAAAGTTCATACAGACATTTCTGAGTCAAACGCCGATTTATTCCGTCAGTCAGAATCTGATCTATTAGTAATAGACTATTACGGATTTATTTTAATCATTTGACATAATTTATGTCACATAAATTATACAAGTTTTTATAATATTTTTGCAAAATCTATTTTGTCCTTTTTATATTTTCAAAAAATAACATTAAAATTTTTTCGGTGGAGAAATCTTGCATATATTAAATTCATATGTAGCAAGGAGGTTGAGCCGACGGCGTATAGCCTATACGGTATAAGTTGCATAACGTCTGAAGGGCATTAATGAAAGGTAGGCCCGAAATAACTTTTTTTTCAACGGTAAGGGATTTTTTGATATGCTCTAGGAAATCATGGATAAAAATGATTGATGCAAACCATTTTTTCAAAATTTAACCAGAGCGTGTTCAAAAACGCAAGACAGTATTTTGGCCGTTCCGAACCTTACATTAAAAGTGCTTCGAATTGATGAGGACGGTTATGAAACCACCAAAATCTTCAAAAATCGATGATTTTTTATCGATTAGAGCTCTAGAAGTGATTGAATTTTAATTTGCTCGGAAAAATGTTAAAATCAAGTTAACCGGTAAACAGGCTTTCAAAACAGTGCCATTTTGGGTGATTTTTCGTTTCCTACTAACTTCATTCGATTTTGACACTTTTTCAAAGTTCAAGGATCACTTTTTATGTCGACAAGGTTTAGGCTCGATCGTCAGTCTTGCTTAGTGTTAATTTTGAGCGCATTACAGTTTCGTTAATGGATCGAAAACTTAGCACAAGCCGGTTTTTACCTTTCAATTTCTTCTCTCAATTCTCGAATCAATTTCTCTGTAGGAGATTCGTTAACCACAGCTATTGTCTTTATAGCTTTTGCTCTATCAGCAAATCGAAGAGTTGATAAAGTTTCATCATGATTGATACCAGCTGGTGATAATGCAGCAATCATGATCGTTTTGGAATTTCCCCCGAGGGCATTTTTAAGCAACATTGTCAATTTTGAATCTCGGAATGGTACAACAATTCTCTTCGCAAGGGATAAGATCAAATATTTTTTATGTTATATTTTTGAGTTTAATAATTTGAATTTAACAAAATTTTACGAAAAATTTATGAAGATTTTTTTGAACTAAACCTCAACTGTTAGGATTTCAAGGAACTCTAATGGTTCCAGAAAATTGTAATTTTAGAAGATTATTTCTAAAATTTCGAATTCTTTTTAAATTTCAAATTTTCTTAAATATCTAATTTTCTAAAATTTCTTATTTTCTAAAATTACGAATTTCACACAACTTATTATTTTCTGAAAGTTTTTTGTCAAAGAAAATGAAGAATTTGGCCTTTTTGTGAAATGGGTCTCTCTGATTGGTAGGTTTGAAGGAAACACATGAAATTGCATGGGTTATTCTTGCTCACGCTATTTCGAAAAATTGGGCTTTCATGCATAATGCCAAATTTTGGCTAAAATTGGGCTAAAAAATGCAATTTTCTCAAGTTACCAACCAATTTTTGCGATATTAAGAATATTAAATTAATTCTAAAAGTAATTTAAATAATAGCACAAAAATTTTATTTGTGTCAACTATTTGCCACAATCGGAGGATTATAGTGAAACCGTTTTATATCGATAAATTTGAAAGTATGTTAACTTTAGTGTTATCCCAGCCTTTTTTGAGTCTGACGAATCTGCCAGAGCTTTTATACAGTTTCCTAGAACTGACAAAGACTGGTTAATTGCAGCACCTTCTTTTAACCGGTCACCAGTAGCACCTGTCGATTCTGCTCGTTCGGAACCGGCCAAATCTACCAATGCTATTTGAGAGGTTTTTGTCATCATTTGACCAGCTTCGTTTGGACTGTGAATTTGGTCATAAATAATCATCGATAATACGATATCAATATTCATATAAATTTTTATTTTCAATGTAAATTAATGATAATCTACGAAAAATCATGGAGTTTGTCACACGTCTTTCAGAGTCTTTTATGCAACGTCAGGGATTTTAATGTTATGGAATGAGCTAAAAGACCACCGAAGTAGCAAATACAGTACTTATTGGCTTCATATCCTTTTCCCAACCTAAGTGGATCTTGAAAATGAAGGTTATCTCTATAGAGCGTGTTCGAATCCAACTAATGTTGTCTTAGTGATTATCTTGGGTATGATAATAGGCAATGGTGCTTGATATTGGGAGCGCCAAAGTTGATTAGTGCGTAATCACTAAGACAATCACTAACACAATCACTTAGACAACATTAGTGAGATTCGAACGCTCAAGATCGACTTAGGTTGGAAAACGGATATAATGTACTTTAGAAGGGCTTATGTCACATGACTATTTATTTGGCGTGAAAATGCCGCTTATTTCCCTACGCAAGCCGAACGGCGATAATGACCCTCCTTGTTAGTATCGTAGTGAGCTTCTGAGCAGTATTTTTTTTCGATGTTCAATCACTTTAACATTTAAGTCCAAATTTTCAAACTGATTTCAGACTTTTCGTGAACTTACAAAATTAAGAGTTTGTAAGCTCTTATTTCTGTTTTTGCTTCAAATCGGCTGACAATATAAAAAAAGTATCAATACCATAAATTATTACTAATAATATTTGAAAAATTGAAAATAATAAAAAGTATTAAAAGCTCTCAGATTTATAGCTTAGATCGACAACGTTCCTGAAGTATGACAAGAGTAGCATTTGAAATATTTTTATGACCAAAACTTTTTTGTTGAAATATAATTGAAACAATTGTATGCGCTCTTGATGACGTTGCATTCATATTTGTTACTGCTATAGTTCTGTTCGTTGATCCTAGAAACATTCATTGAGAATTTATTTTATGAATATTAAATAACAAGATTAAACTGGCAAAATTTTCGAGAGCCCGTTTTTCCAAATTAATGTTTTTGTGTCAACTTTTTCGACTAAAATTATTTTCTGTTCTCGCTTATTACCAGGTAATGATTACCTGAAGATGAATAAAAATTCGAAACATGTTGTAAAAAATTTTATTTTTAAATAGCAAATAATTACAGGATGTGTTTTTTTTTGGGGGAACAAAAAGTAAACAATTCGGGAGAATTCCCCCCCAAAATATAGAGGATCCTCCCGGACACTTGATATTCTGTTCCCCCTCAAAAAAACACATACTGTATATGTATAATTGTGCCTCGCAACCAAAATAGAAAAAAGATTAAACTGTAGTTATATTTAGGTCATTCTACATGTATTTGTATAAAATTATTTCGAGCTTTTATAGTTTTGGTATGTATACATGATTAAACGAAAACTTTCTCAAAAACTGGCCACGCACTTTATTATAGACTTATTATCACTCTTGCATTTTTGCTATGACATGTTGTCTTTATCATATCCTGTATAAGGGATTGTGGGTGCTACAAATATTATAGCATCGAATAATATATCGAAAATTATGCCTATGCCTGGAATTTTTGCAAACATAGGCAAAAAATATAGTAATTTGCAAAAATTCCGGGCATGGGCATAACCTTCGATATGGCCTTCAAATAAATGATAAATTAAATATAAAAGTAAAACGGTTATCATATTCTGTAATTGAGTCTAGAAATTGCCTTAGGGGGTAGGTGTCGTAAATCTGGTACTTTCAATCACGCCTCAGAACAAAATTCTAGGGCAGTTGTAAAAATTCTGAGGATACTCGTTTGTAGATCTAGCCTTCGTCTAACGATTACAAATCTCAAAGTCAACCCTTGTTACATCACACCACCAGGGTGTGAGTCTATCTAGAGCACTAAACGGTTTTTTCAAATCTATCTCTTTTAGACCCCACATAACAAAGCGTCTGAAAATTTACACAGATTACGGGAAGAAGTGAGGTTACTAATATTTTGGAGCCATTTTTTTTGAATTCGCTTTTGAATTTTCTAGAATCACTTTTGAACGCCGATTTTTACAATTTTTCGACTTCAAACTCTATCTTCTTTAGACGAATGTTCAGAAGAAAGCCGTTTTTTCGACTTAGGTAGATAATATACTGTCGTCAATATGTTGGTCTCGGATTTTTGAATTTCACCCTTGAATTCTAGAAATATGACTATAAGTAAACCGGAAATGAAAAGTTCGAAAAAAAAAGTTCGTCTGATCGGAACAAAAGTACCACCAAATTGAAGCTGAGATTTCACTGATCAAAAAGTTGGCTCACAGCTAATCAAAATTTTTAACAAATCAGCGTCAAATTCGATAATTAGGTTAACATTTTGGCTTAAAATTAATTGAAATTTCTAGAATTCGATTAAGACATTTCGATAATTTTAATGTCATGCATCGTTTTTCGGTGGGTCATATTCACCAATAAAAAATGTTCATATCATGGTGGAAACCGGTTTTATGCGGGTTAAAGCAAAAAAATATTCAATTTTGAAAATTCTAGATTTTGTTCTAGATTGTTTTTGAAAAAAAAAGATTGCCACCACGAGATTCCTCGGGTCAACTTTAGTCATAACCAATATTAATTTATCATAAATTAATTCTATAAGGGGCTCAAAAAATTACGACACCTACCCCTTAATCGTAAATTCGTGGAAAAACTCAATTTTACCACATCTTTGGATGTAATTAAAACAAAATTTCTAACGTTTCGATTTATTTTCATTGTCAAAGAATGAATTTTAGCAAGTTTCAAATGCAAACTAACATAATTGAATACTAGAATTTCCAAAAATTTCGGAAATTTTTTTTTGAAAATATAGAATTTTTGTGCAGATTAGATTTTTTAAGATACGAAATTGAAATAATTTAAACGCTTTGTGATCAAATTGATCATTAATGAATGGTTGACTTGTTGTAATAAAGAAGGCTTCGGCTCTTTCACGGTCTTTGTAGTACCTGAAAAGTACCTGATATATATATATCTTTGGATGTGTGCTGACCTTATCACACTTGCATTTTTTGGTGACATTTTATTAATGTCATATATGGATTAAAGACTCTTGCCGGAATATCATTGGTTGACCGCCCAAATTAACGTCGATTTCATTGGCTCATTTAGGTTTTTTGGTCGGGAAGTTTGCATATTTCAAATATTCAGATTGGTCAGGCGAAGGTCTTTAATTTATTTAGTAGTTTAATTCAGCTCTCAAAAATGCCTTGTGTATAGCTTGAGTTTTTTTGGGTTATTTGACACAATTTTTGAGAATTCAGTCTATGCGCCGTGCATTTTTTTCGCACCCAAATCAAACGTCAGGCTATAATGCAACATTTATATCTTTTGAACATTAACTTTATTCTAATAATCTCATAATTCTCCTGGAGCTCACAAAAACCCAAAATAGATTTTGTAAATATGTTCTCACCTTAAATCAAATCAGCTTTTATTTAGTACCCTACAGTTAGCGCTAATCTACAAAATAAGGTGAAAGTCCTTTGGGTTAGGCCAAAAATCAACAATTTTAATTTCATTAAAAACACTTTATACAGGGGGGCAATATATTGCCGAAAGTTTTTTGGCAAAAAAATTCGGCAATATTGGCACATTCGGCAATATGGGGCACCACTTTTGTACTGGGGCCCCCCATGGGGGCCTATATAACAGGAATTATTTTAGCCAAAAATGGTGATTTTGCGTAGGTTAAATTCGGCAATATTAGCACTTTCGGCAATATATTGGGCCGGCAATATTGGGCCTCCCTATATCCCTTTATCACATTTTGGATGATCTAAGAGATGTGGGTGAGCTAACACTCCTAAGACCCCTTCTAGCCAGTCATGAGGCCGTTCATCTTCTTTTCAGACATCTTAAGATATTCAAAAGTGATAAAGAGATATATAATTGTTAAAAAATGACTCAAAATTTTCCAACCAAAAGTCACTGGGAGAATTTAATCAAAAAATTTTTATTCCATCACAAAAAAACTTAAGATGACTAGATAAACGAAAGCTTTTTAAGAATAAAAATGAAGTTAAAACTAATTAATATTAATAATATATTGAAAATAAAAAAAAAAAACTTTACATAAAAAATGATTTTTGGTGATTTTGAAAGTTTATTTTAGACTATTAGACGTATTTTCAGTGAAATTTCCAAATTTTCTGCGCCTACAAGTTTTTTTAAAAGTCTTTTAAATAAATTATTTCTTGAGTTATTCGTAGTTTTTGCAGAAAATGTATAAACTAATCGAAAGTTCATAAGGGCGGTACTCCAAAAGGAAAGACAGCACTTCAAAAAATCGTTTATTTGAAATAGCTAGCGTTACTTCAAAAACCAACTTTCTTAAAAAAGAAAACTGTGAACAAAATTTTACCTTCGTCAATAACAGCTTCAATTTCTGCGTACGTTTCAACATTCTTTTTGAGCAATCCTTCGCAGTAAAAACCCTTATTTTTGTCTTGGCGAACTTTTAATCCCAGTTTAGTAAAGGATTTGACATTGAGTAAATCTTTGACAACTTCATTATAAATTTCTAGCATCGAGACTTGAATTTGATAGTCACATTTTGAGTCTGTGTCTAATTTTCGTTTTTCGGATATTTGGGAGAATAGCTGTTCGCAAACGATAGGGATAATTCCTTTATTTTCCCTTAATTATGTTAGTAATTAACCCCGGTATAGACAAAAGCACTTTTTCAGATATTGCGTTTATGTACTGAAATTATTTTCAAAAAACGCGCGAAAACAAATTTTGATTGAAAATATATCACAAAAAATATCTTCCCGAAAACTTACTTTAATCCGACCATGGAATAACTTTTTCCAGACCCAGTTTGTCCATAAGCAAACAGAGAACAATTATAGCCATTCCAACTATTTGCCAAAACTCCTACCCCAAGCTCATCAAAAACTTTCTGTTGATCTGCATATTTATCATTTTCGGGTGCAAAATATCCGTCTTCGTTTTTCTGATAACCATCGTGGCTCCAGTAACTTTTAAGAAATAGAAAATTTGTTATTTTGTCTGCAAATTTTGATCACATATTTTTTTTTATACCAAATTATAACAAAAAAATATGTAATTAATAAACGTGTTTGGCCGGTTTATAAAACTCGGTATGTGTAATATAAATTGTGTTGTTAGAATGGATTGATTATTCTTTTTTGGTTTGTGCGAAGGTTATGCATGTCATGTTCTCATGCGCGCACAAGCGTAGAAGCGACGAAGGCGAGTTAAGCCATTAGGCTGATAACAATTTTATTTATAATAATACTAAGTATAATTTCAAAATAGGAATTGTCACTCAATTTGGCACACACACGCCAAGGTTTTTATTTTCCATTTAAATTTCACAACATTTTGTATAAGAAAATTATTTTTTCATTAAAATTATTCACTAATTCCTTTATTTTTTGACTATGCTTTCAGATTTTTTATTGATTTATTTATTTTTTCCTGTAATCAAAAGCAAATTTTCTTGGTTCTTTTTCTGGCTGAGTTGGATCTTGAATCGTCGTTTGCTTACCTTCCATACCAATAATCAGTGCAGACTAAAATTTTATAAAAATTTGAAAGTTGTCATGAAAGTTACCTTGAAGTCAATTTCTCTCTGGTTGAAGGGACGAACCCTCACCGCGACTTTTACGGATTCCGCCATTTTTCTTAAAAAAATCAAAATTTATTTACTAGAAGTCTAAATTTTTGCATGCTAATAATATTCTTGAAAAATTCCATAAAAATTCTTGATAACATCATGTTATCGAGAATTTTCTTATCGAAATGCCTATTTATACGATTTCTTTGCCGATCTCAAGATTCCTTATGTCTTTTGATAATTTTCCCAATGCACTTAACATTATAATAAAATTTAATGTTTTTAATATTTTTACTGTTTTAATAAAATACAGATTTTATTCTCTTCAATTGTTAAATATCAATAGTAGACATAAGAACAAGTTTACCAGATGTCTCGCGCGTAACTCCAACAGGTCAAGTTCTCCAAAAAAATTATTAGGAGTTTGTAGGGTCTTCAAAGCTAATATTTGACATTTTGAAACGCCTTTAATTCTAATTTACCTATGATAAAATTCCACATTTTGAAAATTTTTCATCGTAAAAAATGATCAAAAAAAGTCAACTTCATACGAATAAATTTATTTTATCATTTTATTTACATTACCAGGTGCGATGCTCAGATTCATTCTCTAATTTTCCCATTCGACTACAATAAGCACGCTTGTGCTTTCTGTACCCAAATTAGTCTGAATCCAAAATTTGTATTCAGACCAATTTGGGTACAGAAAACACCGATGCTCACCGCGACTCATTACTGCCTTGCGATGCGCATCTAACTCAAATGGATAAATTTATAATCGTTTGTATTTTTGATGAAAAAGGTTATTTGACAGAATAACAATAACGGGATAGCATAAGAGCCAAAAGATCATGCAAGGTTCAATTTTTAGTAATCAAATCAGCCAATCAATAACCTGCATTTATGAAAACGCCAAGGAAATCAGCTTAAATTTGGGTGGCGACCCAATCATGTGCTCGCATTTTGCATCATTTAAATAGATACAAACTGTCAGCCGAGGGCCCTAAATCTATCTACACCTAAAAATTTTCCAAAAAGAAATATTTTTTTCTTCGATTAAAAAACGATAACTTAGACTCGAACAACTTTGATAATTTTTTGATGATCAAATGGCTTAAATAATAATTTTCTACGAGTTAAGCTCTTGGTGTCTGATCTCTTCATTACAAGATTAAAATTAATCTCTCTTTTGAAATCGTTTTTATCTCTACAACAAAAATCTGAATAAAACCAACAAGAACCAAAAAACAAAAAAAAAATAATTCTTAGATAGTTGCAAAATGTGATTTGACAGTTTGGCATTTGAGGGTCAATCTGAACGGTCAGCAGAACAAAAAGACAAATAAAACTCTTTGTACATTATTGTTATTTACTCAAAATAAAGGAATCTTCATAGTTTTAAACTTGAGGACTATTGTTTCTGTCCCATTAAAAATCTTGTTATGATTAATAAACGAAAAATATATCGTGAAAGTTTACCGACCAAAAGTTTATTCCCTCAGAAATAGGTCAAAAATGTCTAAACTATGGTCAAATTTAAAACGGTTCAGGTGCTAGAGAGCAACATTTTTTGTCATTTGCGAAAAAGACTGATGGTGATAATTAACAAATACAGTATTTTAAATATGCATATTTAAAATCAAAAATAAAAACTGAGCTATAAAAAGATTGAAAACCTCCATTTGATTGGTATATTTCGATCAATCAAAAACCGACTGAAAGCTTAAAATTTAAGAAAAAAATCTACTACAGTATATTCGTTATTAACGGAAAATTTCACAAAATTTATGCAATGTATAATATGGAAGTTTTGGAGCATCTAAATTTGAATAACTTTGGACAGCCTTATTTTTCACTCAAAATTCACTGGTACAATTTATTTTAAAATCAAGTTCATGGATGAATACAACTTTAAAGTGACATAATTTTGTAAAATCATAATACAAGGTTGAAATTACATAAGTATATGTATAAGCTTTTTTTGAAATAAAAATTTTTTCATGAAAATTTAATATCTCCATTTTTTAAATTCCATTCTCGTATAGTGAGAGTCTTTCAAAAATATTTTTATAAGTACCACTGGCCACATAAGTTACTTACGGATAGAAATAAGGAATTTCAAACCTCAAAAATAGGTATCAATGTTTTTAAGCTATCTTGTAGAGAATTTTTCTGGTCATTTTAAGATGAAGGATTTTTTTGTTCTTCAAAAATTTTCTAAAAAAAATCGATTTTTAGGTCAATTTTTCAAGATTGCAGAGGTAGTCCGTAATTTAGTTCTAGCGAAGCCGTATTAAGTGCTAGAAGGCTGATTTTTTTGGCCAGTGAAAATTAAGCGTTTTTCGGTTAGCCGTTTTTTGCTTTAGGGTTGGCGAGTCGCCAATGGCGACCAATATTTGACCTAAAATGACCGGTCAAACTTCAAGGTAAATCTCAAGTTCATCGTAAAGACTTGAAAGTACCCTCAAAATAATCGGAAGGGTCGACAATTCTCTACAAGATAGCTTTAAAACATTGATACTCATTTTTGAGTTTTGAAATTCCTTATTTCAAATCGTCCATAAGCTATGGACCATAACCCGATAATTTTTTCGATGGAATATTTATGAAATGGAGAACTTTAATTTGTCGAAAAACTTAAAATGCTTGAGTTTATCCCAGATCATTCTGATTTTTAGTAGAATTGGGTCAGACCATTCCTGTAACCAGTATTTCAAGAATTTCTCTCCCACGTTAAACTTTCAAAACGGCTTTAATATGAATTATTATTTTCTATTTTTCAAAAAATGTTCAAAAAATCATGATCCGTAGTTTGTTTTATTAAACGTAATCATCATCTTAACAAAATATGCGTTATTTCGAGAAAAAAACTAAATGATTGTATAATTTAATGAATCGACTTCGTGAGCTCATGACGTGAACAAAATAACTAGATTTCTGTTGTCTCGGTCCCATTATGTTTTAAAACAAACTCAGAAGTAGCTAATGGCGTAACCGGAAGTGTTTCATTCTCTTTTAAAAAAACTTGATTTATTTTAAACACATTTTAAAAAAGCATTTTTTACAGCTATGATTCTATCCAGCTATTCTGGGTTGGTTTCATTTCAACAATAAGTTTCGTTTGAAATAATTTATTCTTTTCAAATTTATCAATTGTAAGTGAATTAGACAATTGCGTTTTGTAATCAATTAGCAGATGGGAATATTTAATATATTTTATTTTGTTGTTATGGTGACCTTGTCAAGTTGACCACAAACTAAAATTATAAGCAAATAACTTGGCATACAAGTAGCTACTGTTTGTTTGCCCTAAATACCACTATTTTCTCAATTATTTTTTCTCTCATATTATTCTTTAATTATCAGGCGTATATGTTGCCAAACGATAAGGGAGGAACGGCAAAAATCTACTAGGTCAGATTTTATTTATTTTCGGAGCACTTTCAGTTTATGTGCTGAAATTGGCCCGGAAACAATTTAAAAAAAATAATGTCCCGTTTTCTTAAAATCAGCAATTTTTAAAAGTTTTGAAAAAAATTTAGCCTATCATTTAGGGGGTACTGGTCGCAGGAATTAAATTTTCTCGATAACAAATTAGCCATACGGGGCTTTGAGAACTATTCAGATTAGCCACCTTGTAGAACTATCCTTTATCTTGTAAAAAAGAAATCTCAATTTTTTTTCATGCATACACTCCTTCACACATAAGCGACACAAGAAGACCTAAGTCAAAATGGTTAAACTATCTCCTCCTAGGTTTTATGTTGAAATTGGCTGAAATTTTGACATAAACTGTAAAGGTGGTAGGCTAAACTTAATTTCACAGCGGATTTTTAAACATCGTTATACTTTCTCTAGAATGTGAAAAAAACCACCGCTTTTTGGCAATTGTTCGTCGGAAAAAGTATCTTCTCCAAGGAAAATTATAAAATTCATTCAATTTTTTTTNAGATTTCGACCCCGAACTCGAAGTATAAATTTTTTAAGGTCACGTGAAAAAATGTCCTTCGATTTTTTCGAAAGTAAGCTCAAAAGAAAACCACGGAAACATTGACCAGAAAGTTGGCTTACGTCAAGGTGATATTTTGAAGTTTTAGTGGTTAAATTAAAGCAAGCGTTATTTTTGAACTTCATTTTCAAAAAATCGAAAAAACGCGAAAATTTCAAAATTTTTTGACAATTTGGTCGGTAGTACACTTTGTTATCCCCCAAATCAATTTGGAGCATTTTCAAAGCCCCAAAGGCCTAATAAAACCAGCGACCAGTACCCCCTTAAGGGGGTGGTCATGTCTGATTTGAAATTTTGCAGAGCTATTTCAGGAAAATCTGAATCTTGAGCAATAATTCCAAAAATGCCAATTTGTAGATCTATCCTTAATTTTGCGAAAAAATACATTACAAATTATTTTTGACCATTACATCAATAGGTACACAATGTGACATTTTCCAAACTGCAAAATCTATCTCCTCCCAGGTGATATATCAATTTGAACTCTAATTTCACAGATAACGTAACGGTAGTATGTCAAATTTTGATCACAAGCTTTTTTTGATCCGGTGACTGAACAATTCTAGAACGCCAAATAACCGACGATTTTTTACAATTTTAGACTTCAAA
>SCLH01001157.1:109718-122450 GCA_004367855.1 Oikopleura vanhoeffeni | reverse complement strand
TGAATGTGTGACGTTTTTGGTAGAATACCGTAAGAAAGATAAGCGTATCGAATGTGCTCCTTAGTTTTGAGTACGCTTGATCAAAAAATAGTTCACCATTTCAAATTCCACCAGAATGATTTAATTTAGTCTAACCTACTCAAATATAATAAATTTTGGAAAAATCGGCGATATTGGTCACTTTCGGCGATATGGGAACAGGACTTTTCAAGGCTAAAAATAATAAGTATTACTTATGCTTCGAGAGGGCGACAGAGTTGAAATTTTAAATGCACACGGATATTTCATTTTACATCCGATTTCATTAATTTTTAAGCGTGTGTAACTGTGAAATAATAATCTTTAATAACTTCCAGCCAAATAATTGTTTTCAATTTCAAACGAAAGTTATGTTCAAAAACGTCTATTTTAATTTAGTATTTTGAACAAGGATATTTGGTTATATAGAAAAATTTTCAAATCTAAAGCAAGTTATCCTTGAAATATCCTCTTCGATAGTTGTTTTGTGTTGTCTACTAAGAGTTAAGATTTTATCAAATGCTTATTACGCAATGTAATACGCATAATGCATAATGAATTTCAACTGAATTCACATTTCAAAAAGTTGTCATTAAAATAGTCGCAAAGACAATAACGGTTATTCAATAACCATAAATCATGTTAAAAAATATATTATTCAAACGATTGTTCCCCAAATTTAATTATAGTCATCATATATCTTTTAAATCTATGTATATAAGTTCATTTCGGATCTAAGCAAAAGTATTTATTTTCGCATTAAACCCTAGAATGATATAGAAATGAGAAAAATAATTCTTGCACTTGAGATGACTATGATGTAACTAAAAATTATGGTTTGGCGATGTTTGAAGTGCATCAGGAGAGTTTATTTTTTATTTTTTCACAAAATTTACAAATTAAGCTCAAGAAACAGCGAGACCAAAAGTGGCAAAATTATACAATATGAGGAAATTGTAACGCCTTTCTAGAGCGGTGCGGCCCAAGATACCGTGGAACCCAGAACACGGGTGGTAGCAGAGAGAAACTTTACCTAACTTGTTATGGGACAGCAAAGGTATTTTGCCTGAAAGTAATGAGCGGGAAGTGATATTGTAATGACTCAATTATTTTAACTTTCACCTTCGCCGCTGCGACTTTTAACCCATAAATCAAATAACTGATATTATCAAAGCGAAATTAATTAGCAATAATTACTTATGAGAACAAAGCTTTTTTGTAATATCTCTCAGCAGGCTTATATCAGCTGACATAACATCCGCCAGATGAAAATTTAAGGATATAAAGACATTTTTTCTAATTTATGAATTATTATTTGATAATGACTCGTAAACTTAGTATGCCGTATTTGTTTGACCATTTAAATACAGAAAATGGAACAAGAAAAAATCCATATTTATTACATTTGAAATTAGTACTTAATTCAAGTCATGTCCAGAATCTAGGATCGGTGAACCCAGGGTGAGCAATGATGGATNAGAAAAATCCGAGGAAGCCATTCTGTGTCAAATTTTGAGGAGATTATTTTTTTGAAATTTTTCAGCATAAATCTATAAAGTTTGGTGATTTTTCTTCAAAATTTGGAAACACTTTCGAAAATTTTAATACTTTCTAATAAATTTGACGATTTCCTTAAAAATCAAACAAAAATTTGAGAATTTTTAATGTGAAAAATGTGAAATGTCCTTTAAATATCGAAGACCTATAGTTGCTAATACCGTTACCACAAAATCGATGCTTGCGCATCTTTTGAGCACCCTAAATCATTGATTTGCAATAATTCGAGTCTTCGGGCACCTCCATTTCCGGTGCTACACCACGTGATCTTGGTCCTCTATAAAATTTGAGATGTCAATCTGGAGCAGAATTTTACGTTCTACTCAAAAAAATGTTTATGAGTTGCGAAATCTATGAACATTTTTCTTTTCGTTGAAAAAACTAAAAAACGATTTTGACAACCTTAAACAGCGCTACCAAGTGGTCGGAATCAAAAAAATTGCAAACCAAAATTTCAAGCGTCAAAACTTCCAAGATCAGGAATTTTTAAATTCATAGGACTTTCTTACCAGGTGCTCATTTTTGATTGGGCCTATTCTAATAATGATATTGTGAAAATCAGTCCAGCTCAACCTAGAAAAATCGAGATTATTTTTTTTCCTGATGCAACTGGAACTTATTTTTTTTTCTACTAGCTACTTTAGTGTTAGGGCTAAAACACCTCTTAATGCTAGAGTGTACATGGTCCAAATTTTTTAAAATAATTTTCGATTGAAATTTTTTTTACCGAAAATCACGATTTTTGGTCATTTTTGGGAAAAACTGTAAGACGGTTTCTTTTCCAAATTCACTTATCTATCGATCCCATAGGTCGTTTGGGTCATTTGAACACCTTGCTTTTAAAATGCGCGCAAAATACCTCTGCCGCTCCACAATAACTCAAGTATAGTTTCTCTCTGCTCCCACCCGTGTCCCGGTCGAAAAACGGCGCGAGATATTGTTAAACCAAGTCTTCGACAGTCATAAAAAGCATAAAACTAAAACTTGTCAGGAATACTGACGTACAATGCAGTTGAGGTGAATTGGCTATAAAAAAGGGAGGGCTTTCTTAAATAGGTTATCTCACCAACCAATGACGGCGTCTGATTTTTCTAGCCTTTTGATGAAGTTAAAAAATCATGCCTTTTTGACTTAATTTAATTTTCGCCCCATGAAAAATCAAATTTTATTTTTTCGCCGCGTTTTTCACTTATTCAATTTTTTAAAAAGGTTTCATCCCATAATAAAAAATATACACGCTAATCAAGCGCGCTCATTGGTCAACTTTTGCCCTCTTTGTCGCAAGATGACTCATAAGTCCAAAAATAATATCATCTATCAAAAGACACTTACTTGATTGTCTGACTTTTAGGTCAAAAAGTCTTTTAAGTGACTCACTAAAAGTGAGCCTCATAAAAAAAGTTTTTTTATTTTTGTCCGCTAGAGGCAATTTTCAAAAATAAATCGGCTATATCCCTTTAAGGGATATAAAGGGTTACACCCAGGGCTAAAACTTTATTTCAAACTAAAACGTTTATGAACGATTGAAAGCAAATGACTAGCGCAGAATTGAGAGGAATAAATTTTACAACAAAAAAAAATTGAATATTTTCCTAGGCACTCAAAAGTTTAAATTGTCGATTTGAGTAGCAGCTTGAAGTAGCAGGGTAATCTCTCTGTAATTCATTATTATTTTTATGCTGACTATCTGCTAGCTAGAATTCTGCCTTGATTAGAACAAAAATTTTATGCAAACCTGGGTAGTTTGACATTTTTTGATTATCACTTTTCCCGCCTACGCATTTTTTTCATCAAAATTGACAAAAATTTTTCTTCGTACAGTTTTTCGATAAATTTTGTGAGATGGCTTACATGCAAGGATCCAAGCAATTATGATGATGACACAGTTACAACATTGAAGCTTGTTTATAATGATCTTACAGCAACTTTTTCTTCGACTGAAAGTAGCTCTCAGGAGATATTTCAAAGAAATCGGTTTTATTTTCAAAATCAAAGTCATGACGAAGATGATCAAGCGGACCTTGACATAGAAGACGATTTAGATGATGGTTCAGGTAAAAATAATACTTAGTAGAAACGGACAATTTCGAAAAAGTAAAAAAAAATCGGTTCAGTCCTCGTTTCCTAACTGGTACAATTTTTGGAGATGGTCAGTGTATCCCCTCATGATACACGTTGTTGAAGATGTTTTGTGAATCACTACTTAAAATTATGGGAGCCTTAAAATTCTTTAGTCAAAATGCAGAATTACAGAATAAATTATAAAACGTACTTTTTGATACCTTTTTCATTAATTTCCTCGAATTATTATGGTTCTTTCACATTTTATAATTCTAGATTGAAAAACAAAGCAAAATTCACTCAAAACTATTCTCACAATAAAATGATATGAAACTGCTGGCTCTATTTGATTTATGCTATTTTAATTCTGAAATTTTTTTCACCAGGCGGCTAGACAGCCAAAATCTACAGCAAAGTATAGGAAATTTTGGCTGTCTAGTCGCCTGGTAAAAACATTTTCACAATTAAAAATAATTGATAAACTTTCACATCGATTTATTAACTGAGGTCACTCCTCAGTTAACCTCCTCACACCCAGAAACGAGAACTTCGCCTCACACCCAAAAGCCTATCTAAAGGCACTACTTTGAGCGCTGATCACGGGAAAACTGGGAAAGATATCAATTAATTTATTTGTCACTGATTGAGATCAAGGATAGAATTTAGTGAATAACACGTTACATTTCTAAATTTCGAAGTTTGTGAACTGGATAACTGCGAGAGAAAAGAGAGGTTCACTCATCTTATCTTTCTTAAAAAACCATACATTTTTTACAATGACATATAAGTTACAAATTTACAAGTGAAACTCTAGCTATTTATAGCTAGTCTCAGATTTGAAATATGATATCTCGATCGCTTACAAGACAATTATTCATATCGCCGCGCGTCAAAATATATGCAGTGAAATGTGAAAAATATTGCTAACGTATAGCTGTTAGGTCTAGGAAAACTTAACTAATGTAAACAAAAACTTTCGCGAAATATCGCGAAACGCAAATTTCAGTCTTATTCTAGAAAGATTGGGCACAAAAACAAATCCTGGGGGTAAAAACGATGTTATTGTGCTAACGAGAGTTATTGATATAAAACTATAAAAATAGTTAACTAAACTAGTTCTCCGTCATCCACCTGCCAGCAAAAAAGCCAAAAAATGCTATTTATAGTAAATACACAAAAATGGTTTAAATGAAAAATATGACGAAAAGAACAACATATTTCAAAGATGATGGGCAGGAAATCAAGGCGGAGAAATGCAGCAACATCTTGGACCAGTTCAAATATGGATTCTCCACAATCATAGAAACAATAGTCAAATCCGACCAATGAGATCTGGAAGATTAAATTCGAAAAATTCGTCCAATGAAAAAGCTGCAAAACCTCGACATTTGAGGTTGTTTTTTTCTGCCTTTCTTCGTATATATATTTAGTGAGTTGACCTATCTTTGATTATATATATGAGTTTCGCCTTTTTCCAGACTTGTGATTCCTTGGATATTTGTCGATATTCATTTTTGTTTAGTGACCAAAAATCCGTGTGTGTAAAATTGCTTAAATAGAAATCTCCATAATCAACAAATGGTGATAACGGAAAAGCTTTTTTCAAAGGCCTAGCTCTGATTAGGTTTTGTGATAACAAACATATTTTTTCTTACAAAAAAAGGTATGAGAAAAAGTAGCACTTAATTTGTTATGCTTGTTATCGTTAGCTTTAAGCTGATTATTAGTATAATACTTTAGCCAAGCCTTTCGAAATCAGTTTGCGCTATTCTTGGAAACTTTTGAGTTTTTTGGAATTTTCATTAGTTAAAATTTACAATCATTTTGAAAATGATGAGATTTTGGTCATAAATGTTTCTGATTAAACACTAACTTTCCGCCGTTTTTTACTTTATATTCAATGTTAAAAAGAGTTTCCATGTAAAAATTTCGGTACGAATTGATATTCGTTAAAAAAATGTGTTCATGATCCGGTTCGGAAGAAAAATGTAAAGGTATGAGATCGGATCGGTTTCCGATTTGGTAAGGAGCCGACTCTTCCTCTAAAATATCCCCGCATAAGTTTGAACATTGATTTGGTCGCCTAGACTTATAGTCTTATAGCTCTATAAGTTTATAGACTACAGCGGGGTGCGGGTTGTATACGCGTATAGTGGAACCCGAGATAAACCTACGTGCCTCCGCAAAAAAACCTACGCTTTTGGAAAAATAAATTGTATTCGTCCTGGCGTGCGGCGTATAAGTTATACCGAAACAGAAGGGCTTTTTTCAAACGTCCGAGGCCAAAGATAGGCGTTTTTCACCAGATTTTCAGACCAAGATTCTCCTGTCGGGGCGGAACAATGAAAATACATTTTGTGTAAAAACAGTGTTCAGATTGGACAATGAAGTGTCGGTATTTCACAAGTTTTAAAAACATCGTTTCGAGTCCATACAATCATGTGTACTCTTAGAAGATTGTAACGAAAAAGTCTCTGACCACCCTCTAACTGCATACATGTATAACGTCTAAGATACTGTTTAAGTGGGACCCAATCAGCAGTGGTCATTTTTTCTTTGAAATTCATGTTTTTTTTTAATTTACTTTATTTTCATTTTTTCGATTGAAATCAAATTATACTACACGAAAAATTCTAGGGCGGAGAATAATGTAGGAAATCCCTTGTCGATCCGTCAATCTTTCTTTGAGCCATTAAAACGCCATTACCCAGATGACAAGGACCAGCGTCAGCACATCCCAAGTACGCGTAAGGCGATAACGCGTTATAGTCCCGGATTACGCGTTGTCGGGCGACAAACAATTGCAAACTTACGCGCGCACCCCGCTGTAAGACATAGCTATAGTTTATAGAAACCTCTTCAAAACCAAATCAAGATTTTAAGCTAAATTAATAAGAATCATGCCGAATTATTAGTTTTCTTGTTCAACATCATTGATAACCAAAAACAAAGTAAAGTATAAACACAACTTTTATATCAAAAAATTGAAATAATAATAATATCAAAGTAACCGGTTAAATATCAAATTTCTAAATAAATAAATATTTTACATGCCTTTTTTCTATTGTTGGTTATTCATTGGCTCCAAAATTTCAAGACATTTCTGTTCTCTTTTTTAAGTGCAAAAAATGATATTTTATGATTCTGTCAAAATAGTGACTTGGTCAAGAAATACGTTCACCTCTCCCGAATAATCGCGAGGAAGACTTTTAATAAAGATAAGCTCGGAAATCTATTACAAAACAATTTAATAGAAACAAAAGCCCAGCTCGGCTCACCAAAGATTATCGAGTCTAGTGTGTTACTCTATCGCCAGCGCGAAACCTCATATATATAAACGAGATGTTTGAGAATGGCGACGCATAATATCTTACGATTAATTTTCATTTAGAGTTACTCATGAAATATTATTCCCTGCACCTTATCTTTTATCTATGTTAAAACTGTATTCTCAAAACCTGTAACCACGTATTTTAGGTGTAACGCTCTGAGCCCTAGTTTGCACAACTACTGTTTGTTTACCGCAACGTTGTAACAATTATACTCTGAGCGTTAATTTCTCATGAAATCAAGATTCAATTTAACTAAAAAACCACTTATACTACGATATTGTAGCTCGCAGTGTCAATCACAAGATACAAAGAAACACCTTTTAAATTCAAATTATTTCATCATCTTATTACGTACATTATCCTGCTAGGTTACGAGCCGGGAGTTCATGAGCTGGCCGCACAACTTCATAAATAATTGTGATTCTGTGGTTAGTCATGATATTCTCCGTTTCAAAGTGGTCTATTGTAGCGAAGTACTCCTCCAAAACCCAGCTATTAATCGATAAATTAGTATGGATATTACGGAGGGTACTTAGAACTGATTGTCGGAAATGTTTTCACTAAAACTACGTCAGATGGTTTTAACGTAAGTAGCTAAAAGTTCACACTCATAAATCGTCACTCAAAGACTGCTCAACACCTCGGTTTCCATACGGGGTGACTAGAGCGGTATTTCAAATCTGTTTAGGCTTTACCAACTGTCAAAAAATCTTTTCAATAAAGTTTTTAAATTGTCGAAAAAAATCAGCTGAAAAACTCAAAATCAGTACCAACCTTGTGTTCTACATTGATCGATTTGTCTTGTCGGCTTTATTTGGAGGTTAAATTGCCGTTCACATTCTTTCGAAAAAGAATTTTTTGAAAAAATTTTTTTTTTCATTATTTTGATTTTCATAAAAATCACTTGTGAAAAAAATATTCTTCGTATAGAGACTGCAGAAAAAATAAACTTATATCGAAAGAATTCTCAAATACTCTTCTTAAAACTGGCTTCCCCAGAATTTTGATATTATTTATCGTTTTCACACAATTGATTTTTTAAGAAATTTTGGCGAAAATCCTAAAAAAAAGTAGGAAAAAATAACTTTCGAACGGCTAATCGTATAAAATTTTCAACAATATTTTTGGAAATAAAATTGCAAACTCTATGACATATTTGAATTGTAGGTCTGTGACGATGTTATTTCTGCGCCGTTTTGGCTCCCGAAAATTTTTTTGCCTTCAGATAGTCAAAGAGTGTGAGGGGGTTAACCAATAATCCTTGTGAAAGCTTGAATGCTGTCCTACAAAATACTTCCAATATTGGACATATCAATTATTCCTCAATGGTCGCAGGAATTCACAAATTTTATTATGAACGGCGAGACAAGTATCGTTTGATCGGAGTGATGATGACAGTAACCTTTTATATGTACAGGCATGTCCTACTAATATCCCGCAAATTATTGTTCCTCAATTTTTTTAAAATTTATATGCATTTACTGTTTAAATGTTGTCTTGTTTCTAATTTGTACGAAAAATCTTCAATTTTGTAAAAATTAATATCATTTTACTGCTGTATTCTGTCTGTTTCTTATTTGTACAAAAAAATTATAATAAAAAGTTTATAAAAAAATTTGTTAAATTTAATTATTTTTAATATCACGCACAGCTTGATTATTGCGGTTGGGTATCTCAGCTTAAATTTGCGTCAAAATATTGCCATAAACGATTTAAATCGCAAACACCCGGCGATGATAGGTCACGAATACGTCACTTTAGAAAAAGGTATAAAAGCCATTCCTTTTGGAAGCCTGATCAGAACTCACTTTAGTTCATCAATGTGTGTTAAGAAACAGATATTGATGACGATATAGACGAAACGGATCAAGATATGAACGACGAAGACGACACAAATATACTGTGAGTGTGAATTCTCAAGCGTAATTATCCACAAAATCGAATTTTCTTAAAACCAACAGTAAAGAAAAAATAATTTCGATTGATAACCAGATTTAATCCCATCCGCCAGTTGAGATTCTTTGAAGTTTTTTTAATTATTTGAACAAATATTTCAATAATCTATGGGCAATTTTTAATCCGAACTCTTCAACTAATTCGACTTGATTGTTTTGCGATGCTAGTACAATGTAGCAAAATAATCTGACCAAGTTTTACAATATCATGACCATACATTTGCTAAATTTCAGGAACAAGAAACTTATAACACCCCCGCAAAACTTTCAAAGCTAATTATCTCAAAACCCGTTCCCTTCGATTTTTAAATTTCAGGTCTTTAAATGTGCAAAATTATCCACTCTTTAATTATAATGAAAAAAAACCTGTATCGCTCCAACAATTTCGCGCTAGAGAGAAAAAACTCACTAAATTTAATTTTTGGCACCCTTGTGGTCAAAATAAAGAGAAGCCATAAGCCCAATTTTTCTTGTCTGGAACATTTTCAAACTTTTGAAGGTAATTTCGGGAAAATCTGAGAAAATCAATTTTGACTGCGGACACCCTAAATGCTACTATTCAACATAAACTTATCGCTTAGGATCTATTAATAAGAAATTAACACAACTTGTGGGGTCTCCAACTTATATATTTGGATCAATAAAAACAGCTTATTAATATTTTACAGTGTTCAAAGTCGGTTTAAATTTTTTTTAAAAGGTTATCTTTCGATGACGACGCTGGGGCTTCAGAATATGATTCTGACAATATCTTGATAAGCTTGGATCAGAAGCTAGTCCTTCAAGGTCTCCAAAAAAATTAGTAGCCTAACTAGACTTAGTTTTTTGAGCGATTACGATATTAGGATTTTTTATATGCTTGATTTTATTTAATTTTCATCATAAAGTTTAATAATAAAGTTTAATCATAAAGTTTGACATAAACAGACTTTATTTATATTTCCGCTTACAATATGCAAATCGATGATTAAGTTACAAAAACAGCCAACAACTCATCAATTTGCAATAAGCGGAATAAGGATACAGTATGTATTTTTTGCTAGCAGATGTTTAAAAGATCAAACGCATAATGATTGGCTCGCGTTCAATAATCTTGTGATGATTATTTTCTATATCAATTATAATTGGTCGGTCTCGTCAAAATGCTCGAGAGTCCCTCGCTCACGAAAAAAGTACATAATAACGGTTTTAAGACGGTTTTAAGACGATTAGAGACTTTAACCCCGTGATATTCAAAATATTACCAGGGCCTGGAAATCAAGGCCTCGCTTTGTACTAAGATTTGATAGTTGTTTAGAAAAAGGACTATTTATATAAAAATATGACTAAAGTGAATAACCATTTTTAACTGTATACTTCTAAAAGTCTATCTTTCGACGAAGACGATGCTGGGGATTCAGATGATGACTATGACAATATTATTGATGAGCTAGGATCAGAAGCTGATGTAGATTAAGGTGGGAAATGCGAATTCGATTTTTCTTTAGTTTCTTTAAACTAGGCTTAAAAGATGCGCATAAAAATTTTATACAGGAAAACAGAAAAAAATTGAAAAAAGTAGCGGACAGGTGTCAAAATTGAATTTGAAATTTTTTTTTCTGAGATTTTCGAACTCAATTTTAGTCACTAAAACTATTTTTTTATGCACATCTTTTGAGTCTACTATGAAGTAATTAAAAAAAATATTTTTCCCATTTTATTTTGGTTCTAATCAATTATATTTGTGAATACTTTTTCATACACGAAAAAATCGAGAACTTCAACCCTTAACGTTTCGAAAAAAAAACTTCAGTAAAGGCACAAAACCTCATTTGAGGTTCAACTTTGAGCGCTTATAGTGTGATAACCAGACATGGATATACGTGTATATCATATACCTCATTTTAAATTTTTATATAAGCAGAAGGCCAAAAATTTCAGAATAATTGATCAGATTACTAAAATAAAACTTTTCAAGGGTACGTAAATAAGCAACGAAAATGAAGTTTTTAGACTTTTTCTCGAAGTCTGGAATTTTTTCATTTTCTCTATTTTTTCAGAAATCACTCACGAAAAAAAAACAAAAGTTCTAGCAACAGTAGAGTCATTATTATTTGAATGCCAGATTCTTCAAAGACTTTCCAAAAAACTTATCTCCTCAGAAAATTTCTACAGTTTAACAAGATTAAAGGATTAGCGATCAAAGGTTTTTCTGAATAAATTGGCCAAAAAAGTAAAAAAAAATAGCTTTTGAACGGATCATCGAAAATTACTTTAAGTTTGATTTTTCAACTTCTTGGAGCAAACTCTATGTGGGATTTTGCTTATTTTGTTTTTAGAGCGCTAATTCTCCCCTTTTGAGACGTTTAAACTTTTCAAAACCGCAAATGAGTTATCTTTAAAAAATTTGATTTGAAATTGAATATTTTTTCTGAGTTAATCGGGAGATTAAGAAAATGATGGCGGAAACGGAAATTTCCTATTTACTCTGGAAATTTTCTAGAATTTGGATTTTTCGAAATTGTTTTAAATTTTTTTGGGATTCAATGGTGATAAAGTTATCGAAATAAATAGATTCACTTTGTTGCGATCAAAACTTTCTATCTTATCTCGAAATATCAATTTTTAAAGTCGTCGGGTTGTTTTTCTGACTTGGTTTTACTCTTTTTGAAATACAAAAATTGCAGAGTATAACCTGACCTAATTGTTCCAGCAGATTTTAATTTATATTTTTGTTAGAATGAGTCTCAAAATTTCGAATATTTGAGAGTTTGAGCAAGTTTTCAAATCAAACTGTGAATTTTCCAGTTAAAAAAAAAGTTAAATTGAAAGTCTCAGAGAAAGTTTTCAAATTTTAAACATTTTTTTATGATTCTTGAACATAAATTTCGGACTTTTTAGCCTAAAATGTAAAATTTTGAAAAAATCTTAGAATTTTGAAAAAATCGACGAATTCTAAATCAATGTTAAGGGGGTAGGTGTCGGTTTTATTTGAGCCCTTTATAGAATTAATTTATGATACATTAATAATGGTTATGACTAAAGTTGACCCAAGGAATCTCATGGTGGCAATTATTTTTTTCAAAACAATCTAGAACAAAATCTAGAATTTTCAAAATTCGAATATTTTTTTGCTTTTAACCGCATAAAACCGGTTTTCCACCATGATATGAACATTTTTTATTGGTGAATATGACCCACCGGAAACGATGCATGAAATTAAAATTATCGGAAATGTCTTAATCGAATTCTAGAAATTTCAATTATTTTTAAACAAAAATGTTAAACCTAATTATCGAATTTGACGCTGATTGGTTTAAAATTTTGATCAGCTGTATGTCAATAAATTGATCAGTGAAATCTCAGCTACAATTTGGTGGTACTTTTGTTCTGATCAGACGAATTTTTTTCAAACTTTTCATTTCCGATTCACTTAAAGTCATATAGTCACTTTTACCGCAATATATTTATCTACCTTAGTCGAAAAAATGGCTTCATTCTAAACATTCCTCTAAAAGAAGATAGAGTTTGAAGTCGAAATACTGGCAAAATCGGCGTTTAAGTGAGATTCTAGAAGAAAAAAGTCAAAAATCGAAAAATTCCTTCTCATCACTTTTTTGTTCTCATTTATTCGCTACTTTGTGTAAATTTTGAGACGCTTTGTATGCGGGGTCTAAAAGAAGATAGATTTTAAAAAACCGTTTAGTGCTCTAGAATAGACTCACCACCTGGTGGTGTGATGTAACAAGGTTGACTTTGAGATGTGTAATCGTTAGACGAAGGCTAGATCTACAAACGAGTATCCTCAGATTTTTTACAACTGCCCTAGA
>SCLH01001157.1:88821-99060 GCA_004367855.1 Oikopleura vanhoeffeni | reverse complement strand
AATAATTTATGCATATTCAAACTTCTTCGAAATTCCTGGATTTTAAGGACACGTATTTCCTCCGTCTTGAGAGGTGCTGAGAAAAATGTGTATTAGCTGGAATTAGTATATTAAATTTGACCGGAAGTGAAAAGTGGAAGATGTGCTTTAGGGATTATCTCAATTGAATCATAAGTACTATTTGGTAATTTGCTTAAATTCACCTTGTCCAGTTTATTAACCTTTAAGCTTTATATCCGTGACAAAATTATATCTTCGAAAAACGTAAGTAGGCAACATAGTTGTGTCAAAGACCGCGCCTGTTTACCTCGGTAGTACCGAGTCGGTACTCAGAGTCTGAGTCTCAGTTGAGTCTCAGACAGAAAAATGCTCAAGCAATAAGCATAACTTATGCTGCATAAGACAAGACAGTTTTTCGTTCAAAAAAGAACAAAATGGCTCCCCCTGTACATACTTTTTTCGAAATATTTAAGTCTTTAATTAATGAGGAATAAGAGTAAATTCTTCTTAAGGGGATTGAGGTTGGTTCAAATAAATTTCTCGTGAAATCGAAATAAAACAAATGAAGAATTGCTTTTTAGTAAACAGTACTCAAGAAAATTTTTGCGATTATTTTTGAAACGTTAGGACAATCGGAAGTTCTGTTTAACTCGTAGACTCGATTTTGGCCAACGCGTCGCCATACACCATTTAATCGCATTTTACGACGCTTAATCATTAATGACAAGATCAGTTATAAANTAAATTACAAAATTAAACCTTTCATCGTGATCAGAAAAAAATTCTAAGACATTTTTTTCATTACATCATAGCCCGAAAATGATCACGTGACCGTATATTCAAGAAATAACGTCGGCAAAAATAGTACTGTTTTTTTTCAAAAATTGCTTAAATCACATTTTGAAAAAAGTAAAAAGGTTTTTTAGAAGTTTTTAAGACTTTTTTTCCATCACACCAAAGTTCAAAAACTATCACGTGACATTCAAATTAGGAAATAACGTTTTGGTGAAAGTAAACAAATAGTGATCAAATTACGCCGAAAAATTTTTTTACCATTAACCTAATTTGAGGTTTGACATAATAATATTTCCAAACAGCGTCCGTGATTTATTTCTTTCGAAGAAATAATATTTATCTTCATGACAATTTCAACTTATTTTTGGATTTCGTACCTGATTTTTTCGACCTTGTGTATAGAAAAAAGTCTTCAAATAGCCTCTTCAGCCCAAAGCTCTTTGTTTGTATTTGAGCACTTATTCAATTACGTATCATCACTACTATGTTTTTTCAAAAGTACTCAATTAATCTCGAGACCCTCGATATCGTTAAACTTTAAATTCTATTCCTTACAGAAGCCGAAAATCATCACCTGCCGCTATATTTTTCTCTTCTACTTATAGTATCATATGCTATTGATAAACAATTACCGATTGATTTTTCCTTAATTTCAGATTTTGTCTGTTTCATTGTGAAAATTGCCTTCGGGAAATAGAGTTTAAATCAACTTCCGAACAGCCTTGATTACATAAGATCAGTAGGATTCATGCTACGCGTGGTTCTCCCTTTCTCATCACGAGCACTAGATCACAAATACTTTAGATATTTTCTGCTAGACGAATTTTGTAGAAACATACTATTTTACCAGAGCTCAGATCTTGAAGTATTATCTGATTGTAATTCGCAAACTAATTTAAGTTCATTTCCTCTTATTATTGCACTTTTGTCGTAACTCTTGGTAATTTCTTGCACTTTTCGTTTCTTTTATCCTTATTTAACTGCCTCTTAATTCGTTTCAATTTTATTTTGTTGTTTCATCATACCAATTCGCTGAAGTTATCTCTCAGCTATCGAACATCGCTGGTGAAATGCATACTCTTGCTATATGGCCGTATTCAAAGATCTGGCGACGCGTTGCATAATCGAGTTTGGTACGATATGTCTAAAGTCTACGAGTTAACAAACTGTACTCACCATCAATTAATTCATTTGTTTTGGTATAATTACGGAGGATCTAGATTTGGTAAAATATTTTAAATACTAAAATCAAACTCTTCATGAAAAGTTAATCCTAGAAATATTAAATTCGTGAGAATATTTCAAAGAGAAAGTAAAATAAATTGATTTGAAGTTAGATTATTGTATTGATGTAATCCATAACCCTGGAATGAGGCGCCGCACTCACTTTATAATAATGATAGCGGGAGATCTAAGTGGAATTTGCAGAAAAAAATCCTAACAGGAACTTAAAAAATAAACACAAAAAAATGACTTTCAAGGAATTTTTTTTTCCATATTCAATCAGCCCTGAATTTATCTTTCACCACATAATTTCGAAATTTACGTGTATAATCATATATGTGAGAAATTTTTTAGGAAAAATAAGACAAAAATTAAAAAACTGGGCTTATGACCAGTTCGAGAAAGCCTTACAAATGATCTGAGAGAAAAATAACTTTATTTGGAAATACACTGAAAGCTGTATTTAGCCGGAGCTGTAAAAAGTAACGTTCTGGTTATGTTTTTAACCGATTGGTTTAGTGTTATGTTGGTTTCATTTTGCTTGCATGATACTTTCAAGGTTTTTTTCTTGAAAAAATCTCATGTTTAGATCTAAAATTACTTATTTTTAAAAATGGGCTACATTTCACCAGCAACAAAAATGTAAGCACCCTCAAACCCCTTAAAGATACGCAAAATTTTATATCACTGAAAAAGACCAATGAGAATTTTAAAAAGCTGGTTATAATTCAAATTCTTTGTTATTGGTACATCATATTGATCGGGTTTTTGTGAGAAATGATTATTGAGAATTTCCATAAAAGTGAATGTTATACATTTTTATATATTCTATTATTTATTTAATCAGAGTAAATTATAAAGTAAATAACGAAAATACAACTTACTGTATTTTGAAACAGTGTTTAATAATCTATAAAATACCCAGACTAAAAGACCTATTATTATAATCGATCATAACTTGTTTACAAACTCGCGGGTTAATAATCTATCATAAAGTCCTCAATCAATTTTTAAGGCTTCTTTAAGGGGGTTCTATAGGCAGCCCNCAAATCGGCCGTCAAATAATTTCAACTTGCTTTCAAAAAGAGTCGACATTTAAATTCAAAATATGCTTATTTCAAATTTTATGAAAAAAATCCCATTATATCGATTTTTTTATTTCTTGGCCCTTGTGAACACAGAGCTACAATTGTGGGTCTATCCAGGGTTCTAAAAAAGGTCATCCCAGACCAAATTTTCTATCAATATAAATAATGTACCCAAAAAATAATTGAAATTTTTTCGAATGTTTGGTTCAAGTATTACGGAGTGTTGATTTATAATAATTGTTTGCTTATGTTTCACTTCTTGAGACATTATTTTGGAACTAGACATTAAATACAAACATGAGCAGTTAAAACTAAAATTTATTGGTTTCTAGGAGAGGATATTTCTTATTTTTAACTTCAGGGATCCCATGAAATAAATTTAATTATAATAAAAGATTAACTTGAAAATAATAGAAACTTATCCGATTGAGTTCTTAGATAGTTCAAACTGACTACAAACCCATATCTTTTGTACTGAAAATTATTTTGACTGGATTTTAGAATTTTTGATCTCCACGTAGATTGTTTAATTATAGAAAGAAATAAAAATTTGAAAAAATTCAACAATCTGGAATTTTTCATAAAATTTGAAACAAGCTTATTTTGAGTATATAGGTTCTATAGGCAAGTCGTATCTTTTTAACTCAAAGAGCGAGAGGTCTGATTTTATGATTTTTTAACTCAACGTGGCTTTTTTAGTCATAAAAACTCAAAAAATCGTAAAAAATTACCAAAAATTTTCGGAAAAAATATTTAAAATTTTTCTGAGTGTCGAAAATAAAAAAATCTTTTCTGCTCTAGCGCTCGAACGGTTAAATATTCGGTCATAGTTTATAATACTGTTTCCGAAAACATTAAACTTACAAATCGTTTGGTCTTAGAAAAAAACTGATTGGACGAAATGGATGTCAAAAATTTTTCTCAAATCGTACTCCTGAGAGTTAAAAAATGAAATCGTTACATCGGACAGAACAATTTTGTTGACAATTATTACAAAAAACTATAGTGCACGGAAAAATAGTTTGCCATGTAGCATGAAAAAAAATACAATTTTCCGTGGCCAAAATAGCAAAAAAACAGTCCTTTTCGCCAATTTTGATACCTTGTTAGTAAAAAAATTGAAAAAAATCGACAACAATTTTTTCCGACTTTGAGTTTCGCAGATAATGTCAAATTTTGAAACATTTCCTAAATAGGACGAAAAAATACGGCTTTTTCAAAAAAAATTTTGCTCCTGGTTAACCTCATTTACCGGTTGGTTCAACATGCTATCTTAAAAAAATAAATTAAAATAACAGAGATTACGAACTAACTTATCAGAATGTTTTAGTCACTTCCTATGTCTATGCCGAGAGAAATAAGCAGTTCAAAAAGTCCATTTTGCCTATAGAACCCCCTTAAAAATGACCGAAATTAGAGCAGCTTCCAATCATTTTTATTAAAAACAGATTATGAAGAGTTTTCAGAAGCCGAATTCAATAACAATTTAGGCTGAAACAGTGGCATAAAATAACCAGTGATCCCCTTAATCGTTATATCTGAACAAAGTCAAATCAAAAGTTATTTGTCGGCAAAAACTTTTTACTTAGTTTGACCCTTGGCTGAATAATCGTTCGACTGGGACATTGGTCGGAAGAAACATAAAATCCTCATCTAAATGTTGTAAACCATTCTCAAATAACATCAATCCCAGTATTTTGTCTGCAGTTTTTTCTATTGTATTGACTAACAGCATTTTCACGGATTGTTGTTCGGAAATTGAGAAGTTTCTTTCCATTGACTCAAATTTTTCAATAACCTTTTCATCTTTTTCCGTCAACTCAAATGAAAAATTCGTTTTTATTGAGTCGGTTTGAAAATTGTTCTTGAATGTTTCAATCGACTTTAGTAAATCCAAAAATGATGATCGCAGTTGAAATTTTGAACCTAATTTCCAAGTATGTTTGAAAAACACCCAAACTAGAGCTAAAATAGCAAGGCCTTCGTTCAGCGGTGAGAATTTTTTTATTATGTTAAAATTAAAATTGAATACTCTCTTTAAAAGGACGATTTGAAATAAAAAATTTGAGTCAAAATAATTGGTTCCGATAATAATTGGCCATTTTGTAGCGGATTTTTCCTGGCGATTTAAGGGGGCGGTAGTCGCAAATAACGCGAAAAACGTGGTTTCATAATTGACTTTACGAGTTAATACAAGAAAAAAATATCTCAATTCTAAGTCAAATGATAACATTAATTAAAAAGCTGTCGATTCAGTGTAACAATCAATATCAATAGTTATAGGCAGGGGTCGGCACAATTGGATCGGAATGGGATCGGTGGATCGGGATTGGATCGGTTTCCGATCTGATCCCGATCCGGTCCAGTCTTTTCAAAAGGCGACCGATCCGATCCCGATCCAATCTTTTCAAAAGGCGACCGATCCGGTCCCGATCCGATCCAATTTTTTCAAAAGGCGACCGATCCGATCCCTATCAGATCCAATTTTTGTACGAGCCGATCCGATCCAAAGCCTCCGATCCGATCCGATTATTTTTTTTGAAAATTAACTGGATTTGGTAATTTTTTGGTGACTTGGTTTTCTTGGTAATTTTATGTTTTATTTTGAAACAGTTTTCAACACAAATATTTCAACGTCCTTTTTGAGGGGTGGTAAACGCAAATATGGACAAAAATGTGTATACATGCANACCACCATAACGCTTAGCCACCAAGCGCTGAGTTACAATTCTGCCTTTATAACCAACCGATTTTGTTACATATTTATTTTATCAAGGTTCTGTTTTATAAAAAATAAAGATCCTTCTATATGTAGTAATACGACAGTAGTATAAGCTAAAAATCGTGAAATTGCGTAGGTTTTTTCGGCGATATCTGTCCTTCCTGTAGTTGTTTTTTTATACAAGATGGACATCTGTTGTGCCGATTAGATACAGTTTCTCGGATAATGACTATTTTATAATTTTGGAAATAAATTTTTATTGTACACAAATTTATTGGAGCTTTTAACCGAGCTTCTTTATTCATTCTAATCGGGCCGTTTAACAATTGGTTTTTTGAAGTAATTCATCAAAATTAAGAAGATTTGGGAAATTTAATCATTAAAAATGACGTCGCTCATGAGTCATGAGTCATGACTCATGCGTCATGAGATATTATTAGGGTTATACCCGGGAACACTATATGCAAAATTAAAAATGCCAGAGAAAATTATTTAGGCTCTCGGGGTGAAACCTTCTCGAAAAATATGATTCTGACTATGAATTTTTTTTTTCGAGCACCTTAGTGGCTACAATTTCAGTATTTAAAGACTACTTTTTGAAGTTTGTAACGCACTTTAATGGTATATTCGTCCGTTATTTTTTCTTCAGATTGACGGGATCGGATTGAAAAAACAATAATCTTCATTTTCCAAGAAAAAACATTTTGAACCCTAGGTTTTGTTACAATTAACACAATCAACAAAAATTTTCAAGGTTCTTCTTTATTTTTCAAAGTTTTTATTTTCGAGATTATTCCGCAGTTTCTGGCGTGAATATAATAATAAGAAGTAAGTAAAATATCGGTGTGAAGTAGTTTATAAAGACCCCGTGGTGGCCGTATAAGTTATTCCGTATACCGTATAAGTTATATTATACCGTATGAGTCATACGGTATGACGCATTCAAAGAAATTTCTCAAAAAAACCTTTAACGCCCATGCAATTTGGCTATATTGACACTTTCGGCTATATATATAAGCGGAATATATATAAGCATCCATGAAAAAAGTTATAGTGGCTTTTTCTTATGTTTTTATCAACAGATTTCAATAAAAAAATATGAAAATTTAAGGGGGTACTGGTCGCTGGTTTTAGGAGGCAGTTGGGGCTTTGAAAATGCTTCAAATTGATTTGGGATGATAACCAAGTGTACTACCGACCAAATTAACAAAAAAAATTTCGAAATTTTTGTTTTTTTTCTATTTTTTTCTAAGTATTTTTTTCAAAATGAAGTTCAAAAATAACGTTTACTTTAATTTAACCACTAAAACCTAAAAATTTCACCTTGACGTGAGCCAACTTTCTGATCAGTGTTTTCGTGGCTTTCTTTTGATACTATTTTCGAAAAAATCGAAGCACATTTTTTTTCGGAAATTTTTTCACGTGACCTTCAAAAACTTATATTTTGAGTTTGGGGTCGAAATTTGAAAAAAACGCTTCGAGAGGAGTTTCTATTCGTTCTGTGCTAGTGTTTGCTCGACTTCGAGTGGATTCCAAAATATAACCTAGAAGGAGATAGATTTTTAGTGAAAAAAATGCTAAAAATCGCAAAAAATCGGTAGTTTTCTGCGATTACTAAAAAAACTGAAGTGATTTTTGAAAAACCGCTTCTAGAGGACCTAAGTTTATAAGTCATACGGTATATGTCATAATTTGAGCTGCTTTCTAAATAAACCCTGGGAGAAGATAGATTTTGAAATTTGGTCGAGGGACACCTTGTACTGGTAACGTATCTCAGAGTGTATCGGAACAAAAAGTCATTGACTAATGGTTTTGACAAGATTNAGGTTTCTGCCGTCAAAATCCAAGGAGGAGTAGTATTTTCCCCGAGGCACTCAAAATAAGGCCAAAAAACAGTTTTATGCTCATTTAAGCGCCGGATGAAAATTTTTTGAGTTAAACGGAACTTGGGATTCTGCCCACGTTCTCTGTGGTCAATAAAAGCTATAAAAGTATTCTCTATCTTCAAAACTCAGAGAGAAGTAGGTTTTTGAAGTGAAAATAGTGCCACTTTTGAAAGGTCGTTCCTGATTGGTCGGCAAATCAGAGGCCTTCGATTTGTTTGGTGAAAGCAATATTAATGTTCAATTATCCCTAAATTGAAATACATATGTTCGTGCTGTGTCTAGTACTTCATTGAGGCGACCCTGAAAACCCTGTTTTGGCCTTAAAATGCGACCAGTACTCCCTTAAGGGGGTTGTGGGTGTAGAATGTTGGAATTAATGGGGAAAATAGCCCTCTCCTCTAGCTGGACTGGAAGGGTCTATAACGGGCAGATAAGAATAAATGAGAAACAAAATACGGGAGACTGAACCCTTTTCTGTCAACTGCAAGTAACTTTTTCTAATTCTGGTGAAGGATGGCTCACCGGTGCGGCATCGAAAAACTGGTAAAAATATGTTCTCAATTCACACAAAAATTGTAAAATCTCGATCAATTTTGCTTTAAATTGAATAAAACAGAAAATGTATGAAACCTTCGAAATAGATTTTTTCATTGAAAAAATTATTCTCTGTTTGTTTTAAGACGGTAAAAATCTAAATAAGTCGGTCAATTTTGTTTAAAATTGAATAAAACAGAAAATGTATGAAACCTNAAAAACTGAAGTGATTTTTGAAAAAACGCTTCTAGAGGACCTAAGTTTATAAGTCATACGGTATATGTCATAATTTGAGCTGCTTTCTAAATAAACCCTGGGAGAAGATAGATTTTGAAATTTGGTCGAGGGACACCTTGTACTGGTAACGTATCTCAGAGTGTATCGGAACAAAAAGTCATTGACTAATGGTTTTGACAAGATTAAGGGTAGATCTACAACATGGCTAATCTTAACTGTCCCATAGTTTCTCGGTTAGGCTGATTTCTCATCCGGAAAAGTCAATTCCAGCGACCAGTACCCCCTTAAGGAGGAAAAATCTGGAAAATTTTTAAAATGTTTTGATTTTTTTTTGAAATTTTCACGCCTTCAAAAATTAATATTCGAACCCAAACCTTTCCTTAAAATAGATAAAAACGATTTTAATAAGCTTGAACATATTCATGCCGGTTGAGCTAACGATAATAAGCATGAAAAAATAAACAAACTTATCATTTTCGTAAGTTATATTGACTCCAGTCAGCCGAGTTTATGGCACCCTCTTAATATTCAATACATATCTTCGAATTCCACACACTAGAACGTTCACCGAGGTGTTGACATGCTGGTCACGTTGGAGATAATTTATCATAATTTTGTTTTGTCAATACAAACTTAAATTGTTGTTATTTATGAAATAGTATAAATTTCATATTTATAATTATAAAAAATCTGAGGGAATCTCCTGGGCAGTTGAAAACAGGGGAGGCCCAATATCAACAAGAGTTCTTCCTCCTTAAAAAAATTGCGATATTTGGCATGTTCGGCGATATGAAGACCGAAATCAAATTTTCCGTTAACAAATTAAAAAAATCATTGAAAATCATTCGACGACCGCTGGCGGGCGATCTTGAGGTTTTAAATATGTCAGACAAAACTTAAAGTTACCAAAGATGCCGAGCGCGCCGTGGTAATTTTTTAATAGTGATGTCCAAATCCAGGAACATACAATTAAAAATTATATATATATATTTTAGGTTTTCTTTCACGGAGAATCCATTTTTGTTATATTTAAAGTCATTAAAAATAGTCATTATTTATTTCACAGCTAAAAAGTTATTTTGGTCATCCTAGTTTTTTGAGTTCCAGACTGTTTTATCCCACCAAGTAGACATGAAATAATTTCTCATTGGACTTTTCGAGTCACGAGCTCTTTCAACAGCTCGAAATATCTTACGCCATTGTTTTTGATCTTCACCGTTCAGCGGATGGTAAGTAAACCTACTTTCAAAACGTTTGCATGATGAAATTTTATTTAAAATGCAGAAAGTTTGAAACGTGAAATTTTCAAAGATTTCAAAGAAATTTCAATTTTTTTTTGTTTTGAGCTCAAATCAACAAATAAAAAGTTCAAATTTTCGCCGGTCCGAACTCTAGTCATATCCCTTTATCACACTTTTGTAAATATCCCGGCCCTGATTAGCAAACGTAGTGTGTTTTTTAGTAGTAGGGCCGGGATATTTACAAAAGTGTGATGAAGGGATATCCCTTTATCACTTTTTGGTTAGAATGCGTAGCCACTACTCCTTTTAACGTGTGATTTTAACGTTGTGGCCACGCATTCTAACCAAAAAGTGATGAAGGGATATGAGGGTATTTTTTTCTACGATATTTGAAAAAAAAATTGAAAAAATTTTCATCATTTGTCCCAGCTCTTCAGCAATTTTCACCTACAATTCTCCTGATTTTATGTAGCGTCTTCAATTTCACTAAAACTTTATGAAAAATTATAATT
>SCLH01001157.1:74903-86932 GCA_004367855.1 Oikopleura vanhoeffeni | reverse complement strand
AAAATCTGTGAGAAAAAAATATTATGATTTTATTCGGCCAATCAGAGGGAGCGTAAAAATCATGGGAAATTGAAATGACTCGTATATGTAATAAGAAGGTTTTCTAAGCAGATAAGAATTCCTTCATAAACTTTTCTGGTGTTTTATGAATAGATTGTTTTTCTGTGCAATTTTAAAAGTGACTTTCAGAAAAATTACAGTGCTTGTTTTTGGAGTGGCGTTGTTCAGGTCAACCCGGTGAATATTATAAAAAGCTTGTTGATAAGTAGAGCACAAAAGAATATTTTGTAAATGTGTGAATTTTTGTCGGTTCTGGTGGCGTTAAACCCTAGTGTGTAATATTGTTGTCTTTCACAGATGTACTTTTCTGTACAATCACATATAAATCTATAAGAAAGATTACTATTTGATAGTACTTTTTAGGCGGTTTAAGCGTGGGTGTATCACGCTGTCAAGTTTAATGGTTGAGAATGTTAGATGTAATTTATAAAAAGGTGTGTAGGTTTCCATGATTATGTGAAATGTTAGAAGCTACTGTAGAGCATTAAAACTAGTGTAAGTAGCGTAAACGAGTGATGTTCAAAATCGGCATTTTTCTCATATCTTTCTTGAGAGTTTCTTTTCGATTTTGTGAAGGTCGAAATTCGAAAATCTCGATTTCGAACTTCTTTAATTTTTTGTTCAAGCAAACCACGGGGAAATTGATTTTTAAATAGATTTGTTTAGAGATTTCAATAGCCCTATCTCTCGCTTCTGTAGTAGTGCTAGAATGGTGACATCGATAAAACTCACCCATAAAAGCTCCTATTTTATAATTTTTAGGTGATACGCCTGTTTATAAATTAATTCAGCAATCTGTTGCTGTGGGTTTTCTATAATGTTTTAGAAAGAGTTGATCATTTCTGATAATTATGGTTGTATCTGAAAAATTTAATTTATTGTCGATCATATTTTCAGTATTGAAAGATAGATTTTTATCAAAATTATTTAATTTTTGCAAAAGTTGGCTTTTTTGGCCTTTTTAGAGGATAACCAAAATTTCGTCCAAATAGCGATAATATGCCAAAATGTTGCCATTATATATTTCGTTTTCTATTATCTTCTGTTCAAAAATGTGACAGAAGATATTAACTAATGGTCGGGATAATTTACCGCCCATTGATACACCACTAATTTGACGGAAAAATCCGTTATGCGCTTCAAAAGTGCTATATTCAGTCAAAATATCTTTAAAAATTTTCGAGTATATGTCGATCAGGGACCTTGACGGTTTTTGTGATAACATTCCCTAGAATTTTGATAGTTTTAGTTTTAGGTGGGAAAAATTTATGAATATCAGCATAAATAAAATCCATTAAGAATTGAAGTACCCTTTTTATATTAATGCTAGTGTATAAGCTTTGACAATCGTATGATATCACGTCGTGCTCATCTAACTAAAACTAAATTTACATCTGTAATGCCAAACCTAGCCTAAACTTAAGTTAGTAGAACTAAATCGTACAAACTATTTAAAACTTAATTGAACCCATTAACACTTACTACGGTTATACGCAAAAAAAAACGTACGCACCGTTTGAAGAAGAAAAAATTAAAACCTTAACTAATCAAAATCGAACCCATTTACACTTACTTCGGTTATACGCGAAAAACGTACGCACCGTTTGAAATAAATAAAAAAAAACTCAACTTATCTAAACCTACGCAAAGTAATTATTATTATTATTATTGGTTTATTTGCAGCCATGTTGAGACCGTCTACAACTCATAACGCCTCTTTTTACAGAAACACTATTAATTGCAAATCTGGTTAAATAATATTATTTGAACTTTTACGGAACAGATTTTTTAGGAAAACAAAATGGTATCTTTCATATGCAATTTTTTCATTTTCATTTTCTTTCTTATTTCCATTGTATTATTTTTTATTTTTTATTGCTTTTTTAAAAAAGTAAAAATTTCCCATTTATACCTCCAGCTGTAACCTGGCAATTGTCCTACACTATTCTATTTTACAACCATTTAGACTCCATACACGTTTTTATTATTTTCTTTCGAAAAAATTTTTTGATATTATTTTGTATAGGATTTTTTACTAATAATTTTGGGTTTGTATTATCAGAAAAATATGCTTTTGTTCAAGGTTAATGTCATAAAATTAATGTATTAAATGGAGTTTTTTTTTATTTTTTTGCAAAAGTTCCTGTTTTTTGCTGCATCTTTTGTTTTTGTGAATTTTCAACAATTCCATTCCAAATCCATTATTACTTTTGAATTTTGCACCATTTTCAAAATTTGCCATTTGTCACGTGAGCCACTCCATTTCCATCCAGACACATCTTATTAAATTTTCGGTTAGTAATAAATTTGCCTTATATCTGTTTTCAATGCACTTTTTAATCTAAATTTTATTTGTAAAAGTTTTGCTGGCATTAATTTGAGCTTTTTTGAAAATTAGTTGTTTGGTTTTTTTTGAAAACAGATATTTTCTTTTGGTTTTTTCTGGTCTACTTTAACTGTGGCACCACTGGCTGACTGGTTTGGTACTTTTTGGTGATAGAGAGGACTTTTGGAAAAAACGGCTATACTCATTCTGGTGGTACGATATGTCTTGTGGTTCATATTTCAGCGCTCCTAGAACAGTAACTTTTGACACTGGTGCTGTTTACACCATAATTCACGATGATGGGACTGTCTTGTCTACCACATCCAAACAGCGCATTTTTTGGCTTCGAAAATAGCTGGAACAACTGGTTAGTTTTTATCCATTTTCTATCAACCAAATTTGTAACATTTTTTAAAAAAATTCTTATGTCGTTTTTTTAATGGTGGTTTTGACATTTTTTCTAGGCCGATCCAGTTCAACATTTAAAAAATGCCAAAAACGACCAGGTAGCGGCCACCAAGTTGATTGTGACTTGTTCTCGCCCTTATGTTTGTATGTCAATGTCGGAGCGGGAGCGTGACAATATTTTGTCTTCTGGTCCTGCCAGATTTCAACTTTTGTCCGCTTTTCATCCTTCCCTGACATCCAGACAGTCTTCAAACCTAGGGACCAAACTGTCAACCTCCTTTCCAAGGCCTCTTTTTGATGTCATCATAAAGTTGGAGGTCATCACTGGTCATATCAACAATTTTTGTGAAACCGACCATATGGTGGTGCAGAAGACCAAGGATTTACTGGTATTCTGTAAATCCCTCGCCAACATTTACCAGGTAATTTTTAAATTGACAATTTTTATATCCACACATTTCTAGGCACCAAAAAATGTGATTTTTCTATAATTTTTCGACCATTATTTCCAAGTATTATCCACAAATTCTGTTATCCAATTTTTGATGGTATAAGTGCCCAGCTTAGGAAAAAACTGCCGCAAAAGGATATCCTCGTAACGAGAAGAGGGACAAAAATTCAGATTTTTTCTGCTAAGTTTACATCCTTCAACCTACACTCACGCCATTTTTTTTAATTTTTCAACATCATCGGCGAAGATATTGTGGAATGTGTGGGCTACTTCCGATTTGAATGCGATTTTATCGTTTTTGTAAGTATTTTGACTTTTTTTCTCAAATTAAACTATTTCTCCATTTTTACATACAGCCAACGCGCTGCTTCCAGATCTGTAGCGCCAATTGTTACTCATCCACACGAGGGTGGGCAAAACGCGCCAACCAATCAGAGATATTCTTAAGCCGCGAAATTACCCGCAAAATATTTTAATCCAATTAAATTAAATTGCTAATGAAAGTTCGTGATTGTTTAAATGAGTCACAATAGAAGAAGTTAATTTCCATGCTTATCGTAGGGCGCGTAGTTTTGCGTGTAGTAAAAAAATATAAGGGTATTTCATTTCTTTGTACCAGCAACACCCCCTTTCTTTTTTTATTCTATGGAGTCCAATTACCGCAGCAAAACATTTCAAGGTTGATTTTTTGATGTCGTTTTTAATTGGATTTTTTAGGTTTTTGATTTCTACTATCGCCGCTGGTTTCGAAAATTCAACTCTGGATTTGGTGCACTCCCCATCTGGGCTTCTGAATTCGACATTTCCTCCGTTGGCAGAGATTTCAAAAATATCAAAAACGTCCTTCAGGACTACTTCAAATCCTGTAATATTTCAAAGGAGGCTAACATTAATGCTCTTCATGGTGACTCTTTTGTACTATTTAAAAACAGAGATTTTCCAGATCCTACTCAAATTGGCTCTCGCATACCTACCAGACCAACTGCTTCAATTTGCGTCAAGTCTGAGTCTCCCGGTATAATTAAGCCAATCACTGAGCCCCATTTTTCTGAACGGCCTTTAGATCAAACCTGTCACAAAAGACCGTTTTTTAGTTCGGTTCTGAGAATCCCCTATCTTACTTTTGATAGGGTTGTGGATCATTCATTGAGGACTAGCAAACCCACTTTTGTGCCCCAACGGCACAACCAGAATTTAGTGCCAGCGGAAAATAAACCAGTTGAAAAACGCCCAGTTGTGATTAAAAAAACGGTTGCCAAAAAACGGCGTAAAGTTGCTCTTTTACCCACTTTAGCTGGTATTGTTAAATTGGAACCCCCTGAAGTCTTTGTTGAATGTTTATCCGGTTACCAGTACGTTAGCCGGCCAGAATTTTCAGACGATGATAGCTCTTTGGTTATCACCATTTCCTCCGATTCCAATTAAATGCGATTTTTTTCAATTTTGCGTTTTTTTCGTTGAATATATGGATACACGTGTTTATCGTTATGATTTGTTTATCTTGTGTAGGTTAATTATTTGTGTGTAGGTTAATATAATCCTACTCAAGATTTTTCGGTACAACGAAAATCTTTTTGACACATTTCTCCCCCTACGCTTTTTTGACCACACATCTCCACCAACAATCTTCAGATTGTATAACGGGTTATTTCATTTATTAATTTTGTTGGACTTATAATTGCATTTTTTTGTTATATTACTTTTGGCTTCCCAACATTTTGCCTAGACTGTATTAACTGTACCCATTTTTGACTTTTAAAATTCTTTTTTAATTTGTATTTTCTAGAAAAGTTTTTCATTTTTTTGTTTTTTTTACACAACGAAATCCAACATATCTTTCCATTTGTATTTTGTTCCAACATCCATTTATTACTGCCATTTACCAGTTCCTGGTTTTGTTATTCATTTGCCATGTTTGTAGATTCTAGTTCATGCCGTTTAATAATAAATTAAGCTGAAAATTTTGTGGGCAAAAAATTTATCCAACAATTGTAGTATTTATATTTCGCATTGCCATTGCATATCCAGAAGCGTCGAAAAAAATATTGACCAAAAACCCGTAATTTATGTGACCATTTTTTAATTTTTGTATGATTTTCGCCAGGCGGTCCCTATCTGTTACAAGAACCATTCTGGTGATTAATTTTGGTTTTATTTGAACAAATTGTCCTTTTTCATTTTTCCATAAATATCGTAGAATTCCAATGCTGAAAAACCTGTAACACCCTATACCGGAAACGAGAAGCACAAATAAAATTGATTTTTTTGCGTTATTTGTAATTTTTGAATGACTCATTTCATTAGTCATAACAAATAGACATTTTTCAGTCATTTCTTCGTTTGTATTTTGTATGCGTCATATTTTGAAGATTTTTTTATTTTCCCACGATTCTGGCTTTCAAGCCTCTCAACCAATCATATCCATTCTTTATTAGAAAGCTTTAAGCTTTTCTTTCCTTCTTCGATTCTCATTGGCTTTCCCACGCTTGCTTCATTTATTAGTTTGTGTGGGCGTAATTGGTACCTTTGGATTCAGGCAATATAGCTTGAATTTTCATGAGCAGTCATTTTCTATGGGTTTCAGGTCTTTTTTGTTTAATTTCGATCATTCCGGATAATACTTTTTCCAGCTTAGTCGGAATTTTATACAAATAAAAATCTGTATTTTTTACACTTTCAATACTTAAATTACGCCACCACCGGTCAATTGCCACAGAGCTTATTATTACGAAAAGCAGATCATTTCTACACCAAAATCGCCAGGCATTTTGTNGATCTTTTCTTTGTTCTGGTTGCGCCTTGGGACGTTGGAATTTTGGCGTTCTTGTTTTGGTTTTGGTGACTTTTTGCACGGGTATTTTCTCAACTTCAATTTTTCGAATTTTGGCTGGTTTTCCGCTGGTTTTGGTATTTTGTTTTCAGTCTGATTTTTCACCGGGGGTTTTCTAGATTTTTGCTGAAATGGCTTTTCTCGATAATTATGAGAGTTTCAGGTTGATCACCCAACATATTGAAAATTGTGACCGAACTGAGGATTACAAACGTGACGCCATCGAAAAGTTACGTGATATCTTTAAAAAAATAATTTTCGCGCTTTGTACCGTTTCGGATACTGGTATTGTCAAATCCAGTACTCACAAAAATGTTGACCAGTCACGGTCATCACCAAATTTCAATTCTTTGACCTTTGTGGTCCATGAGGTAAATAATGGTAAAGTTTCCCATAAAACTTTTTCTTTTTATGGTGGATTAAAAAAAATTTCAAGTCCAAATTATTTGTTCGCTACACTGGGTTTTGATCTTGGTTTCCTCAAAAACTTCGGTGTGAACGAGTCTCTGAGCATTTTGAGCCCATTAGATACCGCCAGATTATGTTATATGCAGCGCCGTGAATCTGTACCTGCTGCTGTAGATATCCATTTTGGGTTCTCTTTTGGGCACTTCATTGGTGAATACCCTGCAACATTTGGTGGAGACATAATTTCAATTTTCAATCTGATTTCACACCATTTTCATTTTTTCACCATTTCCCCACTTAATTGTGAGTGTAGTTTGTTTATTTGTTTAATCAGAAAAAAAAGAAAATTTGTCAAAACTTTTTTGTATGCATACACTCCCTGTCATATAAGTGTTACTATCGGGCCATATCCGTAAACTTATTGGAATAATCATATCCTTCCGCTTTTTGTTGTTATTATTTCTGAAAATTATGACATAATTTCCAGTTCCATTTTTTTACTTAATGCAGACAAAACGATTTTTTTCATTTTTTTTGTCTTTTACCCAATATGGATATTTTTCCAGCATTTTTTCTAGTTTTTTTAATTGTTTTTCTTAGTGGATTTGGAGCCAAGGTCATTCACCTTCAGGAACACCTCACTAATTACGCATGAGAAATTCATTCAACTTAGTCTTGGTGTAGGCGGTCCAAAAGTGAATGGTGCAGATCATGGAATTTTGGCTGTTGGAAGTAGTCTATGTGGCCTTTTTCATGGATTTGTGGGCCATGGAAAATCTCTTGGTGAGGCGCCTGTACGATGGCCTAGAATCATCCATAAGTACAGGTTTATAATAAGACCTTAATCATTTTTCGTCATTCACGTGGACTCAATTTTTTGGTGTCATATTACAGTGGTAATTTTCCTTCTTTTTCTAGTTCTTTCTTTTTGTTTAGGATATGCCTAAGAATAAACTGACATGTTTTTCCTTTGGTGTCATATTTCATCAAAAATAAATAACAAAAAAACGGAAATAGAAAGCGAAGACTTCTTTTGCAATCGTTATCATACGTTTATTTTCATCATATTATTTATATACATTGATTCCATATCACCTCATGTAGGATAACCGGCAATGGTGTCATATTTCAATGGCCATTTTTGTCTCTCATTTTTATATCTGTCAGCATTGATCATGGTGAGGTAGATTTTTCTTTTACATTTTGCTGGTTTTCTTTGTGGTGGCGTTATTTTTATATTTTCATTTTTGGGGTCATATTTTTTAGGGTCATATTACAAATTTTCAATAACTGATCCACATATCACAAATTTTGATTCAATTTATTCAATTTTCCACCAAATAACTTTGTTTTCTTTTTTAATAGGGTCTTGAAATCCCTGGGGCCTCAAGGCAGTGCTGGTGGCGTTTTGTCAGGACTTGTGGGTGGTCATTACAAATTGCTCTACCAGCGCTTGACTATGCACGAATTTTTTAAGTTGGCAATTTGTGCTAACTATCTCGCCACAAATGTTTTCTACCTGGAATCTCAGACGTTTTTCCATCATAGGTATTGGGCATATCTTGCAGCGCTTTTCACTGGTCCAATTTTAACTGATGGCGAGCGAGATGCCCTTGATTGGCTGTCTAGATGGAGAGATGGTGGCGAGCCATATTCAATGGAAATCCTTGGGCGATGCGGCGCCAAATATTGTCAATGTGCACATTTTATTGCTTAGCTCGTAGACTTTACCAGCAAGTAGTAACAATTTTCCGTTTTTTCTTTATTATTTAACTTCAAGTCTAGAACATTTTTTTTAGTCGAGTCTACGAGTTAAAACTATTTCTCTCTTTTTTTGATTGTAAATATTCCTTTCTTTGCATTGCCAGGATTACATTACTTGTCCATTTTGTCTTTTTTTCTCCGGAAAAAAAATCACCCTTCCAGTAGGGTTAATTTTCAGAGAAAAAACATTTTTCCATTTTTTTCGATTTTTGTGTTTTTTTTAATAGCGCTTAACTATATTTCCTGATAAATTTACTTTTCATGTATTGCACATTCATTTACGGCTCTTCGTTTCCAATATGACAAAAAACAAAAATAAAACAATTACTACTTTATTATTCATTGTGTTGGTTTGTAATTTTTAATTAGCATGGAAATATTATGAAAATAACATTTATCTTTTTGTTGGTTTTTTGTTTGAGTATAAACGGTATTATAAATCTGCGTCATCTTGGTGTTTTTGCATTATTTTTGTGTGATAATTTTGCCAGTGATATGTTTTTAAATGTGGCAATTTTTTGTTCTTTGAATTGATATTTTCCATATTATTTTCCATGTAATGATTATTTATTGCGTATGTTCCAATTTTCGATTTTGCGTTTCTCCAATTTTTGATTTTCACTTTCATTTGAATTTTCTTTGTCAATTTGAGAGTGCCAGATAAATTCAAGGTATTTTTCAAGAGAGAATTTTTTTTGAGTTTTTTTTTAGTTTTCATGGTTGAGTATTTACGGTATACTTATTTTCCAACATTTTCAGAAGTTTGTCACATTTCACCTCTGATATCATGGCTGCAACAGTTGTCCAGAAACGACGCAAGATTGATACTGGCAATTTAACAGGTTTTTTATTTATATTTTTTTACGCTTTTACTGTGTCTATTTTTGTGTTTGTAAGACACTTTTTTTGTGGCTTTTTTTTAAAAACAAATCAATATTTTGTTTTCTATTAGAATCTCCAGACGAATCTCCCATAACTGTTAGTGGGAGCCCAGTTTCACCTTCTCTAGAAGAGCCAACTTCATCAGACAATTTTAGTTCCGGCGTTTTTTACTCACCACATTCACCCAACTATTCTCCACCAAAACTGCATTGTGGTTATGGGCTATACGACCCTGGGCTTGATCATCATGGGAAAAGGATTCATTTATTTAGTGAGTATGGTGTGATCTATATGGATTTTTAGTGATGTTATATTCTTTGTTTTTTTCACAAATTGTCATCATTTTTAATTGCATTTTTTGTTTTTTCAGACCGCAGACTTTGTCCAGTAAAGTGTTCCAAATCTGCTCGTATCAATCCATTAATTGCAGATGGGTTAAATAGCATGGTGTTGCAAAATGGTGCAGATTGGCGTACAGGTCCCCCTATTGTTTTGAAATATGTCAATCTGCAAAAAAAGTCTCCATTTCACAAATTTTCTGGGGAATTTGACTCCTACCCATTTTTAACTTTTGTGGACCATGAATCCGAATTTGACTCATTTTCAAAGCAGATTTTACAAATAGTGGGGAGCACTATTATTGATTCTTTTTTGAATCTCTCCGTACTATTCACGTCTGCTGCTTTATGGGCTGTTGGCTGGGTTTCCAATTTTAAGTGGGTAGACAGTTTCAGTGGTCGTTGTTCTATTGAATGGAATTATCAATTTTTCCAGCTTCTATCATTGATATTTGTACCCGGTACATGTTTAGTACGCAGTTTTGCAGATCGTATGGTAAGTTTTTCAGCGTTTCATGCTCATTTTTATTGTTTTCTTTTTTCATTTAATCATTCTTAATATTATTTTTTTTTTTTAAAAAATGATTTTGAGAGACAATAAAAAAAAACCATAACCATACAACAGGGCCATTTTCCCCTTGAGCCGAAATCATACTTACAGTGTTATGAACACTTTTTTAGTGTGTAATAGTTTGTTAGTGCTGGTTGAAATATTTTTTTACAACTATCAGAAACCAGAACCATTTTTCATATTTTAAACTAGAACCATTTTTAGTCTTGGATAGAAGTTATGCTTGGTTGTTAACTCCTTTTCGATGTCTCAAGCGCAGTTGTTGATTTTCCCGAGACTATTTTGTTTTTGATCCCGGCTGGTACACCATTTCTCCGCAGGTTCAGGTTTATCAGCTAGCTAATTTTTATGCTTTTCAAGGGAAAAAAAACTTTTGCCAATTTTTTTATTTTTCCATTTTTGTATATCCATATTATTTAGCTAACAATTATAAGACTGATCACAAACTTGGGCTATTCACTGATTTTATGGTTTGAGAAAATTTTTGGCCTAGGCTGGAAACGTACCTTTCCCAATTGTGAAGATTGTATTACATAAATGCAGCAATTTACTGCATCTTTTCACCGATTATGTAGTAATTCTACTTCAAATTCTGATTTATCTTTTGATTCAGTTCCACAATTGTTTTCTCGTCCATGAACCAAATTTTGAGTCATATTCAACATTTGAATATTTTTTATCTTTTGTTTTTAATGCATAGGATTTCCATAATTATTACATAGACTTTCCAATTTTTTATTTTTTCTTTATTTTTAGATTTTTTGTGTTTTTTCTGATAATGGCCTCCCTACCATCTTATGATAGCATGGAATGTCCACTTTTGGAACCGATTCCAAATCAAAGGTCTACAATGGGTGCACTTTCGTCTGTAATGCAATCCACCAGTTTGGGTACCCCTGAGAAAAGTAACTTTCCCATTGATCATGACACAATTTCACTCAGTCCAACTTGGCGTGATCAAACCTCTAATCCCGATTATGGGCCAACATGTAAATTTTGATATACTTTAAAGACTTTTTTTTGTATAAAATTTTGTATTTTTTTAGTTCAAAGTTCACCACAGATTGGTAGATGTTTTTCCGATGGTAACGTTTTGTTACGGAGCGTCATCGAACGGTTAGAAGGTAATCTTGCCATGATGTCTGCTCCCATTTTGACGGGTAGTTCATCTACAGTTGAGGTTAGAGAAGTCAGTACACAAACTCTATCATTGTCTTTAGCCAATCACCGATCAGTACATTTTGCCGCTGCCCATCCACCATTTCCATTGACAAATTCAGATTTTCTTCAAAGCAACACAGGGCATATAAACGATCTGATAGGTGTGTACTTTTATGCTGATGTTTTTAGTTATCGTCGTTTTTTTGCAGAAAGTTTTATCATAGGGTTTCACATAAAATTTTGACCTGTATTTTTAAGTTTCCATTCGTTACAACGGTGTGAGTGACAATGTTGGTGGCAATGTGGGAGACGGAATGGCCCCTGAATGTGTCGAATGTATGGGATATGAGGAACACTCCGATTCTGTTTTTTGTCTTGATTAGAAACATTTATTTAACCTTGACTTTTTTAACATAGAAGTAGTTCTCCGATTTATTCATAATTTTCAATGTTTTCCATTCTTACACTTTGTTTTTTTGCCATTTGTCCACACAACCAACCTTCCTATGCAGGAATTTACAGATCGTACAAAGAAATGAAATTCAATTGGTTTTGTAAATAAATTTCATGAATTCACAATCTTTCATCATCGGTTGTTTTTGTTTTGTTGTTTTGAGTGGAGTATATTTTCGCCCAGCCGTTGTTTTTTCAACGGAAAAACATTCTGCAAGTTTGTGCCAAACAAAATTCGAGATGTAGTTAGTGGCACAAGTAGAGCATATGTCAGATATGCTGCATAGCTCTCTTAATTTCGGATCAACGACTATCTGGTCATCCAGTCCAACTTTGAAGTTATCATACTTCTCCTTTCTCTCGTCTCTTTTATCTGG
>SCLH01001157.1:35122-72018 GCA_004367855.1 Oikopleura vanhoeffeni | reverse complement strand
TATTTTGGTCTGGATCTCGGTGAAAATTGATCACTAATGGGTTATTTTGTTTTTGATCATCTGTCATTATTCGGGCATTTCAGTTAGCAAGCGATTTCAATGTTCTAGAAAAAAATATCCAGAAATAAGTTGGTGTTTTTTTTAATTGCAAACGATTCCCGAGGTGCTGGATGGTCAGATGTAATTGAAAAAAATACCGAATTTGCGACCGTGGTCGAAAATAACTACTGCACCCACAATCCCCTTAAGAATTCAATTTTCTAAAAAGTGGCTTTTTCAGAAATAACCTGCAATTTTCGGTCTTCAATCTACAGGTGTTTTCTGAAATGAAAACTTAATCTATGCAATTTATCGAATCACTTTTAAATAAATAAAAATTGACTCAGAGCCGTCAGGACAAAAATTGAAAATGAAGCAGTTTCAGAAATTTTTTTCCTTAAAAGTGAATTATTCAGAAGCAAACTGCAATTTCTGGTCGTTCATTTACAGATGTTTTTGAAAATAGCTCCATGCATCGGAGAATTAACGAGGTACTGGTTGCCGGGCCATTGGGGCGTTAAAATGCATCAAATCGATTTACAGTGATAACAAAGTAAACTTTTGAATTTAATTTGATGTCGCTCCGTTCAACCAGCCAAAACACCTCTAAAAATGTTCAATTTTAATTTCCATGTCATAATTCAAGAAGGAACTATAAATAAATTTTCTAATTTTTATTTATTTTGAATCAGGATTTGTAAAGTAGAAAAACCTGGATGGGCGATTAACACGTACGAGCGACATTGTTATCAGAAAAAATGATTTTGAATTCGTTTACAAGTGTTCTAAGCTGTCCAATTCAATTTCTGTCGTTTATTCGACACTTTACTCAAGTACCTAAAAACTAATATTCCAGTATTACCAAAATGATTAGGGTTGGGTCACTATTGATGACTTACGAATTTCTGCGTAATTTTTTGTTACTCTTGGAGAAGAAAATTGTTTCGTTCAAAAGTTTAATGTCATGAAAAATCCACTTTAAAAGATAGACCTTTGCTGTCAAATAAATTTACTTAATTTTTTTATGCAACACTACTTCCTAGAAAATCAGAGGGCGTTCAGTAGCCTATAACTGTAGTGTAGGTTCCATTTTTGGACCTGCTCACAAATTATTTTTCCGAAACATTTTCAGATCAAAAAAATCCCCTACTTTTCAGATCAAAAAATTTCTTTAGAAAGAATGCGCTAGGTAAAATCAGTTACCAATTTTCAGATTTTTTTTAAAATTTATTTCCAATTGCGTCTCACAGAATTTGCAGTTGTGAGATGTGTTTTTTGGGTTACAAGCTTGAGGATCCAATTTCTTTTCCTTATTACTCGTTCTAAAGTTAAAAAGTTTGGAATATTGGCTGAAGCAACCACAGTTCGTGTCTCTCTATAGTTACAGTTCACTACTACATTTACAGTAGATTCTTCTTGTGTATTTTCTCTGGTGGTTGCGGTTATTGAAGCCCTTCCGCCCAAAGCTTGCGCTGATTGTGCAAAATAGAAGTAAAGCAGAACAATAAAGAGAGATGAGGTCTTATTCTTATTAAATCCGGACGGAGAGAAGCCTTTTTTATAAAGTGAAATTTCATGCTAAAATTTTGGCGCGTTGGATTTTACTAAAAAATGCATTCCTTTTTTCCCAGGAATTCAAGATTCTTAAAACATTCTTTGAGAAACTTTTTTTAAAAGTTTGAAATGCCGACTAGGTTTAAAGATAAATATTCATCAGAAATCTTCTATGACTTGAGCTTTTAGCATTTACTCAAGAAATCTTTGAACAGAAAAACATATTCTTCTGATTGTTGATCTCTCTTATCGTATCTCAAAAGCAGAAAATCGGTTCGAAAGTTAATGACTCTTGAAATTAAATAAAAAACTAATCTTATGAAAAAAGGTTGAATCAAATTATTTGTGGCCGATTTCGTTTTTTAACACGACCCTCTTTTACTTTTATAAGAAACGTTTTTAATTAATTTACAAACGCATATCAAAAAATATAATCCCACAGGTTCCGTGTTCTTCATTTTTATGTTTGGGAGAAGGAAATTTTTTTTTTAATTAAGTCCACGACATGAAAATGATCAAAAGATTATCATTTGTTTTTGATTATATACGAGCCAGAATTTGACAAAAATTGAAGGTTCTAAATGATACCTCCACGTCAAAAATACTGATTTTGGAGTCATGGATAATTTTTCCACAACATCATTTTTTTTTGATGTTCCACTGGTTGCAATTGCATATTTCCAAAATTAATATGAGGTAGAGGGTCAATTTTCACGCTTTCAAAGGAATGACAAAAAACCCAACCCCGGCTCAAGTTTATATTGTTAATTGGACGACGTACTGATGAAGCGGTAACATATAAATATAATCAGAACATTATTTTGTATATCCCCTATTCACACTTTATATATTATTATATATACTTTATATAATATTCAAAATTGTCGATTTCGCGCACTTTTTTGTCAATTTACAGCCAATCAGGCGTAAATTGAAAAAAAACCACCGATTCGATGTTCACCACCCCTTGGGCTTGTTACATTCCGAATATGATGTTTCTTGCATTTCAACAGAAAAATCATTTCATCAAAACGTCGAAAAACACCCTTTTTTGGCACATTCAATCAGATTGCTGACCCCTGAGGCAAAAATCGAGAAAAAAAGAACCGATTCACTAAAATTCAGACAATTGTACGGATTCTCACCAAATCTCAAAACTTTTCCATATAAGCTCTAGGATCCTTGTTTCTTTGAAAAAAGCTGCGGGACTCGTGTTTAACCGCGGTTAACCAGATGGTTGGTGGGAGTGGTACTAAACTGTCTAATGAAATCGCGTAATCAAAGATAAATCTTCCTGATGTATGTTTCAAAAATATCCTGTCTGCATTTTTCTAACTGTACGAAGCCCCTGAAATCCTAAATATCACTAACACCACCCCCTTAACTCGGGTAAGACCACAGTTAAAAATGGCCCAACCGCCTGTTCGGCTCTGTGAAGCCAGGTTATCAAATGCCAATTCTCAATGGGTTTTCATTATGGGACCTACCCAATTAAGTCAACGGTGTGAAAATTAAGAAAATTATCTCGCTAATGATTAAAAAAGATGTTCAAAAGTTCAAAATAAACTATATTTAGGGTGCGCAGCGGGTGTGCAGCAGGGTGTGCAGCTACAGACTGAACTCAAACTGCGTTAGAATAAACATTCATTTGCTATCGGGAGGATATCGTCCAGCCGTGAAAGACGATCCGAGCAAAAAAACTCCTCATTTTCAAGCCAATTATTTCGTTTTGGAGTCAATGATCAGCTCAAGTTTTAGTTTCTTTGTGGGCAATGGAAGTATGCAGCAACATCACTAAAAATATCGGATACTACCTTCGTACTCAATAAAACACGAATCGTACTCACACTAAAAATTATGCTATTCCTGAAAATTTTTTTTTTGAAAAAAATGTTCAAAAAATTTTCGAAAAAATTATGGTGACATCCTTGACAAAACAAAATGCGTGGCGGAAAATTTATAAGCTGAAAAATAATTTCGGCTCAAATATTATGAGTACTTAAAATTCTTAGTTTTTCTCATTATGCACGATTAGCCAAAGCTGCAGATGGCGCATTAAGTGGAGAACCATGCGGAAGACTGCGGAAAAATTCGACAATGTGCCGATTTAATATTTTAACCGTCATTTCCCTGGCCAAAATGCCAAAAAAACTAAAAAAAATTTTTCATTTTATTTCTTCGAAGTTTTTTGTCCAGATATTGTTTTCCGTTTTGGTCTCATCATTTTAATTTAAAACTTAGAATTTTGACCGCTGCGCACCCTGACTATATTATTCGAACGATGAAATCATATGAGCCTTATTGAAGCGTGATTCGTTGGACAAGAGACTTGAAGACTCAACAACATTAATTTTGTATAGCCTATACAGTATATACCCCTATTCAATATGATATAATACGTTCTGGAGCTGATTCGACTGTACTGTTATGGAAGAAAAATCTTATTTTTTTATGTAGATTAGCCTCCAATGTGTTTTGCAGAGATTTAAGATTTTGTTTGCAAATTTAAGTATTGTAATTCCCCATAAAAAACGCAAAAATAACAAACGCCCTAAGTCGACGATGATCCCATTATGTACTTTTTGATACTTTCTTATTTTTATTTTTTTTCAGTTAAACTTATTCGTTTTGAAAAACAAATTTTCCTCGGTCTGAACCCTACTCATACAGTTTGAAATTCATTATAACTGTTTTTAATAATTAAGAACGGACTTTTTAACGGATAGAATATGCATTTGAAATAAATAACAATAAAAACTTTATTTTCTTTATTACCAAGATTAGATATTGAACTTTCAGATGAGAAATAATTTGGAGAGGGCCGATTTGAAATAAGAAATTTTGAAAATCAAATAATTGGGTTGTGTCTAGCGCTACATCGCGGTCACCTTTGACCCCAAGTTCATAATACTGACTTCAGGTAACCGATAGTTGCGCATGTTTTGGCAAATTCAAATCATTAAAATATCACGTCCGGTACCGGAAGCTGTACTTTACCGGTCAATTTTTACGAGCCGGTACATCTGATAACATTGCAAAAAAACTCGCTTTCGAGTGAGTGGATTTGATTTTGTTACAGCGATTATAACTCCCATGAGGACCTGCGAACATAAAGGGCTTTTTTCGCACCCATCATTAAAAATGACGAGTTTGAATAAATCTCAATACCAAAATGAATTATTTTTCTTAAAATGACCCTCAAAACATTCTTTACCAGATGAACAAATAATATTGGTACCCATTTTTGATTTTCACAATTTGAATACAAAGTCGGAATAAAATGAAAGTCTTGGAATACGACTGCATGTAAAAAAAAATTGAATTTTTTAAATCAATTTGAAATTATTCGAAAACTTATTGATTGAAATTTCAAGCGAATAAGATTCGAAAAAATTAATTTCTTAAAATATTCCTGGTAAGAATTACAAATTGGGAAAATTTTTTTTCGAATGATATTTTCTGAATAAATTAAATAGGCAAAATGTAAGATAAATTGACTCAATAAAAATATTTCTAAACCTGTCACTAGAAAATGCGATGAGTGTCGATTTGTTTTCAAGAATGATAAGATTGGGGGAGATTAAAAGTCTAAAATTTTCAAGATTTATGTCATTGGTAGCTTGTGAAATATGAATTGTAAATTTCTAAAACCTAAAAAGATCAATTTCAAGACAAATTACGACAAAGTGGGTTCATTTTCGATTTGACAAGTTCAATTTATAAACTTTCATTTTTTTCTTAATTTTCATAATAAATTTTGACGATAAAGTATTATTGAGGAGATGGTCAACTCTACTCGAGCTGGACATATAAAAAAATAAAAAAAATAATTTGAGACAGTCTTTTGGAAATTCAGACACTTTTAGATTTTTCCCGCTAATTTTAATTCTGAGGTTCCTTTAGAAAAAAATTTAAAGTACTTTTCAAAACAGATATTAATTTTTGAGAAAATTGTTGAATTTTCGGAAATGTTTCCGACTCTGGGATAAAATTGGGTAGGTTTCCAGCAGTCCGCGTCCCAATATACTCTATATTGATAAAGGTGTAGTTGAGCAAGCCGCTAGCAGTGTAGTAGAGCTAGCGTTGTAGTAGGGCGAGCGATGTGAATACATAAAATTCCAGTACTCTTTGATATTGTATTTTTAATAATATTTAAGAATTAATATATCTTAGATTCGATAAAATTAATGCTCTTATTTATCGCTAATAATGAGATGTTTCCTGGACTCAAAATTGTAAAAACTAACCTGTAACAAAGACTAATTATGAATATTTTCAAAATTTGAAGTTAATTTTGATATTAAAAGTAAGACATAATCGTGTTAATCGCATAACAAATAATAAGAAGCCTTATTTCCTTCAATAAAGGTGATGAACGTTTTAAAATATATTTTTCCTGGTCAGTTTGTCAAAGATACTTCATTTTTGCCATTTTTATTAAAATTTCTGTAGTACGCGAATTTTGAATGAAACTTCAACAATAAACTTCAACGTCGAAATATCGATTTTTTATTAGTAACAAAAAATTTATCAGACCAGATTTACCCAGTAATAATGTTTTGCTTGTTTAATTTATCAAATAAAAATACTTAATTTGTGCATGCAAATTGACATGTATAACCCTTCTAAGAACTCTTCTTCGTTCACATTTGATCCGGTTGCGCCGCGGCGTCTGAAATCAACAGGTCAAAATAAGCTTGATTTTGACAAAACAAATCGCAAAAAGTTAACTCCTTTGAAACTATGTAATAACTGCAGTAATTGATTCTGTAAGCAGCTCATTAAAAATATCTGAATTAGGCCTGTATTTTTTCAGCTGATTAATTTCGTTTAACATTGGAAAAATGTTAAATTATCTCATTTATTCCGAAAATAAACTTTATATAAATTGGTACATCTAATTTACAACACGAAAACGAACGAAGCAAGACCGATTAAGGGTCAAGGGATAGCTGGATTTTGGTGAATTTATGACCACATAAAACAAATAGCAAAATTTTTGAATAATATTCTTTATTTTGATCGTGAAAACATGAAACAGACTCAGTAATGTTAATGTTTTTGCGCACAAAGTACGTAAAATAATGTGATGAAGAAACTTCACCGTTACAATTGCCTTGTAGTCTTTTTGAATTACAGCCCATTTTTCAAACACTTTTTAACTATACCTTAAGGGTATCCCGGTTCACTACAATTTTCTGCAGTTCTTTATTGTCCATAACACAGAACTAAGCAGCCAAACTCGCATACAACAACCCAAATGGACAACAAAATTTTTTTTCGAAATTTTTGCTTTTTTCAGATTTTTTTCTAAGTTATTTGCTCAAAACTTTATGTTCAAAAATAACTTTTGTTTCAATTTCGACCACTATAAACTTTCCAAAATTATCGGTGACGTAAGCCAATTTTCTCTTCACGTGTTTCTCCAGCTTTCTGTGAGTTCCAGCTTTTCAAAAAATCGATAGACATTTTTTTCCGGAATTTGTCCACGTCACCTGAAAAATTCATTACTTCTTGAGTGATGGGTCGAAATTGCAATCAAAACGTCACTGTAAAGTTTCTTTGTTTTGAACTAGTTTGTGCAAAAGATTTGAGCTTAAGTTTGCAAACATTTACCCTGGATTTTCGAAGGCGTAATGATCCAAAAACACGGTGCGGTTTTTTGCGTAGTTCTACGAAGACAAAGGACCAATATAGGCACTTTATCCAAAACGCCGCATGTGAACGGTTGGAATATTATTATTCCACAGGTGTATTCAAAATATAAAATTTTCTTTTCATAATTTAAAACCTGGGAGAGGACAGTTTTCCGTTTCTGCGTTTTGTCTTCTTGTTCTCGCCTTCTAATCCTCACGGAGCGTGTAAGCATACAAAAAGTTTTGCACATTTATGAGCAAGTTTGAAGGCTAGTTTCTACAACGGCTATCCTGGAATATATTCTCGAAGCAGTTTTGGCCTAATGCATCTTCATCGCGAAATATGTTCATTAGGGTACCGGATATCTTAAGGCGATACTGCGTCGCTGTTTTATGAGGCCTTGGGCTTTTGAAACATGCTCCCACAATTGGCATTTGAAATGATAACAAGTGTTGACTACCACCTATTGATTCAAAATTCGAAATTTTCGCGTTTTTTCGCTTTTCTTAAAGTATTTTTGTCAAAATGAAGTTCAGAAATAATGTTTGCTTTAATTTAACCACTCAAACTTCAAAATATCACCTTGACGTACACCAACGTTCTGATCAGTGTTTCCGTGGCTTTTTTTTGAGCCTACTTTCAAAAAAATCACAGCAGAAAAAATTTCGGAAAATTTTTCACGTGACCTTCAAAAATTTATATTTTGAGTTTGAGGTCGAAATCTCATAAAGTGCAGTGAAATTATTTGTATGGGGTAGCTTAGAAAAAAATTGAATGAATTTTATAATTTTTCCTAGGAAGAGATAGTTTTTCCCACGAATAATTGCCAAAAAGCGGTGGTTTTTTCCACATTCTAGAAAATTTTAGCAAAATTTTCAAATCCACCGTGAAACTTAAATTTGGCATACCACTTTTACAAGTTATGTCAAAATTTCAGCCAATTTCAACATAAAACCTAGGAGGTGATAGCTTTACGATTTAAGCTTAGGTCCTCTTGTGCCGCTTATGTGTGAAGAAGTGTATGCATACAAGACGAATTTAAGATTTGTTTTTTACAATATAATGGAAAGTTTTACAGTGTACAAGATGGCTAATCTGACTATTGTCCTCAAAGCCCTGTATGGCTAATTTTTTTATCGAGAAAATTCAATTCCAGCAACCAGTCCCCCTTAAAGGGAGTGGATGACGATAATTAAGCTGTTTTTAAGGCGTTTTCAAGAAATCTGGATTTGTAAATTCTGCAATTGTTCTTAAATATGAAGTAAAACTCTTTAGGTTGGTGCCAATATCACTCAGAACATCAGATTAACCTCCGCTTAGAAAATGAGTTTTACTAGACCTCCCGAAAAGCACTGAAAAGCCTACTCCTCCATTATTTTATATAAGTTTTTTCGGAAACTTGTCGTTTGGCTTAAATAAATGAAAATAAAAAAAATTTTGGGCCATTTTTTTTAATTGATGCCCTTAGTGGTCAAAACTGCCAATTTGGGACCATCTTTAAAAAACTTACTCGTCCTTCAATTTTCGTGTAAATTTGAAAATGGAAACTTCATATTAACAACAAAGCCTGGCTGAAAAATCTCTCGGGCCAACTTTTGATTTTCTTTCTTGGGGTCTCTGGGCAGACATTTCAATTTCGCCTTTTGATAAATATTTTTGATAATTTTTTATATTAAAAACGTGAATTTACATGTTTTTCGCAAGTATTTAGTGTTAAATTGTGTTAATTAACAAGAAAAATAGATTGAAAAACATTCTAGATCGAAATTGGTACGCTTAATTTTAAAACCCTTAGATTTCACCCTTGGTCAAAACACTTAGTGAAAAATTCTCTACAAAGTTGATCACTAAAAAGTTGTACTGGGAACCTTTAGATATCGTCAGTGACGATTCGTCACCCTTCCCTTTTATCCGAGAAGAGGGGCCTTTTTTAGTAAATCAAGCCAAAATGGTAGCATGATTTACTAAAAAAGACTCCTCTTCCTAGATTTAAGATACAGTTCCTGAACTAACATGTAAATTTTATTTCAATTTAAAAATTTGGTTTTATTGACATGTTTTGTGTTTTGCGTCTTCAGAATGAGAAAAAAATTTCAGAATTTTAAACTGAAAAGTTTTTGGGTCGAATAGTTATTTGACGAATCGGGCCTTACTTACCTAAATTAATGAACTTAAATGTACGCACCTGCGCCTTATGTCGCTGTACTGTATCAACTAAGTGGTTCCAAGGTATATCCCCTATTCACACTTTTGTGAATATCCCGATCCTACTACTTAAAAACACACTACGTTTCATAATCAGGGCCAGGATATTCACAAAAGTGTGAATAGGGGATATCGTGTGATTTTAACGTTGTGGCTACGCATTCTAACCAAAAGGTGATAAAGGGAATCCCTTTAAGGGATATTCGCTGTGTCAACGGTGAAATGTAAAAAGGTGAAATGTAAAGAGCTGAAATTTACATCATAATTATTCAAAAATTACAGTATTTTGAAAAAATATGCTACCATAGGAAATTTCATTCAGTGCAGTGTCAGCTTATTTTATATGCACTTGGAACTAATTGCATTTTTGAACTTAAAATTTTTCTTACATTTTTACTATTTTACATTTTATCATTCACCCATATTTGGTCATGTAGGCGTTTAAATGAAGGTTTTTTTCCGAACAAAAATCGAACTTAGTTTAAAAATATTAAAACTGTCCATTATCAACATAAATTGTGCTCTGTTAATTTTATTTAGCCTGCGTTAATTGGACAATTTTATAAGTTTGAAATGTTAGTCAGAATAGAAATAATAAGTCTATCAGAATATTTTTTTCAGGGATCTCGAGTCCAGATTCTGAACACTGCAAAATATTTTTTCAGTAGCAAATTGCCGAAGTAGTATAAATATTTCGTTCAAATATTATTTTCCTTGATAAATTTGAACAAAAATCTTACATTTTAAAAATTTCGAAGGTCATTGATAAATAGTCCAATCAGACATGAGGCGATATAAATGATGGAATCATTTCTTGGGAATGTATGATACATTAAGTATCTCCTTCGTGCGTTTTCAAGCTAAAATAATGATTCTCGGCTTAAATCAACCGGACAGAATGTGCGTAGATCACAACGGACATTTTCGAAAAATTATTTGATTTGGCTTCAGCACTACCACAAACCGTATTTTGAGCCTATTTCAGGGGTGTTAATGAGAATCTACTCCTCATTTTACTTTCAATGCCTTATTTTCCAAAAAATCATATTTTAATTTTCCAAAAATAAATTAATATCAGTTGTTTGTATCAAAATAAAACTACCTAGAGTATGTGTTTTTTTTATTTGCGAAATGAAGATTGTCATTTAGGTTATTACGGCCAATAAATAATGGTAACTAGGTGGATTATATTTTCAAACCCTTGACATCGGCTATAACTTGACTTTCAAAATAAAATCAACCTAGTTATCATTTTAAATTGGCCGTAATAACCTTAATGAAAATTTTCATTTCGCAAGAAAAAAACAAATACTGTATATCCCTTTAGGAAGAAAGTTGTTATTTTCTAGTTTGGTCTAGTACATTATGTACGTTAGGTAGTACGAATGTACTAGATCAAGCTAAAAAATAACAACCTTCTTCCTAAAGGGATATGCTTGTAATTGTCTATTGTTTTATTTAAAAAAAACTAAAATTGGAATTTAAAAATTAATTACTCTGCATTTTAACTACAACAGGGTCTGAACATCTGGACAAAATAATTTTTATTTTTAGATTCGTAGATTTTTGCGGAGACTGACGTAGGTTTTTGCGAAGGTTTCACTTATCCGCCGGACCCTGCGGTATCGGATAATTAAGTAGCTAAAACGTTTTCAAAATTTTTCAGCAGAACGTATTTTTTTATGTTTTTGGTTTGGAATTGAGTATTTTTCATAAAGTCTATTTTAATTTGTCTCTGAGATTAAAATATTCTTACATCAAATATCTCACACAAGGTGAAGTTTATTTCCGGTTGAACAGTTCATTGAACTTCAGGATCAAAGATTTTCGATGAATATGCTATAAAAGCTTTCATAATAAGTGCAAAATAAATACGAAAAATGTTTGCGAAAAAGCTAGAAAGACGGTCAAATTTAGACAGTTTTATGCATGTAATTAATGATGTCATCATTTTTGTGAAATTTTAGTAATCTTTAGGGTCGTAGTTCTATCATCAAACAATCATTGTTAAAATGTACGTTAATATCCGGTATTCTTGAAACTGTCCAAATAAGTTACTTATTTAATCATCCAAGAATGCTGACGTTATTTCCCCTACATTGCCTTCTTCAGAAATGTATGTCTAAAATAACCGAGGTATTGGGTGACGGCAAGATATCCGAATTTCACCCAAAAACACCAAAATCTTTAAACATGACACATAATATCACTCTATAATATGGATCCAAAAGATAATATGGTCAAAAGATCGATTCAAATCTTGCAAAATTTGGCGGGAACGATGCAGATGATTTGCTGAAATTTGTACTACATGATTCAAAAAGTTTGAAACACGTATTTAACGCTATCCTAGTCTAGCCAATGAGCAAGGTTGAAAGCTGTGATAAATCAAACAAGAGTTTACCTTGCCCAATCATCCCCACGCCTTTATCATCATTGAAATCGGGCTTCCCGACAACAGAGCCATATCCAATATTCGTCATTAAGGCAGTTGCATTAGTAACACATTTTTCAGCTATGAGTTTTATACGGATACAGCGGGAGGTCTTATCTCGCTGAATTTGCCAATATCGCCGTTAAAAACCTACGCAATTTCAAAATTTTCATCAGAAAATGCGGTTGATCAACAATTCAATAAAATGCGGTTTTTGTCATCATTTTGGCATGAAAATAAAATTTTCAAACACGTTCCATAAATTTCGAAATTGCCTTGAAGTAATTGCTGCGTACAAAATAATAATATTGAATTAATGATAGGCTAGAAAATTTCGTAACAACTTTGACTGTTGGTTAAGTCATCTCTAAATGACGAATTTTGGTTGCGTTGCTAAAAAATAATTTTAGGAAAGCGGATGATCTGCTGTGGATTAGAGGTAAATTAAGATTTTCGTGATATTTTAATTTTTTTTGAATCATTGGTTGTCAACAAAATTTCAACAAATTATAAGCGCCAAATTTTAATAACTTATCAGCTTGAATAGAATTTTGTTACTAATGATATCTTAGACTGTGATAGTAGAAACTTGTTTGCTTGTTTTTTGTGAGCTCCAAAAATGTTCCTCATCAATTTTTCGTCATTAACAATGTAAAACGAACTCAAATAAATGAGTTATAACAAGCAAAATCTATGATATGGATTAAGGGCCCTCAATCGACAGATCGTGACTATTTAAAAAATGCGGAATCTGAGCATTTGATTGGTGAAACCACCCAAATTTGAGCGATGAAATTTGCTTATTCTGCTATTCAGGGTTTCGATTGGGTACCAGACTGGTACTACTAGTATCCCGCATTGTATGTTTCCTTCAAATAGTCACAATCAGGCAACTAAGGGACCTTAATGCATACATGTACGGTCAAGACGTTGGTAATACAAAATATTATCAGCACACGAAACGTTTTCTAGAAAAAGGTTAATTGTTTTTGTTGTTCGAGACATGCTATATGGCTTTTTTTAATTCAATAAAAAACTGAAATGTTGATAAGCTTTCGATGTATCAAATCATTTTCAAAATCAGAGATAAAGAGTTTTAGAATTTCTACGGCAGTTAACAAAAGTACTTCGCGCTCAAAATAATAGTTAGTAGAGCCTCGAAATTGGGTTATTATGTTTCAACTTTTTTGCTGACAATAATTGAAAATTTCCAGAATCATGGTTGAGTGGGATATAGCAAATTTTTTTAAGCTCATTAAATAAAATTTGTTTATTTTTGGTTGGTGCGAGTATGTTAAATTGCATATGTTTATTGAGTAAAACTAATTTAATTTTGATAAGCTTCGATTTATTTTAATCATTTTTCAATCAGGTTATTTCGAAGTGAGAATTTGTTTCGCAGATTGTGTCGGAGTGATTTGGCAATAGTGGGCTCTCGAAATTGCATAATTAAAAGCCCACTATTGCCAAATTACTCCGACACAATCTGCAAAACAAATTCTCACTTCGAAAAAAACCTGATCTGAAAATGATTGTAATAAATCAAAAGCTTATCAAAATAAATTAGTTTTTACTAGATAAACATATGCATGAATAAAATGCACCCCATTGACAATTTTCGGTTAATAAAAACCGTATCAGATCACTCAAAAAAGGGCCATGGTTTGCTCAAAAGTTCATCAAGCCTGGGATGCCCTTGAGACCTATTATATAATTCCAAATATTCTATAACTTCGGTTTTAAAATTAATTCAGCCGATAGTTAGAGAGTGTAAGTACTCTGTCAATAAAACTATGGCATTTAATGCGGAATTAAAAAATAATTGTTCAAAATTTACAAATGTTTATGAGGTGATAAGTATTGACGCGACTACACTCTTTACATCAATTAATGTTCCTAGGCCCTAGCTAGGGTGGTTGACTATATTATTGAAAGAAATTATGAATGCCCTGAAACTTTTTTTGGTGAAAATTATCTACCGCAAATAATCTTTAAAGAGTTTTTGATCGGAGTTTTACTTAAATTTAGTGCGTTTTCAACCATTAATGAATGGAATTAATTTAATGGTTTTTATAGAAAAAATGAAGGTTTAGCCATGGGATCCAAGCTCAGTCCAGCCCTGAGTAATTTTTCTTCACATGCTAGAATCAACTACAATTAAGGATTATTCAGACCTCAAAACCATACTTTCTTATACTCGGTATGTTGATCATTGTCTGCTCATAGTAAGAAACCGATCAAAAATAGCATTTTAGAAAAAATGAACTCTTTTGATTCTTTTTGAAATTTACGGTTGTTGAGATGCAAGATAACAAACTTGTGTACCTTGACACTAAAATTATAGAAAAAAATGGTACACTTGAGCTCGAGCAACACCGTAAAACTAGTAATGATACTACGTGTATTATGAACTATTATTCGGCAGGCTGTTGCCACCGTTGCGTATAAGAGGTCAGTTCTAATGGTTGAAATTATTAGGAGCCATAATATGTACTACTAATGTGGACATCCCTAAATTTAGCTTTAGAAAATCTCCAGGAGTATTTTATCATTACAATACCAAAAATCTTATCATAAAAAATAAGGAAATTCGAAATCGAATCGAATTCGGCCCATAACTTAATAAGGCATTACGTCTGCAGACGAAAATAACAGATCTTACATTTTGTTTTATCTTTTAGCCCCCCTATGACTATGCTATAAATGTTGTCCAATTGCTGCTAAAATTCAAATATATTCTGGACAAAATACACAAAAAACTTACCGCGTAAAATATGCTTGTAAAACAATACTTCAAAAAAGTGGTCTTTGCCACCGTCTTTAAACCTAAAATCTTCCTCTCTTTTCACCCAAAACACGCTGTATTTATCACCTGTGTATGTTTAACATACGGTATATTTGGTTCACACGTGATATTAAAAAATAGAATACAGAACATAACAGATGATCAAGTTCACATGCTGTTTGAGCACATTNTAATGTGGACACCCTAAATTTAGCTTTAGAAAATCTCCAGGAGATTTTTATCATGTACCAATACCAAAAAAATCTTATCAAAAATAAAATCAGTGAAATCCGAAATCGGAATTTCGGACCAAATCCTGATAAAGCATTACGTCTGACGAAAATAACCCAGATCTTACATTTTGTTATATTAGCCTCCCCTAAACTAGTTATAAATGTTGTCAAATTGCTGCTAAAATCAAATATATTTTGGAAAAATACACAAAAAACTACCGCGTAAAAATATGCTTTAAAACAATAACTTCAAAAAAAGTTATTTTGCCACGTCTTAAACCTATAAAATTCCTTTTTTTTCACCCAAAATACAGTGTATTTATACACCTGTGTATGTTTAGAAACGTATATTGGTCACACCTGTTGACTATTAAAAAATAGAATACAGAAAAATAACAGATGTGAAAGTTCACATGTGTTTGAGCACATTTATGAATGTGAAAAATACCTTAATATTTTAACAACGGAACATGGTACGGCTCCGAACATTACCCAACGTCGAAAACACTTAAACCGGTACTTTACAGCACTTTCTACTAATTTACCAAACTGGTAAAATAAACAGTTAAAATATAAAAAAAACTTGATCTGTACATGTATCTCTCGTATAAATGACCCTTAATGAACAAATAGAATAGAAAGGCCTTTTAATAACCAAATTTCGAAGGCCTATATTACTAATTACTGTGAGCGCGACGTTACCTTTGTTAAATATGCGAGAATATTTCTCAACTCCTTATTCTGAGTTGAAACTGATTTGATACATCGAAAGTTTATCAACATTTTAGTTTTTTATTGAATTAAAAAAAAACCAAAAATAAAAAGATAAACAAATTTCTCTTATTTAAGATGAAAAATAGCAGCCGTAAATATTTTGGACAATTGACAAAAAATTCATAGCGCATGTTTTATTTTTTTAAGACTCTAGCTCGACTTTACTATTTTTGTCTAGTAAATAAGTAGTTCTTTTATATTATAATGTACTAGACCAAACTAGCAAAGTCCAACTAGAGTCTGAGAGAGATATTCAGCTGACAAAAATTAGACATCCCAATAAAATTTTTAGCTTTGGGTTTCAAAACACAACGGCCAGCGAGGGTTGACGTTTATTTGGACCGAAGTCTTTCCATACACGATGAGAACAAGCATAATACCCCATTTTTAAAAATTCTTGTACAATAACATGTCCCTATCATATCTGACATCTTTTCAATATTTACACAAGATTGACAAAACTTGATTTTAAGGCAATAAGGAATCATGTAAAATACAACTCTCACTAATTTTCGGAGAATCTAAACAACCATCACAAAAACACGTTTTGTAAACTGACCCACAATTTATACTTATGTTACCTCCACGAAAAAAGTTATAAAAGAGAGTATCGGGATTGCACTAAAACGCCAAAATACAGCACGTCATATTTTTGCTTGCGATCTTGTTTTTTTGCTCGAAACTGATTGACAACGTTCGTCGGTCAATAAGAGTTTGAATTTAGTACACACCTAGGCTGGCGGCATTTTTCCCCTAAGGCGAAACTATTATAGTTTAACTATACCCTTCTAGTAAAAAGTATTCGTCTCAAAAAAAATTTTAAAACTTTTAATTTCTTCAAATTCAAATTTTCTGAAAAATTTTTAGCGTGGCTTCTGATTGGTTCTCGCAAAAATGCTCAAAAATAGGTTTTTAAATGCTTAACGGAAAACACAGATAAATGCGATCATTTTTCACACTAGTACCAAGCCCTAAGACTCCTCATAAAAAAGTTATGGGGTCTGCCCACTACGTGTCCTTATAAAATAACAGTTTCTTATTTTGTTTTTTCTTTAAAGGAGTAGCGGTTGTACTCTTTTGAGGGTACTTTGGGGTGTAAAAATAGCAAGACATTGCTAGGGAACACTCAGAAAGCATTAAATTATTAAAAAAAAAAAAAGTCTAAAAAAAAGTTTGAAATTTTCATTTTTTGAGAATTTTTCTGAGTTATTTTTTTGGAAAACATTGAAACCCAATTTACGAACAGAAAAACTCAAAATATCAAAAAGCTGTAAGCAAATTTTCTCCTCGGCATCACCCAAGCTTCAATTTGATGGTACTTTCGACTAAATCCGACGATTTTTATTTTCGAGTTTACACTTCCGGTTAACTTAAATGCGATTTTCTAGAATTCAACATAACATTTCAAAATTCGGCTTCATTAAAATAACAAAAACATATTCATCCATCTTTTCCCAAATTTATACTGCATTCTGAAATGTAACCTATGAGGATTAGTACTTTGAAGAGCGAAAACCTTGAAATTAGGCGGTTTTTCGCAGCTCTAGAAAAAACTTGTTTAAAATTTTAAAATCCGCTCCATCAAATAACAACCAAAAGTGTTTCCGTGGTTGATGCCAAGTTTGAGTGAGATCGTATGCGAGCTCTAGTAGGAGTAGTAATTTGAAAATTCGGTTCAGTGTTCTAGAACTCGCCGCATGGTGGTCACCAGGGTTGGCCAAAAATTCTACTGATAAATGATTTTTGTAGATTAAGAATAGATCTACCATATGGCTATTCTGAAAAGTTTCAAAGAAGTTTTTCATTCTGGTACATTGGAGTACAAAAGTACATTTTTGCGACGCTACATTAGGCCTATGACGATATGGATCAACGGACCTCAGAGTACCAAATTCTATTTTGAATGATACAACAACGCAAGATATTAGCACCAATCAAAACCGTTGATTGAGGGAATAGGCGATTTCATTGGCAGATTAGAAAAGATCAACCAATCAAATCTTTTGGGTGTTGAGACATAAATATATATTTTTATTCTATCATAGATAGTGTTTATTCGACGTTTCGGCTAACAGCCATTTTCAGTGTGAGAGACAAAGAAAAGATTTTTGCAAAAACGCAGCAAAAAGATAGGTCGGCAATCGAGCCTCAGATTCCGCGAAAGTTATTACGCTATCAAACCTCATCTTTCAAATAAAACCTTATTTATTAACACCAACAGTCCCTAAAAAAGGGGTATGGTATATCAAAAATACAAAACAAATTAACCCTTAGGCCCATTGTGAGTAGTTTGACAGCATCACAAATGGGGGTGAAAAATATTTGACATTCATTAATATCCATTAGTTAAAAGTAAATATTCACGTCACATCGAACAAAAGAATTTAAAACAAATTTTCTAAAATTGAAATTTTTGACGATAGTGAGTTCCGAAATTATATGTTTAGATTGCGTTTCCCTTTAAACATCAGTAGATCTGAAATTAGTACTAGATTCTTACATTAAAGAAATTTATTTAGACAAAGACTTTTTCCCTGATAAAACAAAAACCGTAAAAGTACGAAAAACTATCAAAACTGAAAATATCACACCGCCACACAAATTTGAGTTAAAAAGTTTATTTAACGCAGTTTGTACGAAGTTCAATTCTTTTGAAACCTTGAACGGTTTTTTAGGCAAACTAGCGGGCTGTTTCTATGGGAAGCAAGCCAGTCAAGCTTAGCAAATCTTTTTTTGCAACTTATTTGAAACAGAAATTGTCGATAATGAGATAAAAAGTGGAAATATAAAACACTATTTTAGATATGTGGATGATATTTTTTGTTTAATTCGTAAAAATAAAAAATATAAATTTTTTGAAAAACTCAATAAATTCAATGATGGCCTAAAATTTACCATGGAAACTATGACAAACAATAAAATTGTATTTTTAGACACCACAGTAATAAACACAAATGGTAAAGTACATTTAGAAATGTATAGAAAACCTCATGCTTCAGAAAATCTAATTAATTTCAAACACGCAGTAACCCCTAAAGGCCAAAAAATCTCAACTCTGATAGGCGAATTATATCGGTGTTATCATACCACATCAACCTCCGAGGCGCTTGATAAAGCTTTATTAAAAACAAAAGACATTTTCTTAAAAAACCAATACCCAGAAAAACTAATAAACCAAAAAATTAAAGAACTCAAGGCTAAAAAATTTCCACAATCTAAATCCAGGCGAACAGAAGAACTAAAAAACCAAGAAATAACTAGTCATAATATAACTCTTCCGTTCACTAGCTTTAGATGCTCAGTAATAGCTAGTAAAATCAAAAAAATTCTTAGCCAATTTACCCCTAATTTTAAATTAATAATTTCATTTACATCAATTAAATTAGCTAGTGTCATTTCACCTAGACTTAAACCAAAAAAATCATACTATCAACCAAACAAGTAACTGTATTTACGAGTAACACTGTGACGAGACCCGTGTAAGGCCTCATTGAAGGTGAAACACAACGTTCTTCACGAGCGTTCTAGAACATAGACGCGACGAGTCAACGCGCTATTCACACATTATGAATATTCGTGATCATTACGATAAAAAGTTCGTGATAAATCAAGGTAGATCCAAATACCTACCTCAGTCACTCAATGAGAAATTTTTGAAGCCATTGTTAAAATCTAAAAAAAAATCTTTACCACAAAGGCTTCGAGAAACTTTCGAGGCTTACTCATAATCTTACAAACATCTCTAAAGTCCAAGTCACACCAATGTATGACATCTATGTACTTGGTCATCCAGATAACTCAATCATTAGCAATCGCAGTATACTATCGCGGAATCTGAGGCTGATTGCCGACTACTTTTGCTGCTGACGTTTTCGCAAACAACTTTTCTGTTCTCTCACATTGAATGACTTTTAAGCCGAAACGCTCGAATAAAACACTATCTATGATAAATAAAATAACCAATCAAATGCTCAGATTTCGCATTTTTCAATAGTAGGATTTGTACTCTGAGGTCCGTTGACCATATAAGATTCATTCTATTATAATAACTCATAGCTTAGATTTTTAAACTAACCTTGTGAACTGTTTTTTAGCTCTAAATTTTGAACTGAAAACGCAATTAAAGTTATAACCACAAAATCGAATTTTCTTACAAACATTTGAGTCTCCCGTTTTTTTGTTAAAATTTCTTAATCAAAATTTAGTGGATTATTCTTATGAAAAACAGTTTTCAGGAGTTCAACGGTATCTTTACATTATTTTTGTCATGAGACAAGAAAATCGTTTATTTCCGAAAATGCATTCGTGTTCATGGCGGAAATTATATTCCGAATTCCGCATAATGAAGTCAGATTCTAGTTAAAAATGCTTCAAGGTCAAGCTGACCATCATCGAGCAATTTTGTTTTAAATTTGAAAAAATATTTTCAACTTTAAAGTGGTATTCCCGAGCATGAAACGGGGTTAATTTCAACTAGTCATCAGCTACTCACTAAGCAAAGTAGGAAAAAAATAATTTCGCTCTGACAATATACGCAGCCACTTAAAAAAAATAACTCTCACATTCACAAAATCTCGTACTTATGGCATAATTCTCTGAGAGTCAATCTCATGCTCACCTTTCAATCGACAATTAATTTCGTGTGATTCCAAAATTTTCTAATGACCTAGAATCGGTCGTTGAAACTACATTTCTCAATATTAAATGTATTGTTGGAGACCTCAAATATCATCATTTCTTCAATACTCTAGTACGACTTCCAAGGGGTTTTTCAGACAAACTAGAGCAAAATCGAAAATTCGGAGTGTCGATTTTCATACCGTTTCTCACACAGTAGTTAACTCAAAATTTGGTGAAAATGCAACATAAGATCATGTTGCCTGATTTGCATAACGCTCTCGAATACATCAAAATTAAATATAAAAATTTGAATTTTCCAGAAAATTTAGTCAAAAATTAAATTAATGAGATAGTTGCACGAAAATTTGTACCAAAAAATAATAAAACTGAAAGGTTACAAGACATTCTGGATAACCCCGACAGAAATTGCAATCTTATACTTAAATTCGCTACTAATTTGCCATTCTCTGACGAACGGAAAAGATTCGAGGCTATCGTCATCAAAGTTTTTAATCCGCTTTTAAACAAACACTTTAAACTTCTGACACTTTTCAATCTTTCTTTTAGTTTTCGAAAATGGGCCACTTTTACCGAAAAAATAAGGTCGCCCGTTTTGAGTCAAAAACACATTTTTTCTACTTTTTCTCTTGAACTTATTTTCAGACTGCATATTTTTTGTTTCTGTTTTATACTATATTATACCGTACTGATGATGAATGAAAAATTCGAAATTGATAGACAACAAGAATAAAAAAATCTTATAAGGTGAAGGCTGTGAATTAACTAACAAAATGATGATTTTTGCAATCTTGCGCTAGTAGCGCAGCGCTACCTGGGATAAAAATTCAAAATTCGAGCAAAATTATATCATGACAAAGGCTGTGAATCAATTTTCAAATTCATTTTGGTCACTTTTCTAGAGGTCGTGCAGCTCTTAAAAATATCTAAAAAAATAGCAAAGTTTTATAGGAACGAAGTTTCTACTCTTCTTTCTTCATCCTTTAGCCTCATTGAGGCTGCCTCAATTCAAAGAAATAAAGTTTGCCTCGCCCCCCCCCTTAAAGTATTGCAGTTTTTAAAGGGTTACAAGATTTTAAGTAATTTTATAGTGATATTTCTCGAAAAATTATAAAGTTATTATTTCGGGCCATTTGTGCTCTAGAATATAACAAGTTCATTAAATTTAGTAAATAAATTTGTCGGTTTGATCTTTGAAGATTATTTAAATTCGTCTCGAAGAAGGAGCAATTCCAGACTTCAAATCTATCACGATAAAAGTCACACGGTACAAGTGCGAATCAAGGAACATACGAAGCATAGCAAACAAACTCAATGACTCAGGAATCTATGATCGTAAAAATGCTAAAATTTAGCAGCTAAATATAAATTTTATAATAACTTTTTTTAATTTTTGGGAAGAAATTCATGAGAGAGAATTTGAAAAAAATTCAGCTGTTGTTCAAAATGAAGATTAGAGAGCCATTTCAAGTTTAAAGATTTTTTGGTCGCACCTGCGATGGTTTGAAAATTTTATAGTTTAAAAAAAAACATAATTTTTAAATTACGACCATCAGAGTCTTATAATCAGACAAGCTATTTTCGCCATTATCAAGTCCTTACTAACCTGGAAGTATTCCACATTCTGAACCGTGAGAAAAATCAGTTTAAGGGGTGGGTGTCGTAATTTTTTAGGCCTTTATAGAATTAATTTATGATATATTAGCATCGATTATGACTAAAGTGGACCCAAGGAATCTCGTGGTGGCAATTATTTTTTTCAAAAAAATCTAGAACAAAATCTAGAATTTCAAAATTCGAATATTTTTTTGCTTTAACCCGCATAAAACCGGTATTCTACCATGATCATGTATGAACATATATGTATGAACATTTTAATTGGTGAAATGACCCACCGAAAACGATGCATGACATTTAAATTATTGGAAATGTCTTAATCGAATTTTAGAAATTTCAAATTATTTTTAAGCAAAATGTTAAACCTAATTATAGAATTTGACGCTGATTGGTTAAAATTTTGATTAACTGTTAACCACTTTTTGATCGTGAATCTCAGCTTCAATTTGGTGGTACTTTGTCCTCGATCAGACGAACTTTTTTCGAACTTTCCATTTCCGGTTTACTTATAGTCATATTTCTAGAATTCCAGGGTGAAATTCAAAATCCGAGCCAAACATATTGACGACAGTATATTATCTACCTAAGTCGAAAAAACGGCTTTCTTCTGAACATTCGTCTAAAAGAAGATAGAGTTTGAAGTCGAAAATTGTAAAAACGGCGTTCAAAAGTGATTCTAGAAAATTCAAGAGCGAAATTCAAAAAAATGGGCTAAACATATTAGTGACCTCACTCTTCCCGTTACTTTGTAAATTTTCAGACGCTTTGTATGTGGGGTCTAAAGAAGATAGATTTTAAAAAAAAGTTTAGTTCTCAGAATAGACTCCACCACTGGTGTGTGATGTACAAGGTTGACTTTGAGATGTGTAATCGTTAGGCGAAGGCTAGACTATAAACAGTATCCTCAATTTCTCACAACTACCCTAGAATTATTATGAGGCGGGATTGAAAGGTACCAGATTACGACACCCCACCCCTTAATGTTCAAAATAAACAAAAAAAGTTTCGAGCCATAACCCACATACTCAGCGCTGGCCATATCTGGCCAAAGTGACTTGCGATCTCTATTTTTAATAAGTTAACTTTTTCCGAAACATTTTTATTTAAAATGATCGGCGTTTTTAAATTCTCTATCTTTTGGCTCATTTACTTTTCTCTATCTTTTGAAGTGCTTGAGATAAAGCCATGTTTTCGACCCGGAATCGGGGCCCTAAAAAATTCAAATAAGATTTGAACTTGAAAAAAATAATGGATTTTATGAACTTTGCCACCGTGATTTAGGATTTATTTTATTTGTCGAAAAAGGAAATTAAAATATTCATAAAATCAAAATTTTCTTTCTTTTTGATTTACACGCATCATTTTTTTTTCGATTTTTCTCCAAAAAAGGTAATTTCTTGCAAAAATTATATGATTATAAGTTATTTTTGTGCAAAACAACAACTCATGTGTCTCTCAACCAATTATTGAACATTGATACTGTTTACTTTTGAACACCTGGTAAAATCGGACACAAATGACCGCGTCGCGACGGTTCCCTTCACTAAATTTCTTTGTTATTTTTTCGCACAAACTTGATAAAAGTACTTATGACGTTGTTATTAGAAGCCAAAAAATATAGCGAAAGGTCTGTTACGGTGGCAAATTATCGGGCGGTTATTTTTATAAATATTTCTATTCACGATATTGTCTCGACGAAATAATTATCGAAAAAACCGAAAATATAATTTTAATTTTTTTCTATCAAATAATTGTTGAAGCTATTGAATAAATAGTTTATATTTTTGCTAACGTTAACTTGGATAAAATATGATTTTTTAAAGTCAGTGGCCAGATTTGGCCACCGCTGAGTACGTCACTGTTCATAACTTCTGAGTATGTGGGTTAAGTGGTCAGCAAGTCATACTGATTTTTCTCATAATGATACATTCGGGTTTCATAATTTGCATTTGAAGTCTTAATTTCTTTCTTTCTAAAAATTTTTGGAAAATTATTATTCAAGTTCTAAACATTGTGCTCGCAGTAAAAAAATTATTATTAAAAAGGCAATTTTCGAAAAAATGCTTGATCGTAAATTCAAAGAAAAATTTGAATATATCGATATAATTCGAAATCATGAGTGAGGTTGGTTGGATAAAAAATATTTACATATCTATATTTAAATGCTGAATCATTTCGGCAATTTTGAAGGGACAAGAAGTTTTTTTACGAGTTTTTGTCTTTGTTGTTATTGTCAGATATATCTAGTGAAAATTATTGAAACTCACCGTTTTACTGTCGTGGGCCACGACTCGTGGGCCTTTGGTCGTTAAGCTTGTCGCTCTCAGTCCGTTTGGGGTTGCTTGAAATAGGTTCGTTCACATCTTACGTAACCAAGGCCTCAGGCCTTTCTCGACGAACTTCTATCGCTAGTAGCGATTCGCTACCCTTTTGTTCTACTCTCGCTAGCCTCACGTACAAGTTTGCGACAAAAATCTTTACCAAAATGTAATAAAGGGATATTGGCTGTCTACCAGAAATACTCTAAAACTTCAAAATTTATCCATCGCGATTAGGTACAAATCATTTGAACGCCATTTTATTATAAGTTAAATCATTTTCACTACTGTTTTATTTTTATCTTTACTTTAAGATCGCAAAAAATAGAAGATCCAAAAGCATGATTAAAATTGCATTTAATTTTGGTTTAATTTTTTTTATAACTTATTTTTTGAAACCTCTATCCTACCTTTTTTTCGATAATTTTATAACCTTATTTCAAAAAAAAGTTAACGAGGTATCCTTTTCCCAACGGAACTCCATCTCAAAAACGTTCACTATCTCTATAGCGCGTGTTCGACCACTGATGTTGTTAAAGTGATTGTCTTGAGTATGATATAGGCAAGGTGCTTGATAGTGGACCGCTAAATTTTATCGGTGTGTAATCACTCAAAAGCAATCACTAAGACAATCACTTAGACAACATCAGTGGAATTCGAACACGCGCTATAGAGATATTAAACGTTTTTGAGATCGAGTTCCGTTGAGAAAAGGGTATAAACGCAAATATTTTTACTCGAAAATCAAGCTTATTTATCATCAGAGAAAATCATTTAGAAGGCTTCGCTACGAATTCTGAAATTACTACCTTGAATATTACTTCCCGTCAGGAATAATCAGTGAAATTGAAGAAAAGAGTTCGAAGATATCAGGTAATGTTCCAAAAACTACTACTTAAAATTTCTTCAGACAAAACCCGTCAAAGTGTAATCGAATTATAAGGAAAATAATATTCTTTGGGATTTGTTGTATCTAATAAAAAAAAATACAGGCTGAGTTGTCATTTTTATAGGGTTTTGACCGGGCCAAAAAAAGAGATGCCAATTCTCCTTCGTTCGCTCTTTTTGATTGGACCCTAGAGCTAGTCCAGCCAATGCCATGAAAAATTGAAAACTCACCAGTATCCAAAATTAAGGAGATCTTAAATTTAGGTTTATAATCATAGATAGCGATGATCAACTCTTTTGCAATAGGTTATATCATTGCATGCCGATATATGTTGAGTTGCTGAGGTCAATGAGAATTGTAGACGGTCTCACCATAGCTGCAAATAAATCAGTAATAATAATAATATAATTATTGTCAACTTACTGTTCTGAGCAGTGTCACAATTAACATATAAAATAGACAGTGAAAATTTAATGGAGAAGAAAAGTGACAATTTCATGGTGGAAAAATGAGAAAATTTTGAAAGAGCATGAAATAATCGCCCTCGATACAGAAAAAATATATATTTAAATATTATTATATCATAATAATTATTATATTTATTAACATAAAAAAATGTGATAATTCGAAAAACTCAGATTGTATAAATATACAGTGCATGTTACTTTCAAGTGTTCAAACTCGTCAAGTTTATTAAGTTCCTTTATTAAAGCACATATATTTTTCAACGTTTTTTTATGACCGTCGGTTATTGACCTACATAATTTGGATAAAGCTATATCAATAATTTGTTCTGAATGATAAAAAAAATTTCTTACCTAGTGAAAATTTTTAAAATTGTTTGGTTAGAAAAAACAAAGGAGACTCGAGTTGGGGCGTTTGGCTCTGGTGCGCACCAATCGGTTATCGTGGTTCTGTTTATTTTTTTCTTTTAACTGAAACTCATTTATTCTCAATTTACAGGAAATATAAATTGCACAATGGATTTTTTACAGAAAACCAAAATGAAGCTCTTTCTCTGGATGTTATTTTCTATAATATTGTTTGCAATTTTTATTTGGTTCACATAAGTACTGACTTCTATGTATTTTGTTGGTACTAAATTCAAAGATGTGGAGGACGATAATTGGGTTTTTTTTTAAACATTTTCAAGTGAAGTTTCTGAGAAACCTGGCTTTAAAAATGATAATTTAGTTCCCAAATACGTAGTACAACTCTTCAGGAAGTTGCCAGTACTATTAAAAGAATCTGATACCTCAACCTACGCTCAGTAAATGGCGTCCCGTAGTAGGCGTCAGTAATAGGCGTCCCTAAAAGCACTAAAAAGCCTACTTCTCACTCATTCCTCATCACTTTTTCTTGTTATTTGCAATTTAACTTTCAAATACGAATGCGCATCTTCGTACGCTCTCTTTTTTGAAATTTTGCCTCCAGTGGTCAAAACAGGTTATTTGAGAGCCTCACGCAAAAGCCTGCTCCTCCTTGAAAATATATAGAAAATTTTCAATTTGTGCATCAAATTCCACCGAGCCAAAGCTGGATTAGGTCCGTACGCTCATTTTCCAATTTTTTTCCCCAAAATCTCAGGAACGACTTGTGAATTTTTTGTTTTTGTTGAATTCTGAACTATGAATTTTCTAAAACTCTTTATTTAAAAAAAATTCAAAATTCAAAAAAATTCTGGAAGTTAAAAAACTCAGTGACAAATTCTCTACAAAATAAGGCAATCAAAAAAGTTATCTTAGAAATCTTAATTATCGTCACCCATAATTTAACCTTTAATTTCAACCCCCGAAAAACTGACTTTTCTTCAAAAAAATCTCAAAAGCAAAAAAAATCTTATCAGTGATAAAACTTGGCAGAAAATTCTCTACAAAATAGGTGTATTAAAAAGTATTATACGTGAAGCTGAGATATCGTCCCCTACACCCTTGAGGTGGTAGCGGTCGTACTCTTTTCAGGGTACTTTGGGGTGTAAAAATAGTTTTACATTGCTAGGGAACACTCAAAAAGCATAAACTTATAATAAAAATCCAAGTTTGAAATTTTCATGTTTTGAGAATTTTTCTGAGTATTTTTTTTGAAAAACATTGAAACCCAGTTTTTGACCAGCAAACCTTAAACTATCAAAAAGCTGTAAGCAGATTTTTTTCTCGGCATCACCCAAGCTTTAATTTGGTGGTACTTTCGACTTATTCCGACGACTTTTATTTTCGAGTTTTCAATTCCGGTTTACTAAAATGCGATTCTCTAGAATTCAACAAAACATTTTAAAATTTCACTTCATCAAAACATCAAAAACATATTTCTCCATTATACTGCATTCTGAAATGTAATCTAGGAAGAGATAGATTTTTAATAGAAAAAACCCTGAAATGATGCGGTTTTCCGCAGTTCTAGAAAAACTAGTTGGAAATTTTAAAATCCGCTTCATCAAATTCCAACCATAAGTGTTTCCGTGGTTCATGCCAAGTTTGAGTTAAATCGTATGCGAGCTCTAGGAGATATATTTGGAAATGTTGATCAGGTGTTCTAGAATTCGCTGCATGGTGGTCACCAGAGTCGGCCAAAAATTATTATGATTAATTAATTTTGTAGATTAAGGATAGATCTACCAAATGGCTATTCTCAAAAGTTTCAAAACAGTTTAGTATTCTGGTTAAGTGGGGTACAAAAGTACCATTTTGCAACCGCTACCCTCTTAAGGGGTACTGGTCGCTGGAATTGACTTTTCTGGATGAGAAATCAGCGTCACCGAAAAACTATGGGACAATTAAGATAAGCCATGTTGTAAATCTACCCTCAATCTTGTCAAAACCATTGGTCAATGGCTTTTTGTTCCGATACACTCTGAGATACGTTACCAGTACAAAGTGTCCTCTGAACCAATTCTCAAAATCTATCTCTCCCAGGGTTTATTTAGAAAGCAGTCAAATTATAAATACGGTCAGATATACCGTCCGTTGACCTCTAAACTAAGGTCCTCTAGAAGCGTTTTTTTTTTCAAAAATACTTCAGTTTTTCTAGAAATCGCAGAAAACTACCGATTTTTTTGCGATTTTAAGCATTTTTTACCAAAATCTATCTCCTCTAGGTTTATTTTGGAATCCACTCAAATTCCAGCAAAACACTAGCACAGAACAATAGAAAACTTTCTAGAAGTTTTTTTTTCAAATTTCTACCTCAAACTCAAAAATATTAATTTTTGAAGGTCACGTGAAAAAATTTCCGAAAAAAAATGTGCTTCGATTTTTTTCGAAAGTAGTGCCAAAAGAAAGCACGAAAACATGATCAGAAAATTGCACGTCAAGGTGAAATTTTCAAGTTTGAGTGGTTAAAATTAGAAAAGAACGTTGAAGCAAAAAAAATACTTAGAAAAAAATCAAAAAAACACAAATTATTCGAAATAATTTGGTCGAAGTACATTGGTTACATCCCAAATCAATTTGTAACCATTTTCAGTGGGTAACCGACAGGTTTTACTGATTTTCGAACATTAGTCCTGAGCTAACCGCAATTCGTATTGAGTTCAAACTACGGATTCTAGGAAGATATTTGTTTGAAATTTCAAAAATGGTGTCAAAATTTTTTTGTATGACGGCACCGACCGTATAGGCCGGTCAAAAAGTGATTTTTTCTCCATTTTTTGGAGTAATTTTATCTAGCTCCTGGATATCAAAGAATTTTTTTTTCAGTATAAACTTAATTTGTGAGCTAAACAGCCGAAGAAGCCTGTTTTTCAAATTTCTTGTTATTTAGAGAAATTTCCAAAATAAATGGTGTGTTTTGCAACATGTTCGCTGACCCCATTTCATTAAGTGAACAATATCAGATTTTTTTTTGAAGAAAAGCCTTCTTTAAAAGTGTGCAAAGGCGAGGCGGTACAAAAAGTTTTTTTTTTATTTTTTTCTTCTCATTAGCTTTTGAGAGGCACTCAAAGTTTATTTACCTCAATTTGTCAAAAAATAGGATTTTGAAGAAAAATTCCAAAATTTTTTTTGAGTAAAATCATAATTTTTGATACATTTTTGTCAGTAAGTTGCACAATAAAAATTAGTTGTAAAAATAGTGAGATCCAATGTCTAGATCACGAGAAAAGTTATTACCTGAAAAAAATATTAGAAAAAATTCCATTTATTATACAAATCGGAAAATTTTTTTATCGAAATTCATCTTTTTTTTAGGTTTTATAAGCAAACGTTAACAAAAATAAGAATGCAGCTAAAATCCAGCTTTCTATCACTTCTGAGTCTCGAGAAACAGCCTCCGTCGGTTACCTCCCAATTTTCTGGATAAAGAAAATATTTGTAATTTTTTTTTCGAAATTTAAAATTTTTTTATTGCCATGTTCAAGATCTAATTCACAGTGATCTAATAGCAACAAATTAGAGCAAAAAAGTTATTACTTCAAAAGATACAGTGCGGTTAAGGAAAATAAAACTGGAAAATATAAAAATTTTGAAAAAATTTCCATCGAAATTTTTTTTTTTATATTGCTTGAAGCAAACCAGCCACGAAAATGAACAATGCAACTAAAATTAGCTTCTAGTCATTATTATCTCGAGATACAGCCTCCGTCGTTACCCCCCTTAAAGGATGTGGTGGTCGGATTGAAGGTCAAACACGCACACCACTTCTAACTCTAGCTTTTTCTACCGTCTACAACTATAACATTTTATTATACGCTATAAATTGTCCAGCCACTAAAGTGCACTGTGTTTAGGTGAACATATCATTTAGATTGTCGGCCCGCATTCCGTTCGCAAATAATTTAAAATAGAAGAAGTATTTTTCCTGGCTCAAAAGGCTAAAATGTACGGTTGAAATTAATAATTAATTTCATGTTCCAGAATTCCCAGACAATAAACCTTCTTTCTGCAACTTATATATTGGTTTTTAAAAATTGAGAATTAGAATTGAGAAACTTTTAATTAATCATTGTATAACTTTAGCTTAAGCGTTAAGCCTGTTAAACTGCTAGTAACAACATATATAATACAAGCGTCTAGCGGCACTAGCGGTGGAAAAAAAGCTAGACTTAGTAGTACCAAAAGGGTTTTCAGCGTCGCTCAATGAAATTAAAAAACAGCAGAACATATGGATTTCAGTTCAAAAGATAATTGAACATAACATTAGCTTCCCAAAAACCATCGGAGATCTCTGATTGGGCGACCAATCGGAACGACCTTTCAAAACTGGTGATTATTTTCACTTCGTAATGTATCTCTTCCCTGAATTCAAAGATAGAGAAACTTTTATAAGCCATTTTTGACCACAGAACTTGAGCAGAACCAAGGTCCGTTCACCATAAAAATTTATCAGGGCGCTTAAATAACAAAACTGTTTTGGCCTTATTTGATTGCTCGGGGAAAACATCTCCTTCCTGGATTTTGACGGCACAGAATTAAACTGGTATGAAGACGATCTTAAGATAGGGAGAGCACAAGGTCAAAACTTCATTGTTTGTATTCGTTTTTGGAAACGCGGATTCAAATTATCAGAAATTCCCAAATTTCGTCAAAATCGTATTAAAAAATTTCTAATGCGATAAAAATATTTTTTCGACAAATGAAAAAAAAGACATATGGTCAACTTATTTTTGTCCAATTTTACAGAAAAACATTTTAAAGATAATCGGAAAAATTCTATGTCGAGCCTTGAAATGCGACACACTCTTAAGGTATTTAACAAAATTCGAATTTCGGATATTCTAATACAAACTAATCTGGAAGCCGTTTGAGCGTGAACTTCTTTTTCATTTTTTTGTATTAATATTAAACCTACACATCAATCAAAACGGCTTCAACTATGAGTATAGTAGCATCAAAATGTTCATATTGTGACGTCATATGGTGCTCGTGAGGATAATCAGTGATTAGTTGAATATCGTAATCTGATAAAAATAAAAGTGAGATTCGCTCTCCGAGAGAAATCATCTTTCAGATTTTTTTGCTTAACTGATTTGCTTAAATACTGTATTTTTGAAATACCGCTCTGCGACTGGAACCGTTTGAGCCGTTTTGTTATAAAAAGCATCGTGCGTTATTTTGGTGTACTAGACATACTGAGGTTTGAGAGGTCACCTAAGGTTTGAGTTTAAGTCTATTTAGGATACATTTGTGTATAATCTATCCAAAAGGTGCATTTTGAACATGATTCTAATTCAGCTGAAGACTATCGAAAATTAAATCGCTGGCTAAGTCGATTTTGGTTCTATTTTGAGGTTAACGTTAAGCAAATTGGGTCAAAATATATGCGTCATTTTACGCAAGTTGAATATTTAAGCCTATAAAGGTTTTGAAAAGTACCAAAATTATCAGTTTTGTGGCAAGGTTTAAAAATTGTGGGATAAAGTTTTCTTGAGCATCCACATTTGTATCAAAAAAATATGTCTCATAATACTAAACTGTGGTCTCGGATTTTCGGTTTTCAAATCGCGTTTTACATTTTTGAACAGGAATCTTTATTGCTGTTTCAATAACGCCGAAAGTGCCGATATCGCCAAGTCACATTTTTAAACTTGATCGCGATTGAAAACATTGGCTACATTTTAATAAAAACTATAGTTTATTTGTTATCAACGTCAAATTTTTCCTCACGATGAGTTTACTAATTATACACTTGGGCACCGTATGTGTGTACAAAAATTATAATCGAAATAATAAACGCAAGATTTATTGAATAAGGTACTAAATTATCAAGAAGTTAACCCTTGGAGGCAAAGAGCCTTTTGAAAAGCTAAAGCAACTTTGAATCATCCAAAAATGATGGAAAAAATGTTCGAAGACACTTTTCTTTTGGATGCATTTTTAAATTCGGTGATAGGTGGTTTTTTTCGCTCATACGTTCAAATTTTATGGCGAGTTGATTGAGAGACCTTTTTGCCTTAGTCTCACTTCTGATAAAATAAATCTTGACTTCAAAATGGATTAAAAAGTTGAAATTAACCAGTTTTCAGAGAATTTTCATAATTGAAATTTCAAAAAATCTTATTTCGATATCGGTTTGGAAAAAATGATATGTTTTGACAGAATATTTCCCTCAATTTTTTCCAAAAAAACTTGATTGTTTTCATGAATATTTCGAACTTATTACAAAATATTTTCTGATTCCGAACTCAATTCGACGATTGTATCGAGTAGCGCAGACCACTGTGCTGTTATTGAGACAAAGATGTTTTCCGGGAGCCCACCATGTGGTATCATCACGTGATTTATTAACCTTGTTTTTCTACCGTATTTTTCTAGAATTAAACAAAAAATATCTAGAATTTGAATTTTTGTTCGAAAATTCAGCTCTTCAACTTGATTATAAAAAAAATAAAGGTTGATCTTTTAAAGTTTTCTATAAACAGCGCTACCAGTGAAGCATTCTGAAAGGCTCTGGTACCTCCGCGGAACTTTTTTTGTATTGAGTTTCACTTCATACTACTTTTTTCAGTTTATAGAATGTTTTTTCTTTTCTGACGTAAGACTAATATGTAACGTTTATGTTAATAATAATCGAACGGCATGTTCAAGTGCACAAAATATAGATTAATTTGAACTACTTAGCCAATTTTGAAGCAGAAATCAATATTTTAAAGGAGAGGTCAATGCCGAAAAAGCGACTGATTTTCTTTCGTACACTCATTGCTTTTAGTGTTTACTTTATATCCCTTGTTCACACTTTTGGTTATCTAGGTCGCTGACCGATCAGCTTGGCGATGTATTTTACAATAATTTATTGACTGACGGTCATGAATCAAAGTAGTTTTTTCTTTTGTTTTATTCGCTTACTTTACACAAATTTTACAAATTTGACGATTATCTTGATAAATGATCAAACTACTTTTTTTCATAATCGAGTGAAGGTGCTCATTAGGTTTGGTCAGTATGGGCCTAATCGTTACTTGTGCAGAATTTTAAAAAGCGATAATTTGAAGTTTGAAAATTGTGATACCTACATTGTGACCACAAAGTGCCTCCAAACAATTTAATGGTCGCACGCATTTTTTCGTAGAGGTTCGATCTCATACAGATTTGAAAATCCCTCTTATTTTGAATAAATAAAGAGTTTTTGGTCAACTTGACACAAATTGTGGAGGAAGCAAATATTGTGTCCGACTTGAAGTATCTCATTGATCACTATCTAATATCTTATTGGTTCATTATGAACTTAGTTGTGTAATAATTATATTAGTTAACACGTGACGTTTAAACTTCTTGTTATTAATAATTAAAGTAGCGCATGATAAAATATTTGGAGGTGCGGAAATTTTAATAACACGTTGAAGCCACTCTTGTAAATATGCGTCATTTTCGTTTTTCTTTCATGCGTAGGTTTAAGTAAAACATAGGAAAAAGGAGGGTAGAAAACCCACGCAAAATCTTTTTTTTTAACAAGCCTCGGAAAATAGTCTCGTGCCTTTTCAGCAGAAACATTTCAATTTGATCTTACAATAAAGGTAAAACATTTCCATGAATTTTTCACCTTTTCAAAATGCGCAAAAAAAACATTTTTTCGATCGATATTTCCAATTAAAAAATTCGAGAAAAACAGATATTGCCAAATTCAATGCATGAACCAAAATATCATGCGCTACTTTAATTATTAATAACAAGAAGTTTAAACGTCACCTGTGTACCAAAATTTTTATAGGCTATTACATAACATATTTTAATTATTAATGAAGAGAAGTTTAGACATCACTGGGAATAAATATCTTCCAAACCCTGGTGCTACCTGTCTGATTGCGCGGTTCCAACACGTTTATTTACTTTTGATAAACGCGTTTGGGAAGGGCATACTAATCGGCAAGACAAACTCTTTATTTTTGATATTAATCATTGAAAGTTCAGTTAACGAAGTCTAACGCACCTTAACATTGTATTGATTTTTTATTTTTCTGATTTATAAAAACTTTATTTCAAGATTTTAGGTACAATTGCAAATAATTTATTGATCAGATACGAAAGCTGTCAGTTGCCAAGTATCAACGAGTTATTACATATATTGCGAGTGTTGTCAAACTCCCTGGTGAGGTTTGTCTGGCCATATTTGCAGTATTTTTTGGCGGAAGGCCTTTTTTATGAATTGGAGTGTTGCATTAAGTAAATTTTTTTAGCGTAGGGGGTATCCGTCATGAAAAAAGCCGATTTTGTGATTTTTTGAGCCAAATATCTGGAATACTGCACACAGGGCTGAAGTATGGGTATAAAAATACAGCCGGTCTGTTTCAAATGGTCAATATTTTAGTTTAAAACCATTACAATACAATTGCGAATATTTTTTATTTGAGCCTCAATTCATGAGGGGTACCTTTTTCAACTGTTAATAATAAGTTTAGCTGTAAAATATTTGACCTCCCCGAAAACTTCGATATTGACATAAAAAATCAAATTAGCACAAAATTTAAAAAAATTTCATGATCGGTTCTTTGAACACTATTCAAATTTGCCAAAAAATTAAATGTATGGTCAAGGAGAAAAAGTGAGCTGAAATGAACTTTTGTCAGCTTAAAATAGAATAGAAATTGAAGCCTATTATTTTGATAAATTGTATTTGTATATTTAGGAACTTACAAATGTTTGGAGAAAATAACAAACATCTTATCAATTTTGGTTAACATCCGTCATATATTCAACTAAATAGAGCTTTTAGTTTATTTTTAGGTGTTTGAATCATCGCAAATTTGTTGCGTACGAAAAGTCGTCATCGCTATTTTCATATAAGTAAACCAGATAAGTCTTTATAATCAGTCTAAGAATATATTCCAGTTCCGTATTTAAATTGAGCAAAATGCGTTCAAAAATTCAAAAATAAATTGAATTACGTAACACCGTATTTTTTATGTGTCACCAAGGAACATAGACGTGACGAAGTTACTGGATAATTTTTATGCGTCAAATTTTCTGCCAACAAGTGAATAGTTAATTTATTATTATAAGTTATTATTAGTTAATTAATGGCAGATTCATAAGATATCCTTTAAATGATGTTTTTAAGACCCCACAGCCTCCTTAACTGAATATGATTTATTTGAAATCTCAGAAAAAAATGCTCGAGAGTGACTGAACGTAACTTCCGTGTTCTGTCAATCCAAGGGTTTAATCCGAAAACAGCCAAAAAAACTCTTTCCTCGTGAGCTAGCACTATTTTCATAATGTATATTTGATTTAATTCTCCGCAAAATTTGTTCGTGGATTGTTGGTTGAACTTAAATGACTAAGTACCTAATGTAAAACACTAATTTTAAGATTTAAACTGTTTTGTGATGATAATTTTGAGTCAACGAAAGTCATCTCCTTTATATCCTAAAATTTGCAAAAAAACCTCCCTAGGACTTCACGTTCGCCCAGAGGGCGCTCGAGGTAGGATCTTTAAAATGTATCTCCTCCTAAACTTAACAACGAATCAACTCAATTTTTCGAATAGAAGCTAAACAAAATAACTGACAAAAATATTTCTGATTTATATCAAAATTAAAAAACAATCGACTTTCTTGGTAAAATTATTTGAAAACCCAAAAAAAAATTTTATTTTTAAATTGTGTTTTGTGTGTTTTAAAAAAATAAGAACAATTTAGTCCATTTTTATAATATATTCAACGCAGGCAAAAACAACTGACCCAACGAATATAATACGAACGCTATAAATTATCTAGAGAGTAAAAATAATATCTCGAGCCAAACTTCGCGAATTAGTTTTAGGGGCTGTGGGTGTATAATGTTGGAATTGCTGGGGAAATAGCCCTTTCCTCCAGCTGGACTGGAAAGGTCAATAACGGGCAGATAAGAATAAATGAGAGAAAAAATACTGGAAACTTAAACGTTCTCTATCAACTGCAAGAAAATTTTTGATTTTTGTGAAGGGTGGCTCCACGGTGCCGTTCTGAAAAACCGGTAAAAATATGTTCTCAATTCAAAAAAGTTGTTAATTCTCGGTCAATTTTGCTTTAAATTGATTAAAACAAAGACGTTTCGTGAAGGTACGACGTCTTGAAATAAGTTATGCGCCGCCTGGTTTTTAGACGGTAAAACTGAAATTCAAAAAATCTGATTAAATCTGATTATGCTCAGTCAATTTTGGTTCAAATTGAATAAAACAGACATATTCTGAAACGTTTGATAATTTTCGAATATAAATTGCCAACCTCGTTGAAAAAAGTCTTCTCTGTTGGTTTTTATAAGTAAAATAAGTTCATTTGGTTAAATTTTCCAGCAGAAGGTGTGTTGTCCTGGCGTGTTGTTTCGTCAACTAACGTACACGCCTGGGCGCGCCTACGCGGTACAAAATCAAAATAAAGCAATCTGATTGGTTCAAAATATTGTTCTTTCTGAATTGTTTTCTTTCAGCTGAATTCAAGAATAAAACAGAAAATTTCTTCAACGCTTGTTTCATTTACACCCACAACCTCCTTAATCGAATTGAATAATTTTGAACTGGATGTCACGTTCTTACTGAAAATGTCATTTCCGAGGTAAAAAGCGAATGCCCGCGTTTATTGGGCAATAATTTATTAGACACATATTTGGTGAAGCAGCGCCCGAGATAAAAATTTCCAGTAAAAACGTGACATCCTGTATAGACCATACTGTATGGTTCATACTGTATGGACCATACAGTATGATCTATACAGGATGTCACGTTTAAAACTGGCTTTTCAAACTAATTCGTTCTGCACACATAAAACCTCATTAAAATCCCCTTTCGAGGCCGTATTTGTAATTTGACGGATTAAATACGTATCTTTTGAAGAATTTTATAAACTGAATTATTATGTACAGAATCT
>SCLH01001157.1:0-35100 GCA_004367855.1 Oikopleura vanhoeffeni | reverse complement strand
TTTATAATAAAAATAACCCCAAATAACCCCCTAAAAATTCTGCTATGAGTCTGAATTGTTTTTTCCCGATAAGTGGATAGTTTGACAAGTCTTGAAACTATTCATGTTTCAATTGATGTTCGAGGATTTGGAAAAAGATTTAAAGTGCTTAATTCCCGCTGTTTATAGTATCAGTATACCAAGTTTTTAAATATTTTATTTTTGACGTCTCTCGTCACCTCTCTCGGAAGCCAAACACTACTTATTGCAGTTACGTTACAACTTTTTTTTACGGAATGAAGATTCGACAATGTGAATTTAACGTTAAAAAATAGTTAATTAAGAGGGTTGTCGGTGTAAGATGTAACATCTTAGATGTTGAAGATTTGCAGGCAAATCAAAATTGTTGTGGCACATGACCAGGGTTAATAACCCTGAGTTATACGGTATAACATTTTATTTGGTAACGATAACCTGTGTGAGGTCAAAGAACACTCACGAAAACTTTTAGTTTGGCTCATGGTTCTACCGGTCCGTACCCTACTTATACAGCAAGATAAAATCAATTTTTTATAAAAGATATTTATCTAGAACTGAAAGGAAGTGGCTTGTGCAGAATTTAAAAAGAAATTTTTGAAACAAAAAAATATTTTTCGAGGCATTTATCCGGGGTAAAATGGCATTTTAAACTTTAAACTGACGATTGGAGCAACTACTCAATTTAACAATCAAGTTTTTAACTTTGTCTTTCGGAAAGCTTTTCAAATTGTACGTCGATAACGACAACAAAATTCATTGGAAAACCTAACGTTTCAAAATCTTTTTGACAATGAGGCAAAATGGTTCCTACATGAAATTCGTTTTAAGGGGATGGTGTCAGTGATTCTTGGGATTTCATAGGCTTCGTACGGTTAGACAAATGCAGACTGGACATTTTTGAAACAGACATTAGGAAGATCTGTATTTGATCTCACGATTCCATTAGACAGGTTAGTACCACTCTCACCAACCATCTGGTTAACCACGGTTAAACACGAGTCCCTCAGCTTTTTTCAAAGAAACAAGGATCNTAGAGCTTATATTGGAAAGTTTTGAAATTTGGTGAGAATCTGGAAAATTGTCTGAATTTAAGTGAATCGGTTCTGTTTTTTCGTCATTTTTGCCTCAGGATTCAGCAATCTGGTTGAATGCGTCGAAAAAGGGTGTTTTTTTGACGTTTTGATAAAAAGGTTTTTCTGTGGAAATGCGAGAAACGTTATTTTCGGAATGTAACAAGCTCAAGGAGTAGTGAACATCGAATCAGTTGTCTTTTTTCAAATTCCGCTGTAAATTAACAAAAAAGTGCGCGAAACGACATTTTGAATATGAAAGTGAGAAATAGAAAATTAAAATAGACCAATGAGATTCCTTGGGTACGGTTTGCTGGGAACGAATATTAGGCAACTACGGTTTGATTTTGAACAGAAATCGGTGCTTAAGATCAAAAATAATTTTTATGAAAACTTAAATTTTTTCTAGATTCCCGCTGTGTTCAAAATCAGACCATAGTTGCTTATATCGTTCTAGCAAATCCCAAAATCACTTACACCACACCTCCTTAAAAACAAATGGCAAAAATTGTTCAACGATAGCTTATTTCGTTAGAAAAACGATGCTTTCATTGAAAACGGAAATTTTTTCATGTTGATGACTGAATACATATGAGATTCAAATAAAACTAGATGAAATTATAAGAATTATAGCTGAAAGTTAGTCATTTTGAGCAATTTCGTCATTTTTGACACCGTGGAGTTCGAATTTCCATGAGCCCTATTTTGTTCTTGTAAATTCTTAGATACAACATGAGACTATTCGAAAATCTCCTTATTTTGGAATTTTTGTTTAAATCTCGCAGGTGACAGTCTAATGTACACAAAATGTTTTCAAAATGAAGTCCCTTATTCTGATATTCAAGATTTCTGACCTTCTGATTCCTAACTTACAAAATAGAGAAAAACTGCGTAATTCTGTTCCCACATTCTCCAGGCTGAAATGGTAAAGCGCAATATGTCGAAGTTTTTGTTAATTGCTGCTTATTATTTGACTATTTCTAGGGTTAAATTGGCTGAAATTTGAATCAGTGCTCAAAACACGTGCTAAGGTCTAGCAGCTAGACTAAGGAGGCTGCTAGAATTTTTGAAAAAAATTATTTTGCTATTGAAATCGTATATTTTTTTAAACTCGCCATTTGATGGCAGGGCTGAGTTGAGTCATAAAATAAGTTATTCTTTTTTTATTTATCTGAATTTTGTCCTAAATACTGCAGGAAATGACCATAAGACTAGTAATATTCTTGTGTATTTTCTTTAGATTAAAATGATATGGATTTCTATTCATTGTTTCTGAATTAAATTTGACATCGTTTCCCGAGAGAATGGAGGAAAAAGAAGTGCTGCCAAATTTGCACCGCTCAAAAGTACTTATCAGACTTAAACATTCAACTGAGAGTAGGTGTCATTGAAAATTAGGATCATCCTCTTATTTTAGTGTTAAAACATAGTGAAATTTGTTACGTTGATGACGAATCCCCTAAGTAGGATATATCAGTTTATTTTGGAGCTTAATTATCACATATAATATGGCCCGAATTGGCCCACAAAATGGCCCGAAAATTTCGAAAATTAGGAGCATTTAAAGTTTTCGAATTTTTGATAATCTCTTTATCATGGTACATTAATCGAGCTTTTATTGATTTTGAAATCAAACTTTGTCTTTAACGCTCTACAGAGTTTAAGGGGGTACTCAACGGTTATTAAAGTTTTATATCAGGGCTCAGACAAAAAAACATAACAAGTTATGGAAATTCTGAAAAGACTGATGAGTAGATCTATTCTTCTGCTCCCATTTGTAAGTGTACAAAAAAATGAGCACCACAGCACCAGGTGGAGCTTCATGGAGTGAGAGTTATAGAACACTTATTATGTCTTCAATTTCTTTTTGCTCAAAAACGGCAGAATGAAAATTAATCAAATTTTGTATGAATATTGACTTGTACTTCATCTACAGAGTGTGAGATTTTTACCTTCTTTTTTCGAAATTGGATTCATTTGATTTCCGCCGTTTTGATTGGTTAAATCTGAGAAAATCTTCGTCTTTCTCAGATTCAACCAATCAAAACGGCGGAAATCTAATGAATCCGATTTGGAAAAAAAGAAGGGAAAAACGTTACACCCTGTTGAATCACCGGAAATATATTTTTTGAAATTTTGATCGGACTTGGTCTAGAATTATGAAACACCGTTTTTTGTTAGATTTTATAATTTGGAGCTTAATTTTGTCAAAAACAGCTCGATATATTTTTTTTTAATTTGGCATTTCTGAAAAACAGCTCGGTACTTTTTTTAATTTGACAGTAGGCGGAGAAACTTAAGTTCTTCATTTCTGGTGAAATACTTTTCTTCGATTAATGCTACTATGAATAGAAAATTGCGTTTTAGTTCGGCCGGATGTCAATTTTTCAGATTTCTAGAAAAATAAAGTTGATCAGATTAAGTTGAACACACTTAATAAAAATCTGCTTACGTCAAGTCGAAATTTGCATCCCATTTATTCTAGAATTATGAAAACGCAAAATTTCCAACTAAATCGAAATTTTCTCAAAAACAGATCGGTACATTTTTTTAATTTGAAAGTAGTCGGATAAGTATGTCTTCTTAATTTCCGGTGATTTTTTTTCGATATTTGCTCCTATTAATATAAAATTGAATTTTATTTTAACCGAAAGTCAATTTTTGGAGTTTCTAGAAAATTATTTTCATCCGATTGTACCGAAAGTACCCTCAAATTGAAGCTACTACAAACTGAAGTAAAAGGCTGCTAATCATTTGTACTTATTTTCAGCATTTTTTTATTAAAATTGAGGTTTATGTATTTTTCCAAAGAAGATACTTAAAAAATTTTTTTTTAGAAAAATCTCGAAATTTTATCTATGATATGACCAGAAATGCATTTTGTTGCCTTCCTGATGCTATTTCGTGGATTTATAATGTCTCTAACCTGAAATAAAAAACCGTTGAGTAATGCGTCAATCAGTGACAATAATTTAGCCTCAAAATAAATTTTGATTGGTCGAAATTTCAACCAACCACAATGTTAAATTTTGAATTACAGTTTTTCACGGCGAAGAATATATAAATGAATACGTGTTAAATGTAATGTTAACCCATTTACTTGACAATGAAAATTCCTTGGAGTAAAAAATTCGAAAAATTTTCGTAATTCACTATTGGTTATGACAAATTGTCATTGACAATATTAATTTTAGTGTAGTTTATTATTATTAAAAATGGTTACGAAAAATTCGTTATAGATATGTTAGTCGCATAATGTGACTTCACAAAATCTGTAATAAATCTCCAAATCGCTCGTCTAATACTCTTCAGATTGTATATATTGTAGTCTACTGGAAGTCGATATGACGGCAAAATGCCATGGATTAAGCCAGAAGCTCATGACAGCGAGCGAGTTAAATCTGAGATTAAAAAATACCGTTCGAATAATTAGAGACCACTCTGAATCAGCCCATCCGGATTATGTGATTTTGAAGGTTCATTAAACCTTTGCAATCCCATATTATAGACCCTAAAATTCTCGGCTTTTCCTACAAAATTTTATTTATTCTTAGCAGGTACGTCACTACCTGGGCAAAAGTAGAGCTTATTGATCAAACAGGGAAAATATAAAACGAACTATTTCACAGCGTTAACCTTCAAAATATGAAATAATTTGCGGGTCATGGTTTACCATGCTAGTAGAGACCGTCTCTAAGAAATGTCCGCCAAAATAAAGTTATTTCATCTGAAAATAAAAAAAAACTTCTTGATCAAAATTTTAAGGCTGTGAAGAAATCTTGGTTACACGTCTACCAAGGGTCACCAGAACTTACGAAAAAAAATGAGGAAATTATTCTTAATAAAATTTCGGGTGTAATAGGCGTCTTTTTTTTGATAGTCAAGACATTTTATTATATCAAAACGCAATTAAAGGTCAATTTTTATTTTAAAAAAGTTTTATCTGTAGTTTTTGCCATTTTTGACCATTTTTCATGGTGAAAAACTTTGATTTTGAGAAAAATTTTAATGTGCAGATTGATTTACCCACTTTTTAGCGCATTACGTCCGAAAATCGCTGAAGTTTATTATCATCGTCTTCAAAAAAGGGCTTTTTATATTTCCACAAATACTCAGTTATGTTAAAAAATTAAAAATATGAACGTTTGCATGAATGAACACTTTTATTGAAGATTAAAAATGAAAAATAATTTACTGGTCGCTGGAATACAATTTTCTAGATGAAATCTTGGCCAACTAGGGCTTGAAGGATAATATTGAGATTAGCCAGTTTGTAGATCTTAAGTGAATAACACGTAACATTTTCAAATTTCGAAGTTTTTGAACTAAATAATTGCGAGAAAAAAAAATAGGTTCACTCACCTTGTATTTATTGAACAAACATACATTTTTTACAATGACATATAAGTTACAAATTTACAAGTAAAACTTAAGCTACTTATAAAGGGTCTCAAATTTGAAATATGATATCCCGATCGCTTACAAAACAATTATTCATATCGCCGCGTGTCAAAATATATGCAGTTAAATGTGAAAAATATTGCTAATCAGCTGAAAACTCAAAATCAGTACCACCTTATGTTCTACATTTGATCGATTTGTCTTGGTCGGCTTTATTTGGGTCACATTGCCGTTCAATTCTTTTGAAAAATAATTTCTCGAAAAATAATTTTTTTCATTATTTTTAGTTTCATAAAAATCACTTGTGAAAAAATTATTCTTCGTATGGAGATTGCAGATAAAATAAACTTATATTAAAAGAATCCTCAGGTACTTTCCTAAAAACTGGCTTTCTCAGAATTTTGATATTATGTATCGTTATCACACAATTACTTTTTTAGGAAATTTTCGCGAAACCCTTAAAAAAAATAGGAAGAAATAACTTTCGAACGGCTAATCGTATAAAGTTTTCAACAATATTTTTGGAAATAAAATTACAAACTTTATGACATATATGAATTGTAGGTCTGTGAGGATGTTATTTCTGCGCCGTTTTGGCTGCCGAAAATGTTTTTGCCTTTAGACAGTCAAATGGTGTGAGGGGGTTAACCCGTGTGAGCACAGAAAAAAAAGTTCCGCCAAGGCACCGACACCTATATATAGGTGACTGTTCAACCGCCTATTACAGAAAGCCCAAGGTAGTTAGAGTTTCATTTTTTTTGCATAAGGAAGTTCAAACGATATATTTTTGCATCCGACATTTGATATTCTAGAATTTTGATTTTTAGTTCTAGAAAATTTACTGATAAGAGCAAGGTACAGCATATCAGGTGATACAAGCTCACAGTGGTGTTCACAAATTATTTTGGTATTGGAATGGATGCACAATGATCTGACCTATGTCATCGTTTTTTCTGATTTGATTTATATATAATCAACCAAAAATTATTTCTAAATAGGTTTAAAATTTTGATGAAAAAATCACAATTTTTCATAAAAAATGGTTATTTTCCCCCATAAAAGCAGATAAGTACACTTCTGATATTATTTCTGGGTCGATATACTAATCAAGTGACTCTCTGGACAATATTTAATTGCTCGAATTAATTTTTTAATAATTAAAATATTTTCGTGAAATACTTAAAATTGAAAATTTTGAAATATCACTTTTGAAAAAAAATATCTGTTCCTGTATACCAATTAATCTTTGTTTTGAGTGTCAACCATGGACAAAACACTTTCCTAAAAACTGGCTATTTTCAAATTTTAATTGACGCAATAGGTCGCATTTAATTTNCAAAAAATCAACCCTCCGTAAAATTTGAACAAAATTTCCAAAAAAAAAATAAGTCACTTTTTTGAAATCCTTGCAAAATTCTTTATAATGTATTCGAAGGAGACAATTCTACGATGGTTTTTTGGCATATTGTAGATGATTTTAAATATGCAGTCACCTATATATAGGTGTTGTGCTCACACGGGTTAAGAACCCGCGAGAAAATTTTCGAAAAAAAAAGTGCTTCGATTTTTTTGTAAGTAGGCTCAAAAGAAAGTTACTGAAACACTGATCAGAAAGTTGGCTTACGTCAAGGTGATATTTCGAAGTTTTAGTGGTTAAATTGAAGCAAACGTAATTTTTAAAGTTCATTCTGAAAAAAATACTTTTGATGATTTTGTCGGTAGTGCACTTTGTTATCACCCCGGGTCAGTTTGGAGCATTTATATTGCCTCTAAGGCCTCATAAAACCAGCGACCAGTCCCCCCTTAATACGGGGTATACTATACGACTCTGATTTGACATTTTCTCGGTGAAATATACTGAAAACTAACAGTTTATGGGAAAAACCAAAAAATGCTTATTTGTTGATCTATCCTTAATCTTGCGCAAAAGTACATGACAAATTATTTTTGACCCTTACACCAATAGGTACAGTATCGTAACAAGGTGACATTTTCCAAACTGCAAAATCTATCTCCTCCGAGGATATATTTGGAAAATGGCTCAAATTTTTATCAAGTACTCCTCAGAACATATGTAAGAGATGAACACAAGATTTTTTGCAGTTGACGGCTAAAACTCGAAATATGATTTTTTTGGTCATTTTCGGAAAAAATTCCGAAAAAAAGTGCTTTGAAACTAGGCTCAAAAGAAAGCCAGTGAAACGCTGATGAGAAAGTTGGCTTACGTCAAGTCGATTAGTTAAAGTTTTAGTTGTCAAATTTGAGCAAACGTTATTTTTTAACTTCATCTTTTGAAAAATACTCAGGAAAAAATCAAAAAAATGCAAAAATTTCNAATTTGTTTTTTGATGATTGGGTTCTTAGTACACTTAATTATCACCCCGTATCAATTTGGAGCATTTTTAATGCCTCTAAGGCCTTTATTAAACCAGAGTCCTATACCCCCTCAAGAGATGCGCAATGAAATTTTATCGAAATCAATGTAAATAAAAAATTGAAAGCCTTTTTTGAGTCAATTGTCGAAATCGATGCACAAAAATCATAAAAAATTTTTCAAAAATAAGCCTCAAATTAATTTTGAAGATTCATACGATTGAAAATTTTTATTGGAAATGAACAAAAACAAAGTTTTAGCTTAGTTTAAATTTCCGGTTTCAGTTTGAACAATGACTACCTTTTCATTGATGGTACATTCTGTATAGCAAGTTATTCGGTCTGTTAGCGCTTATTGATTGATTTATCTATTTACATGTATCTAGTTTTATTTGAAATGAAACATTATGGTTCTTTCAAAATGGTCAGTCATTCAACTGTTTACTACAGTACAGTATTTAGTGGTGAGTTTTCCAGCAGATCCGGAAAACTGGAAATTAGCGACAGAATTTTTTTTCGAAAACTGTCAATGATAGTATATTAAATATAATTAATATATTATATTATATATAATTTAAATATCAACTATTTTCAGGTTAATTCAAAGCACGAATTTCATTATTCAATACGATTTTTAAAATATTTGCGCATAAGTAATTGCGGAGATTTAGTGTTTTAAAACTCTGATGGTCAATTTAACTCAGGTGCCTACTACGCAGCACTGCGTTGTTGTAACTTTCATGGTTTTAAACTGGTGTTTAATACTAGGGTTAAAACCTATTATATTAATAATATAATATTATATAATTTATATATCATATAGAAAAATGTGTCAGCTTTTCCACGAGTTTGGTGAAGTTCTAATTTTGTACTCAATACCAAAGACTAGCAATTATTACAGCAAACCTCTCAAAAGAAAGTTCAAATTTTGAAACAAAATCCCCCAAAAAAGATTGCAGTTAATTTAGTTTGACACTATCATGATACAGCGTTAAATCTAATGAACCGACGGTTCCGGACCGTCTGCAGTTTTTTTACTTGAAAATGTTCTTGTCAGATCGACTTTTTCAGAATATCAAATACATCAGTGATTAAATTTTCTTATCACTGGCACGTTTGGGACTTTTTTTCGATTAATTACAAGCTGATATTTCAATCAAGTTTAATTCAATTTTAGCTGAATTTATCGAAATCTGAACATCAAATGAAATCATTTCCAGACCTAAACCATATTCATTTTTACCAGGATCCGGTATACTGTCTACCGGATTAAAACCCAGCGATTTCAAATATAAAATTAAATTTCAGCTCAAATTACCGCAATATCAAACTTTCGTTGGATTACAATTTCTTGAACATTCATTTGACCGTCATTTTTTTCGCTTGCTAAATAAGTTCAAGGCATTAACTCGTAGACTTTAGACATGAATCTGTACCCAGACTCGATTTTAGCCAACTAGTTGCCTCACTNAGCGTCGTAAAATGCGATTAAATGGTGTGCGGCAAATAGTTGGCTAAAATCGAGTCTACGAGTTAATGATAAGGCATTAATGATAAGGCATTAATGATAAGGCGTTATTGATAACAATGACAAATTCTGATTTTCTGTAAAATGATGAGAAAAATTACATCATCATTTGTTATTTAAAGTTATTAATCTTATGTGTTTAACTTTTCAAACTTATATAACAAAAATTTATTTCTTGAATTTGAAGATGATCGTTGTTTAAACTCAATCACTCGTTCGATAGTTTTTTGGACAATACGGCGGCGGGCAACTGAAAGATTCTGAAGGCCCTCTCATGTATAAAAAACACTTGAAATTCTGATGAAAGTCAAAATTTTCAAAAAAAGTGATTACATGGAAGGCGTCTTCATGCTTTCTTAAGGGGGTAGTGTCCGCAAAAAAAGTTGGCCTGAAAATCTGATATAGGACTTAACCATCCTCAAAAAACGATTGGTGATGGTCTCGTCGCTTTTTAATCATCGGTTCTCCCACAAGAGGGCGGCAAAGTCGAAAACGGAGGTACCATTTTCTCCTTAATTACATATCCGATCAACTTCATTCATGTGTCAAATTGAGCGGATTCTTAATGAGCAAAAATATTGTGGTGGTTTTTTGTCTGATTTTATAGAAATACAGTAGATAACCTTAAAAAATTGGTATTTTGGCCGGTTTGGTACCATTTATTCAAAAACTACCCCCTTAAAGTTAAAAATCACATCCAAGTTACACCCTGCAGTTTAACTCGTAGACTTGATTTCGGCCATCCAGCTGCCATTCACCATTTAATCGCATTTTACGACGCTTAATCATTAATGAAAAAATCAGGCATAAAATTATCGATGAATTTCAAAAAAATCACGTTTGTGCGTTTTTTTTCGAAAATTTATACTGTATAACAGTACTTATTTTTTGCAAAATTTCTTTTAATTACCGAATAAAACCTCTTAATCAGAAAAAAATTCTCAGACTTTTTTTCATAACATCATGGCCCAAAAATGATCACGTGACCGTATATTCAAGAAATAAGGTTGACCAAAATAGTATTGTTTATTTTCAAAAATTGCTTAAAACATTTTTCGAAAACAGTGAGGAGCATCTTTAGAAGTTTTGAAGTTTTTTTCCACTACATCAAAGTCCAAACACGATCACGTGACCTTCAAATTAGGAAAAAAGTTTTTGGTTCAAGTAAACAAATAGTACTCAAATGACGCCGAAAAAATTTGTGGGTAAATAAAAAACTAATTTGAGAGTTTTGAGCATAATGATATTTACCAAAAAGGTCACGTGATTATTTCGATTATTTTGGTGGTACTGTCAAGTCTATTTACGATGAACTTGAAATTGACCTTGACCTTGAACACAGAAATAAAATATTTCCACAACAATTTAAGAGTCATTTTACTAGAGAATTTTGTAAAAAAAATTTAATTATTTTTAACAAAGGATAGCGAATTATTTGAAGTTTAATATGACGTAGTTTAAAATATAAATAATCGTTGAAATTCATTATTATTATAGCACTTTGTGTGTAACTGGAGGTAATTTTCGCAACTTTTTATTTTCTTATTCCATACATGTGCCTTTTTATGCGCGTTAGGAAAAAAATTTGTCTTTTTAACTGTATAGCAAATTGGCTGAATTTATTTAAAGATAATCAAAAATATATGTTAATAATGAAACTTTGCTTATATTGCTCGATTTTTAGAATGGCAGCTAAATGGCAGAAATCAAGTCTGGGTACAAATTTGAAAAACAGTTATCCCCCAAATAAGAATTCAGTAAATTTGGTTTGACACTATCATGATAAATCGCAAAATAAAATGAACTTTCTGCAAATATTTCTTTGCAAATTTATTTGTCAAACTTTTTTCGGAATATCAGATTCATCAATGATAACAATATCTTATCACTCGCACGTTTATCAAAAAAGTACCTTTGGGACCTCGTTTATATTAACTTTTCAGCCGATTTTACTTTCTTCATATCCGTTTATATTCTGATAATCTGGACTAAATCCAGCTAATCAGGATATTTTAGTAAAAATTATATTATCTTGTTTCAAACCCCTTTGTTTTTTATCCGGTCCTTCTAATAAGCCTTTATCACTTTCTTAGAACACTCGTGTGAAGTTAATCACAAACTACCTTTTTGCGATATAACGTGGACTTAAAAATTACATGCATTTACCCAATTGATAAAATTGGTTCCCAGGCCTATTTTTATTTTATTCAGACTGACTTAGACGAAATTTTATACTCTCAAAAACTGAAAAATCAGTAGATTCTCGAATGTTACACCATTATTTTGTTTAATTTTCATACCTTAATAATATTCTGAAAGTCGTTATAAAATGAAAATAATTTTGCTTGCAAAATAATGATTATTTACTTTAATTAGTGAACTTTCCGGAAAATTAAGCACTGGTTGATTTCAAAGATAGGGAGAAAACTCTTGAGGAAATTTCCGAATTTTGTAAAAAATTATATTGATCTTGAAGATAATCATGAATACTGTCCTCCGCCGAAATTAAAGGTTCCTCACGTGACTCAAACAAAATTTTTTATCAGATACCGCGTGAGTTTCGAGTGGTTATGAAAGGAAAAGTGGAACACTAAAAAATGACTTACGCCGAGATATAATTATTCATTCGATATTCTTGAAAATAGTATTATTGAATTCCACTTGAGATTCTCCATATTTTTCAATTAGCAAGAAAAGCAAATGTGGGCTCTAAAAGTGATCGTCGGTCGGATTTAGTACAATGTTCCACTTTTGGTTTCAACACCACTTGCAACTCAGGCGGTATGTGAAAAACGAGAAAATGTCGACGAAAGCTAAAGCTCACATGGTTGGTTGAATTAAATATCCGTTGATATAATTGGATTGAAATCTTTGAAATCAATCACTCTGAATACTAGATCTATCCAGGTTATCGAAGTTAAGTTTGAAATTCGGTGTTGTACCCTTAGAGTCACATAAGCCGGATGGTCTAATTCAGAATTGTAAAACGGATGACCTACTAGCAGGGTTAATAGTCCCTTTAACAACGGTGGTATAATTCAAAGTGGTCTCGAATGATGTGAACAGAATTTTGAGAAAACGATTGATAGGAACTTTACGAATATCCCTTTATCACTTTTTGGTTAGAATGCGTAGCCACAACGTTAAATTCACACGTTAAAAGGTGTAGTGGCTACGCATTCTAACCAAAAAGTGATAAAGGGATATGAAAAGCAACCTGGAAAATGCTGTTTTTTCATATATTACTATATCCTTTTCCAAACGGAACTCCATCTCAAAAACGCTTACTATCTCTATAGCGCGTGTTCGAATCCCGACTAATGGCCTTCAGTGATTATCATTGAAATTGATTATAGGCAAGGTCTTGATAATGCGAACGCTAATGTATCGATGTGTAATCACTCAAGCAATCACTAAGACAATCACTTGACAACCATCAGTGAGATTCGAACACGCGCTATAGAGATAGTAAGCGTTTTTGAGATGGAGTTCCGTTCGGAAAAGGATATGTTATCAATTATAACTCAAAATACTTTACCAGTGGATTATCGTTGACTCATATCCGAAAATTGTACTTGCAGTCAAAAAAAATGTTTTGGTCCTTATTTTTTTCTCATTTATTTAAATTCTTCCTTTATCGCTTTTTCGGTCTGGAGAAAAAGTATATATGATAAATATCAACCCACAACACCGTCAGTCAAGGAGTCAGGAACTCTTGAATTTTTATAAAGAAAGATTTTGAAGAATTCAGTGATAATAACCAAATTTTGATTTGAGGCTTCGAGATTTATCCGACTAGCCAAACCAAGTATATTTTCGAATTTCCGATTTTTTTGTCGATTTTCCTGATTAGCATATTTTGGTTACGTACAAACATTTTAGAACCTGAAAATGAAATACAAAATAAGTAAGATAATTAATTCATTAAAATATTTTTTTAGTTTAGTCGTTTGTTGAAGGCTACAGTGATCAAAAATTTATTTTTTATCAAATTTCTAATCAAAAATTTTTTGATGCATTTGAATTGAGCCTTCTCTTGAAGTAATTTTTCAATATTATTAATTTAAGATAATTAAATTTATGAATTTTTGGTGACAGCAATCATTTATCAAGGAAATCAGAAATTAGTTCCCAAAAATTGAGAATCGAAAAATTATAAATGTTCTGGTTACGTATTGAATCAATTGAATATCCTGAAATTTCATCCTCAAAACTTGACTTTAACCACATAACTTGACATTTTGCGATTTCAAAATGACCGTTTTACATCGAACCACTTTTGTTCAACGACAAATCTCAGATGGAGAAAAAATTTAATCCCCGGAAATTATATCTTTATTATAGATTCTAATCTAGGGATCGTCAGCAATGCAAATCTTGGCAAAATAAATTTGCCTTTAAGGGGGTACTGGTCGCTGGAATTGATTTTCTCGATAAAATAGTAGCCAACCAGGGCTTCGAGGACATTATTGAGATCAGCCAGTTTGTAGACTTTAGCCAGTTTGTACACTTTAGTCAGTTTGTAGACTTTAGCTTGCTTGAAAAATGTGTGAAAACTTTTTTGTATGCATACACTGCCTAACACATAAGCAACACAAGAAGAGATAAACCGAAACAGAAAAACTGTCTCCTCCTAGGTTTTATTTCGGGATCCAATCAAATTCAAGCAACCGCTAGCACAGAACATACAAAAACTTCTTACAGATCGTTCTTTACATTTGATGCTATATTTTCATCAGAATATCCTATTACGAGGAAGGTAGATCAAAATTGCCTAGGTAAAAATACAAACCAATTGTGTGTTCAATTCAGGGATTTGATTGGTTGGTTGTCCCGTCTCACTCTCGTTTGTATTTGGTTTGTATTTTTACCTTGTAATTTTTACCTTGTAATTGGTTTGTATTTTTACCTAGGCATTTTTGATCTACCTTCCTCGTAATAGGATATGCAATAAACCATAGTTTTTTGACAATTGTCGTCGGAAAATCCATCACCTCTTAGGCTATATTTTGAAATCAACTCAAATTCAAGCAACTACTAGCACAGAACAAATAAAAACGTTTTTGGAAGCGTTTTTGTCAAATTTCGACCCTAAACTCAAAATATAAATTTTTGAAGGTCACGTGAAAAGATTTCCGAAAAAAAATGTGCTTCGGTGATTTCGAAAATAGGCTCAAAAGAAAGCAACGGTAACACTGATCAGAAAATCGGCTAACGTTTAGTTGGTATTTTGAGGTTTTGGTGGTCAAATTCAAACAAACTATATTTTGTAAGTTTATTTTAACAAAATACATCGAAATAAATCAAAAAACGCGAAAAATTGTGAAATTTTTTGATGATGCAATTGGAAGAGAACTTTTTAACGATCACATATCAATTTAAAGCATTTAAAATGCCCCTAAGACCTTATAAAACCCGCGACCTATAGGCTATAGCGTTAAGGTTAAGCGTTAAGGTTTAGCGTTTTTTTAGCGTTTAAGGTCCTGAGAAAATTGTGTCATATATTACTACATATTACTACAGTAGAATATCCCTGTTTTATACATCTGATATCAAAAAAAATTAAGACAACCCAGTCTCTTTAAAAACGTGGTTTGCCTTCTACTATGACAACATCTCGTTTAACTCGTGTACTCAGCATTTCGCAACAGCCCAGTACTTAGACAGGTGTCAATCGGCACTTGATTATTTAATAAAATCATATTTTATCCGGACTACATTGCACGAAATTGAAGTCAGACTCATTTAAAAACAATAAAGCATATTTTCAAATAATCAAGTTGAGGTTTAAATCTGATGTTTAATTTTTAACTTTACTGTATGTCAGATGTTAGCTAGTTGAGCTTTTCAAAGACACTGATATCGCACTTTTAAGTTGTCGGTGTCGGTTGTTTTCTGCAGCTGGAATCGCTAGCTGATATCTGACATGATATATATATACCAACAAAATTGTAATGAAAACATCTTGAAACAACGTTGCTTCAAATGAATAACCGGAATATATGATTGACGATCATTGATCGTCCTTTTGATGAGAAATCTTTACTTGAATTGACAAAGCTTTCATTCAAAAGACATAACTTTAAATGAATTCTAGCTTTACTGAGAAAATAAATATTCTGTCAATTTCACAGAAGTTTTATTGTGTAAATATCACTCAAAAGTTCTGCTCTTGAATTAGCACTCTACCAAAATTTTCTAAAGATTATATAAATCAATAAATTTTCAAGATATTACGAAATCGGTCAATTCACATGTCAGTGACATGATGTCACTTCAAAACCTTCCCAAGGATATTTTTCCGAACAAGTTTCTAAATATTTCAATTTGTTCCAGAATTGTTGAGTGACGCTTCAAAAGGAAAATAATTAGTTGCGAGTTTGTTTAAAAAATTACTTTCAAAATACAGTAGATATCCCAACAAAATATATTTACGCTCATCTCGAATCAGTTTAAAAAGGTACCAAAATTTCTCGGAGTCAATTTTGTTATCAAATTACTTACAAACCATGGGTATATTATGTTCAAAATGAGCGCTTGAGAGCAAATAATGATATTTAGTTCGGAGCGCTCCGAGTTGATCATAAAATTGTTTGGAGTTATCTACTGTCGAAAATGAGGCAGCTTTATCACAATTTTGATGAAGTTTAATTTTGTTCTCAATACTTAAGGGTATCCCGGTTCCTAATTTGACATATTTTTCATGAAATATTAGCCAAACAGGGCTTCAAGCATATATTATTCAGATTAGCCAGTTTGTAAAACTAGCCTTCATCTTGCGTAAAACATGTGTCACAATTTAGCTGGCAATTAGCACTGCAAACTTATTTTTGAAAAAAGTTCTTTAGAAAGTTTGCTGCAAATATCTTCTTCAGAATTTTTTCATCATAATTTTTCAGAATATCAATAAAGCCATCTTGACCGAAATTATAAAGTGGTGAACATGAATTGTTCGGAAAATATCTGTTTTTGACCGATAAATCTTGATAATTTTATTAAATTGATCGAAAGTAAACTTTTTATGATTCAGTATCGATCGTCGAAAATCATGAAAAGTTTTCCAAAAATAGACCCCTTAAACAAGTTTTGGCGGTTAATACGATGAAAGTAAATCAACCAAAATTGCATATGTTTAAGATAGGGATTAGGGTGGCCAAGGCTTTTTCAAAAAATAAACAGAAAGTCCTGAAATTTTAACAAAAGTTTGGCCGGTAGCTAGACAAGAAAAAAATCGAAATATTTTTTTTTTATTTTTAACTCCGAGGTGTCCAAAACCACTTTTTTGTCTCTCATTTCGTTAGAATCATGGCGATTTCTTTTTTTTCTGATATGTTACTACTATTGACACGACGCTTCGATTTGAAATCTCAGAATTTGGAGCACTTGAAAACTTCAACCCTTAATGACCGGTCAAAGTTCAGGGTCAATTTCAGGGTCATCGTCTTGCATCGAAAGTACCACAAAAACCCCCCCTATTAGGGATTCCCTATTAGGGATCCCCTTTTCCTTCGGTTCGCGTCCGTGGTCCAACTTCCTTTTTTTTCTTATCGGTCAAAACTGAAATCCGATGCTCTCATTGGTCAAAACAGGTCGAGCACGAACCGATGGAACAGGGAATCCTAATTTCAGATATGTATTATATAATCCAATTTACATTGGAAAGCTTATAACTTATAACTAGGGAGCGAACCGGGCTAAAATCTAACTTTTGAATTACGGGGTTAAGCAAAAAACGGGAAAAAAATTACGGCGTATAATTGAAAAAGAAAAAAAAGGACATTTTGTTTTAATTTTTGCCGGTATTTTTACAATGACAGTTTTCACAATGACAACATTTACATTGATGGAACATTAAGTCTAACTACTTATTTGATCTTCAGCGCCTATTATATGATTTATCTACTTTAATGAGTAATATCATATTAGTGAACTAGTCACTCAGCAACCAGTCACTTCAAAACCTTTTCAAGCATATTTTCTCCGAACAAGTTTCTAGATATTTCAATTTGGTCCAGGATTGTTACGTAGAGTGACGGTTAAAAAGGATTATAATTAGGTGCGAGGGTGTTAAAGAAAATTAGTTAAAAAATCGGATAAAAACTTTCTGTTCCTTACAAAAGTTCACACATTTTTTCACCCGGATAACCACCAACCTTCCCAAAACATCATCGTTTAGAAATGTAGTGGCGAGATTATATTACGAGAGTTAAGGGTCGTTAGATGTCCAAATTACTTGATCCGGGATATCAATAAATTAATTACGTTGTTCCATTTTAAGTATTGGATTTTTATAACCGAAGTATACTCATAACAATAAATGCCACTAAGGGCCTCAGTCTTAGGCACCCATTATGAATGTCAGAAATTTGAAAAATAAATTTGATTAATTTTGGACGTAGATTTCAAAATATAGGTTTCTGATTGGTCAAAAACGGATCAATCAATATTAAGGCTTTGAGAAAGCAAAATTTTTAACATAATTAACTGATAAAAACGTAGTGGAAATAATCAGGCTTGGAAAAGGGAAAGAAAAGTGAAGGGTACGTTCTCCTCTTCCCGTCCCCGAGAATGGCTAAAATTGATTTTAAAGAATTTTTATTTTTCCTGCTTGCCTAATCAGTAATTCCATCGATTCATTTTCTTGATATTTACTCTGGATTTCAGTTCTCCTGTGCGCAACCCTACCGTTATTTCACAAAACTGATTTTTCACAAAAAATGATAAACCATGCTAGACTCAGCACATTTCAAAAATCGGAAAGTTTCCAAGGTATTTTCTTTGTGGTCGGGGTAATTTATTTAAATATAGGGAATGCAAGAACATATATTTTATTAGCAGGTGAATATTTTAAGGATCTCAAACGTGCCTGTCAAAGAAATAATTTGAGTTAAAAAATGCTTAAAGACACGTACAGAAAATAGTTTGTAAAATATCATAAGAGAATCTTACAGCTTGAAATTTTTCTTGACGACCAAACAAAACCTCATGTGCAGTGTTCTAAAACCGGATAAATCCCGATCCCGTTCCTGACTACTGCTCCTGTGTATTTAAACTGAACCATAGAAACTTATCAATTACGAGGCCCCCTGGAGATTTTTAGCCATAATCGTGTTATAAAAATACCAGGATGGATAATAATTCACACGAGGCCCCGTGATAGATATACATAGCCAAAGTCTCGAGCCCATAGACGACATATATATCAAAGAGTTCAAACCAGTTAGTACTAGCTTTTGTTTAAAGACTTCTATTAAAAAACGCCAAACGTATTATTTAAAGAATTTTACGTTCTTGACTCAATTTTTGACTCCTCCGAAATTTATATAGATCGAATGAAGTTTGGCTAAAAATTTGATATATTCCTAATTGGGTAAAAAACAGATTTGTAGTGGTCGCATCACAAGACTCTCGTGGTCATCAGCAAATAAATTCTCCCGCTATAGGAGGCTAGTGTGGTTAATATCAATGATGTCAATCGACAATTGGTCCCACAATTATTGTCCTATTTAATTTATTTCATATAAATCTTCACCCAGAATTGATCAACTTTGATTTTTTCTGCCGAATTTTCATTAAGTTAAGTTTAACGATTTTTTAACGAAAATTTTAACGAATGCGATGTGACTGGATAGTGTTGCTCTTTAACTTCCCATGTGTACAAAAATCGTCCCTGGTTTTTTAATTATAATGCTGTTTGATAGAAGTTAACTCCGCCGAATATTCTGCGGTAGCTCAACTTTCTCTGATAAGCATAATAAACCTTGACAACAATTGTTTACTTGAGGCGCTAAACAGCAACATTATTTTGACTTTTTAGCGCCTAAATATGCTTTATAAATTTTATCAATGGTCCCGAGTTGTTATTAGCGAAGTTCAGTACAAATTTGTTTTTAAAAAATGTCAGCAACTGCTTCCAAATAGAAAATCGTTTTTAAAATTAGCTCAATTAACCCAAATACTAACCTCGAAATTCTTCTTGAAATTTTTTTCGAGAAATTAAAAAATTCTATTTTTTAAACATAAGCAATTAATTCTAAATTTTTTGTCCTCATCGTTTAATTTTTTCAAGGACTACAAGTTTAACATTATTTAATAAAGGTTTAGGAAAAACAATTTTGCAGTTCCTTTTTTCTTACCTCAATTGTTTGGTCAGCATTAAATATTCGGGATTTCGAAACGCTTATAATTTGTGATTTACTCGTGATAAAATCAATTAAAAGAACTAAATTTAAAATTAATTTTATTGAAAAAGTTTTTTACTTATTTCCCAAAACCATAACTACTTCTTTCTTTTAATATGTTATAACACAATAGCTCAGAATCTACATGCATACAACATCTATATATACGTACGTCAGTACTTAGCTTTATTTTTAAAAATGAACTAACAAAAAAAATGACTTAAAGGCGACTTAAAGGGGGTATATTTGTCTGATTAAATAAATGCCTTTGAAGCATTAAAAATGCTCCAAATTGATACGGGGTGATAATTAAGTGTACTTAGAACCAAATCATCAAAAAAATTATCGAAATTTTCGCATTTTTCGATTTTTTTCTTTAGAATTTTACTTAAGTATTATTTACAGATGAAGTTAAAATTGACTTAAAGATGACTTAAGGTCAAAAGCTAGGAACAGATAAGAACAAAAACACGATTAACAAATAAACAAACAGACCAGTTTCAATTAAGAATGTTTTCACAATGATCAATTCTCCAGACTCCAGAGTTTGTCTGCTAGAACATACATAAAATGTATGAGCCCAAAATCTGTGATGTTTATAACTCCGGAAAATGTTAAATTTGATAAATTTTCATTTTTCGACCTTCATAAATCTGATTCATCACAGTTAATCCAAAAAATTTTATTTCAACTTGTATTTTTAAATATAAATATACATTCCAGTAACTTTTTCAAAGAAACAAGGATCCTAGATTTTTTAGCGGAAAGTTTTGAGATTTCGTGAACATTTGAGGAATTATCTGAATTTAAGTGACTTGAAGCTGTTTTTGTCGATTTTGGCACCAGAAGCCAAAATTGCTTCGAATGTGACGAAAAAACCGTCGTTTTTAACCGCGGTTAACAAGATGGTTCGTCGCACTGGTACTGAAGTGTTAAATAGAATCGTGAGATAAAGGAAAGAAAAAAAAAGTTTTATCTCTATCAGTGTAGCTGTACCAAGCCTCCACAATTTCAAAATTCACTAACATCCGGGATGTTACTCCCCCCCTAAGGCTAACAGCTATTTCCTGGAAATTTGAAATTCTGAAGCCAAAACTTATTCTGTTGCCAAAATAGGCTTTTATCGGTCTTTTTCGACATCGGTTGGTCGATACGAAGTTATATTTGAATTAATTGAAGGGTGAGGCTCACCCGGTGGGCCACCCTGGGTGGCGATCATTTTGTTTCGTCTCACCAAATTCGAAGTATCATTATTTTTGACCGAAAATGCCATTTTAAATTTATAAAATTTTATTTTTGCGTAGGCGTCGATTTAATATGGTAAAAAAAATACAAAAAACTGTTTTGTGGAGATGTCGTTATTGCAAACATTTTGATCGTCAGAATCTCTGGTTAAGGTTGGGGTTGAAGACAAATTCTGAACAAAATGTACTTTTTCATTTTTTCATAATTATCATGGATTTCCAATGCTGAAAAACCTTTAACAGCCTATGCCCAAATTAAACCGGCCAGTAGGCCTCAGCAATGCTGAGTCAGCATAGTTCAACAAAAAATTAAAAAAAATATAATCGATGCAAATTGTACGTTCTTATCTTAAAAATGACATGATTGCCAAACTTTTGTTTTATGCAAAATATAACGTTTTTTGGGGCACTTTGTACCTTGCGTCAAGACAGAAAAGAACTTCATTTCCACTTCATAAAATTCAGTTTTGGGCATTTTAACACGAAGAACAATTTATTATTTGAAAAACAGACCAAAACACCTTTCTTCGAAACTTACATTTTTTTGCGAATGTTTAGAAGGACTATTACAACACAATATACTTTAACATCAGTTTTTGGATTTTCATCATGAACAAAAGGTCGAAATAACATCTTGTCGATACGCCATTTTTAAATGTCAAAAACTCAACATGATCGCCAGAATAACGACTAAACTATTCTCATCAAAACCAAAACTCAATGAATTTGAGGGGGTGTTTATGAGATTAAGGATCATAAATTTTAATCAATAAAATCAAAAACAATAAAAATTGTTATGCAGCATCAGCCATAAAGTCTGAAATACAGAATAAACTGGTTTTAATACAGTACTATGATAGTATTTTTTTCATATTATGCAGATTTTCTTCAAAATTAAATAGAATGCATTTATTCGAAATAATTTTTGCTTAATCGATAGATCGACAAAATAATTTCAGATCCTTTATTTTGAAAAGACTGCCCTCGGACCATAATTTATCGCTTGAAGGGGTACACGTCATGACCAAAGACGTTTTTGTGGTTTTCAAGACCAAAAATCTGGTATACTACACATTGTTAAACCGAATACTTAAATATGATGTAATATTTGAACTAAAATCTCACATCTTATTTTATAATTGGAGATCACTGATTGCGCGACTAATCAGAAACGAGCTTCACAATAGTGATATTTTGACTAAAAAAGCCTACTCTACCGTGAGTTTTCATAAAAAGAAAATTACTCTCTAATTTTGATAACCAAAAAATACGTACGCAGGTCTGTCACTATCGTTTTTTAAAATTTATTATAAAATCCCTCCAAAATCGGGAAATAACATTTTTTTGAGCTTATTTTAAGAGTCTCACGCAAAAGCCTACTCCTCCCTTGACTTACGAGAAATAAAGTTGAAATCTACTTGTATATGATTAATTAGCTGATTAGTTTGCGGAGAGCTGTTTTTATCGGAACCCAAATTATTATGTTTTTGGTTTCCACTTCTTTGAATTTCTGACAATCCATAAATCTTGATTAAAAAGCTGTAATTGGGATAAACATACCACCACTTTGTTTCAAATTGTCTATATTTACAGAAAAAAATCATGAAAATCAAATTGTGAAAATTTTAAGGTTGAGCCTAAATTCATGAGGGGTACCCCCTTAATATTCAAAATTTATGTTGACAAGACTCTATTTAAATAAAGTAGTTTTCTACTGTGAAGATATCAAAAGTTGCAGTGTTGTATATTATAAAGACCATTTAAAATTTTTTATATAAATTGACAACGGTTTTAGTTTTTTACTCTTGAAAAAAGTAATTCAAAGAAAGCTTTGTAAACATAAATTCAAAATTTGAATATTTAGTTATCGAACAATCTATCTTGTAATCGGAATGGCATCAAAAATTTGAAATACGTTTTTCAATGTTCGGACACATTTTTGTAAATTAAAAAAAAATCAATATATTATCGTAAATTTGAAATTGGCTCAAATCTGTTAAAAACGTTCGTACAATAAGTTAGCTGTCCAACATTTTTCACGTTTTGTAAATCTTAATTGAAGTGAATCGTATTTAAGTCGCATTTTCCGACACTTAGTCAACTGATGTGAATAAACATTTTTAAAAATTGGTGGAATTCAAACAAAAAATCTTTTTGAAACCGTAAAATAGGATTATATTTACTTTACGGGTAGATAAATAAAAGAATTGTCAAAAATTCAATCTTTAAGAAATGTGTTATTCAAGGAGTTAAAAAAGCTTTAAGTTATTTTTTCATGAAAATGCGTGATGTTTTGTGGTTATTAAAGTGACAATACTTCTTTTATAAAGTATGCTAAATTTATGAAGTGGGGACAAATGTTTTTCCAACAATTCACCACAAAAATGCGAGGGTCAGTTTTGCAAGGTTGTACACTGAATCACCCAACTGAATCACATGAGTCTTGTCACGTGACACTCTCCTGTGCCCCGTTAAACTCCTTATTTGAGTTTATTATTGAGTAAAATATAATTGGTAGAAATATACGGTATATTATATCCCAGGGTTCACTTTTGGAATCCATCAAAATCTAGCAGGTCAATCTATGGTGGGTTAAATTATTCAAACTTTTAACGATGCAGTTGAGGTGATGACTTTTTAAAACATATTCATAAGAAATTAAATGTTATTTACTTGGGTAATTTCACCAATCAATGAGCGCGTTCGATTATCTTCTAGCCTTCAGAATCTCGATTTTCGTTCCTCTTTCAAGCGTAGGTTTCAGCAAAATATTGGAAAGAAAGAGTGAGATGACTCATAAATTTAGTCATAATCGTCCCCCTTTTTCTATCTTGCTTCAGATGAAGTGATAATAATAAAAAAATCTGATTTCCGCCATCATTATCAACCATCATAATTAAATTTTTGTTTTCAGTTTAGGCGCGTTTTTCACTTATGAAATTTAATTTCATTGAAATTGATTTTAAAAGTACAAAGGCTTGTTGTGGGCGCTCATTGATGAAATGTTGTTCGACCTTTTTCCTTTTTTATGATGACTAAAATACATGATGTATAAAAAAATTACCATTTCAAGTTGCATACGAAAATACCAAAGCATCAACTACACAATGTGAAAATTTTTATCTCTAGGTCATCGTATGAAATTGATCATAGAAACAAGCGAATCCAGAGTAAGACAGTCATACTGTAATTTTCTGATAATTATTTATTTAACTTTCGTCAAATTCTGACCCGTTCTAGCGCCAGAGAATAAGACATTCTCGTTTTCAACAAATTCGAAAAAGTGCATCATTTTTATAATTTCAGTTTGGGCAGAAAAGCTCCCGGGTGGCATCCGTTTCATTTTAATTGATATTATANTTTTGTAATTTTCGTATGCTGTACTTTAGAACTTCCGAACAGCCTTATGAAGAATCAGCATAAGCAAAAATTATTTTTTTCAAACTTTCAATTTGCGATAAAGTTATTTACAAAGTGTACACCACTAGTACACGTTGAATTTTTTGTAATAACATAACGTACATAGAGTAAACCGTATGATCATACAATTTCATGTTATTTTATCATTTCCAACGATTTGGGAGCACCGAAACCGTTTAATTCCTCGAAAATTTGAGAAGAAACACAAACTACTTATTTTGACAAATCGATTTTTTTTAATGTTCCGAAAATAAAAATTGCTTTTTGATAAATTAACGTATTTTTATTCGTAACGTACTCACTTGAGGTAACGCACGAATATTAAAAATCATTATTTGAATGAGCAAGTTTCACTTCAAATCATTTTTCCGCTGAAATTTCTAAAAAATAATTTTAAACATAAATCTGCAGAGAAAATTTCATCAACAAACAAAAATCCGGTTTGGAGCCTCGTTTATCGAAAAAACAAAAAAAAACTTTTAACATCATTTTTAAGGGGGGCGGTGCATTTTGACAGATACGGATATGGGCACTTGATAAAAAACTGTTTACTGGGTTTATATATTCTTCTCAATATACCACCAAAGTAATGTTTCATACTCCAGGCAACTTTTGTAACGACAGAATTTTCGAATTACTGCTTTTTAAGAAAATTTTAAGTTCGAATTATACTTTTCGAATTCGACAAATTATGAAAAACTTTAGAAAACACTTCCAAACATTATGAAAAAATTTCTTTTTTTTCAAATTTTTTTTACAGTATTTGTTTGAAATCAACGAAAAAAATACTTCATATTGGCTACTTTTACTTTTCGCGTTGGTGACCAAATATTTTTTATATGCTTTTTGAAAAATCATATCACATTTTTTTGGGATTTTCGGTCGAAACTATTTGGAAATATGTTGAAAATTTTCCCCACTTCTTGTTCAAAATTTTTCAAATTAATTTTTCTGGAATCCTTAGCTTTAAATATTGGGTATGGCTTCTTTCACTATATTCAAATATGTCTACGTTTTGTTTCTTTGCTCTTGTTTACACTCTGAATCGTATCTTTTGAAGTGAAACGACGGTTTGGCAGAAATCCATCAAAGCCCTTTTGTATCCAGAATTAAAAAAAAATTATTACACCCAAACTTGCCAAATAGGTGAACCGACCCATCCACCGTTGAAAATTTATTTGATGTAACTCATGAAAAAAAATATTTCTTTGGATGTGCTAAAATTCCGGTTTTCCGTCTTTTTTCAACAATTTAAATTTTCGATTTAGATGTAAAAATCGTATAAATCGAAATTAAATAATTTGTCAACGGTAGTCGAAACCATTTTTCAGAGCTTCTAATTAATGAAAGAAAGAAAATTAATTTTACTGTAATTTAGACACCTTCGATAGCAAACGCGCGTTTTTTCAGTGTTATTTCAAAAGACGATTTATAAAGTTAAATAATATTTTGGAAAAAATCAGATCATACAAAGTGAGCTCAGAAGTTCCAAGTTACGTTTTTTTCCACAATGTTTGAAGTGACTAAAAGTTTCCCATCAAGCAAAAAAATGAAAAAGTGGAAATCTGCCAAAATGCACCGACCCCCTTAAGTTTTAACAATGAAAAAGACCACTCCCTTAACAATGAAAAGTCTCGATATTTTCAAGAGTACAGAATCAAAAGTCAAATTCATTGCAGCGAAATCAAAGCATAAAGAGGTAGTTGTCAATAATTCGGGATCAAGAATGAATTTTTATGGAAGTATAAAAAATACAGCTATATTTTCCTCAGGAGAGCACGTTTCGATTCTTTTAAAAATATATTTGCTGATTTTTGAAAAATTTCTTGCTATTTGAAAAATTAAAATTCAATTTTTGATCAAAATTTATGAAAAATTGAAAAAACTTAAGCGGGGCTCATGACCAGGGAAGGGCACCGAGCTAAAATATCTGCTCGAAAAAAACCGAGCGGATCCGATCAAACCAATCAGATCTTTTTTTTTTCGATCCGGCCCGATCAGCAAATTTTGAAATGTACTTCCGATCCGATCTTATTTTTCGTCTGATCTGATCAAATATGTGATCGGATCGGAAAATTTATGCGCACCAGGAAGTTTAAAAGCCAAACTAAAAGGTTTTGCGAGTATTTTTTGACTTCATTGGAGTCATCGTAACCCAAAAAACGATTCCAACCAAAAATAAAAAATAATTCAGTCCCTCTCGTTGTCAGAAAATGATGAATCTGCTCGGATGCCTTTCCCTGTCCTCGACGAAGTCTTCCGCATATCCTTTTCCCAACAGAACTCCATCCCAAAAACGGTTAACATCTCTATAGCGCGTGTTCGTATCCTACTGATGTTGTCTAAGTGATTGTCTTGAGTATGATTATAGGCAAGGATGCTTGATATTGAGACCGCTACATTTGATCGGTTTGTAATCACTCAAGCAATCACTGAGACGATCACTTATACAACATCAGTTGGATTCGAACACGCGCTATAGAGATAGTGAACGGGTTTGAGATGGAGTTCCGTTGAGAAAAGGATATTCACATTTTTAAGAAGTTTTAACATGATAATATTGAAAAAGTAAGCTTTTGCGCTATGTTCTTGAAGAAAGCTGGACATACCGTTTTTGATAAGTCTTGTACCAAATCGCAAAAATCACGTAAGAGTCTGCGCATATGTACTGCAGTATACTGTCTGGTTAGTTAAAATACGCAAACAGTGCGTTGCGTTAAAAAACCCACGGAATTGCAGGCATTTAGTTAAACAATTCACTTTAGTTTGGAGCTTGTTTCTGATTGTAAAATTATGGACAACTACTCCGATGAAAACGTTTTATTTTTCATCATAATATGTAAGATTAAGTGGTATACCGTAACTTCAAAACTTTGGCATGATTTGAAGTGACTCTTGACGCGGATTTATAACGATAATATAAATATCAACGGGATGAAATGAAGGATAAAACATCGTCACAATTGATATAAATGAGCCAAAACCACTTGGCAAAAACGTAACTTAATATTTTGGTCAAATTTTTGTAAAAAATATCTCAGGAGATTCCTCGAAGTCGATTTTCTAATCAAAATATAGCTAACTATGCTTAAAAGAGGCGCAAAACTGAAAACAAGTGTTTGCTCTCTAGCACCTTTTCTGAGTATCATAAAACCGTAGCTTCAAATATTTTATATGGATAATTGAACACATAGATTATTTTTATTGTTAAATTCAACCTTTGCTCTTAAAGTATGGTCATACTTCCTCCAAAACTCACAATTGTGTTATAGGATCACCCGCCCTCAGAGGACAAATCCTAAATATTTGAAAATGCGAAATCTGAGCATTTTGATTGATTGATCGTTTCTTAATCTGACCATAAAATCGCCAATTCCGCAATCAAGGTTTGATTGGGTGCTATATTTGCGATTGTTTGTATCATTCAAATATTTAGGATTTGTACTATGAGGGCTGGTAATCCATATAGACGTTTAGCTTTTTTGAAATTAAGCTATATAATTTTAAGAAAAATTCATCAATTTTGATGAAAAATGTGTGAGCAACAAACTGAAATTTTTTTGACCAAAAAAAAATTAAACTTACAAAAATTTCAATATTTAATTTTGTCATTGATACCTTTTTAATTTGTGGCTATAAATATTGATTTACAAAATTGGAGTTCTTAAAGTTTATGAGTTGTCTACTTTACAGATGAGAAAGAAAATATGCGTTAAAATTCAATGTTCATTTAATCTTCAGCAGGCTAGGAAAGGGAAGAAAAGGTCGAGGGCAGGGGTCGGCAATACCTGTCCTGTCCTGTCCTTGTCCACCAGAAATTTTCTAATCTTGTGCCGACCCCTGGTGGAGGGAACGGGACGAAAACGGAACGAATGAATTCAGGGAAGAGATTTTTTAATAAGGTTCGACAAAATGAATTATTTTCGCCCAAATGTTTTTTTGAAAAATCAATAACTTTTTTGAAAATATGCGTATCTGAGATAAATTGAAATTGTGGGCCCATAATTTCCTTGCGAAATTTTAGGTAACTTCAAAATTTCGCAAAAATGAGTCCTTTTTTGTAATCCCCAAATTTATTTTTGACCAATAAACAAAGTTTTCGATTTTTACCAAGTATCAGCATCGAAAATTAAAAATGATCAAAAATAAGTCAAATCCGATGTCTAGATTAGGAGTAAGTGTCAATTATTCAAGAAAAATAAGAAAGTTTTTGCATAATTGAGTTAATTTGTTGTAACACAAATTGATAGGGTTAATGGTTTGATTGATGCGGTAGTGTGATATCAAATGCGGTCACGGTTTACGGTCAAATTCGGTTAACGATATGCCATATATCGTTAACCGCATTTGATCGTTGACCGTTACCGCATTTGACCGTATACGGTAAAGTTATAAACTATTTATTATAAAAATAAAAAAATTGAAAAGTTGAACGTTATCATGATCTAGAGTGACTCTTTACGCGGATTTATCACGATAATATAAACATTAACGAGATAAAATGAAGGATTACCCATCGTAACAATTGATATAAATTAGCCAAAACCACTTGGCAAGAACGTAACCAAATATTTTGGGTAAAAATTTACAGAATATAATGAATATTTTGACTGAATATTAAATCTATCTGGGTTCAAGTACCTATTTGAATTGGTATTTGAATTTTGGAATTATATCTAAAAAGTGGATCTCCTATTTTGCGAATCGTTCGTTCGCTTTTGACCAATAAAAGCGGTAAAAATTAGGATTTAACGCTAACGTAGATCTTTAGAACATGAGATCCCTTTATACTACCCTGACGATTTGAAATAAGGAATTTCGAAAGTCAAAAATCGGATTCAATGTGTTTAAGCTATCTTGTAAAGAATTTTTTTCTGGTCATTTTAAGACGTAGGATTTTTTTTGGTTTTGAGATTTTTTCAAAAAAAAACTGTTTAAAAGGTGCGAAAAGTGACCTTTTAGTCCTCGGGTAACCCGGCGAGTCGGGTTCTCACGGGAGTTAAAAAAGCGGTATCAGAAATAAAATAACGCTGACTGAACGCGAAGGGTTTCCTACAGAGGTGAGAATTTTTTTGCAACGGTATCGTGATGTACCACTGGTCAAAATTGACCGGTAAAGTATAGCTTCCGGTACCGGAAGTCATATTTCAATAATTTACATGTATCAAAATGATGCGCAATTATCGGTTTTATAAAAACGGTATTATGAACTAGAGGTCATAAGTGACCGCAAGGTGGCGCCAGAGGGGAATTTATATCATGAGTGATAACCGATATAAATTCCCCTCTGGCACCACCTTGCGGTCCCTTATGACCTCTAGTTCATGATACCGTTTCCAGAAAACCGATAATTGCGCATCTTTTGGTAGTTTTCGATATATGATCAATCCCCAAAAATTAGTTCCAAAACGAGGTCGTAAAATTTTTGATAGTGAAAAAAATCACAAATTTTCATAAAAAATGGTTATGTATTCCCTATAAAGCAATATTTGAAGTACACTTGCTGATATTATTTGCTGTGTCGATATACTAATCAAGCTGACGTGCTTGGTGGTGCATTTGTATTGCTTAAATATTTTTTAATTGAATTTAAATATTTTGCGTGAGAATACTTTAGAGATTTGAAAATTTGAATAGACTATTTTGAAAGAAAAATATCTTTCCGGTATATAATCATGTGTTGTGAGTGTTCAACTATGCACAAAGACACTTTTGGCTAAAACTGGCTACTTTTCAAAGTTCTTGATTGACTAGCTTAATAGGGCGCAGGTTGAGTTTCTTTTAAAGTAAAAAGTTAGGAACAAAAATTGTCAGAGAAAGTCGTATGGTATTGTGGCACGAGACAATTCTGACAGTGCTTTTTTGCGCGGTTCATTTAGAAGATTTTAGTATGGCTCGTGCCGTATTAGTAGGCACTGTGCTCAGCGACTGGGTAAGGAAACCCGGTTTTTGGTCAGATTGAAAATGCTGTTGTTGGTGAGAGCGCGACGGTTATTAATTATTAATGTGAGAAAAATATCCCCTTGATTGCCCTCGGTAAGATTTTAATCCCTCAGAAATTCGTGGGGATGAGAAAAACCGAAGCGTCATTTCTAAAAACGAGTCATCCGATCTAGTTCTTAGATAGCTTCAATGAGGCTCAATTATTCTTATCAATCTGAGCATTAAAATTGGTTTTAATCGGCGCATTTTTGTTTTATGATCACTGAAATTGTTTAATAGATTTAGTTTTTTGTTTAAAAATTGAAACCAGAGTTCTTATTATAGAAACCAATTGCGTCTGATTCCGGCACCATTTTTATTTTGGTGGTTATTGACTAGATATTTGTTGGCACTAGTTTGAGCTATTCTAAGAGACCTAATCGGCTCAGTTCGTTGATTTGGACAACACCGCGTTGTTTTCTCACCCCCCTCGTGTTGTTGAGGAGGATTCAAATCTTTACCGATGTAGGGCAGGGTGAAGGGGATGATTCTCCGAAATTTTTCAGCGAGAAAAATTGAGAATGAATCTTCAACGTACAGGTGGTGACGTTGATTGATATTTCCACGAGGATAAAAAGTTTGTTGCATTTTTACAAACAAATTTATAACTAGGGAAGGCCCCAATCCGCCGTGACCCCCAATATCGTTATTTTCCGGGAATATCGGCTCGATGTTTGCCATGAGTGACTAAATTTTTTGTAAAGGTTAATTTCCCTTGAATGCATTTTTTTTTAATCTAATACGTTTACTTTGCGTTTGGCTGGACACTGGCATGTGACAGCATTGTTGGGATTAACTTCATTTGGAAAGCATGTTTAACTCGTTATAAATTAAAAAACTTTTCAAATTATGAACGTTCATTTTGAAACGCCTACGCTTGTTTTTCAAACTTTCACACAAAATTATGTTTTGGCACCTATGCCGACCCGTGCCCAATATCGCCGATTTTTTCCCGAGGGAAGGTAATGTACGGCGATATTGGGTTTCCCTCGTCTTATTTCCTGTACTTTCTTTAGGGTTTAAGAATTTTTAGTCGTGAAAAAGTTAGAACAAAATTAAGGGCAAATTTTTGAAAAATTTTGAATTTCGGATATTTTTGGTCCGTATCCTTATGCCAGTTTGATACAAAGCACTCTCATCATTAACACTCCATGCACGTGTTGAGAAAAATTTTTAGAAGTTTCATGGACAAAATTCCTTGAGAAGAATATTATGGACAGAATTCCATTTTTTTGAAGTAGTGGGTGTAGGTGATTAGTGATCAATGGTTAGATCTAGGCCGTTAGTCATATTATGGGTGGAATAAGGTTAGTACCAGGTGAACTGGGACAACTGAAGGTTTTAACTTGTAGGCAAAAAATTTGCGTGCTGTTCGGTTAATGCTAAGTAGAATCAGTAATAATGTGTGACGGAAAAAAATTACAAATGAATATAACTTTGGGTAATAAAATTTTGTTTAAAATCCTTGCGGCCCTGTCAAAATTAAGCAACCTGTTTTTGAAAAGTACCTATCATGTCGAGGGAAATTGTGTGTAATTAACCTTGACATTTCAAATTTTCCGAAAAAAAGGGGATTAGCAAACTGAATTAAAGATCACTAAATTTCAGGAAATATGTCAATAATTGGCAGAATTTTTCTTTTGAAATTGTTCTTGGGAAAACGGGTCATTGAATTAATTTTCAATATTTGTTATGGTCCTACATTCGCAGCACACGAAAAACTTAAAGTGCTCCAAAAAATCAAGAAAGTCTGAGCCGATGCGATCGTTTTTGGCCGGCGTTTCCATACCGTACTAACTATAGTTAAAACTACAAGAAACAGCTAACAACAAACTAAGGACTAACAACTAAAATACAAAGAATGGGTGACGTAACAAGCTTGTAACTAACATATACGTTGAAAATACAAAAAACCACTTTGCACGTGCGATTCAGTTTGCAAGCGTGTAATCCCCGGCGCTATAAGATTTTTTTAAAAAGGCGATATTTAATAAACTTAGCATTTCGGGTGAGTACTCCGCTAATTAGTACCTAATTACTCGCACAAGTCGAAAATTTCTGTTTAATATCAGAAGGTGTTTTTTTTTTTCCGATGAAAAAGGCGGTTAAAAGATTGGCAAAAAGTAGTGAAAAAACAGCTTTTTTTGAGGATAAAAATTAACCCTTAAGATTGCCGTTTTTGATATTTAAAAAAATGATCGGACCTCATGGAACATGAATGGCGCCTATTACACCCGGACCAAAGATTTTTATTTTGGAATTTGTTCACAACCATAAATTTTGAGATTCAGTGCCGAAATGGCGACTTATCCAGTTGCACAGTCACAGTGTTAAAATTTCATTCACTAGGTTCAAAAGTGAAATAAAATTTTCGCAGCGACCTCCGATTAGTGACATTACGGCGATTTTAGATGCCAAAACATTTAATATGTATTCTGCATGATTTTTATGGAGAGTTCAAAAAAACCACGACTTAAAAAAATTGGACTTGATTTGGGAGATGTTTCTTGGATAATTTTTCGGTGAAAAACGTGATATTAATGAAAAATGGAGATTTTATGAATTTGTTCAAAGGCGGTCAGAAAAATATGATAGGAAATCCATGAAAAAAAAGTGTAAAGTGGCTATTTCAAAGATGAAAACCGAACTCAAATCTTTCCTAAATGGATGAATGAAAAGATTGAATTTTATGAAGCTTGAAACATATTTAACAAGTCGGTTCAGCTAACTATAAAAGCGATGCAAATAAGTATACTGAACTTTACGTATTGTTCGTAAAGTATACTTGACTCCAGGCTATGCCACGGGTTTATGCCACCGCCCCCCTGTGATGAACCGCAATACTTCAGAAAGTTATGAACAGTGATACCCGGTGACCAAATCTGGCCACCCTGACTTTTGAAAAAAATATATTTTTAGCCAAGTTAACGTTAACGAAAATAGAAACTATTATTCAATTAGCGTCTTCACAATTATTGATGTAGAAAAAAATAATAAATTATATTTGTTTCGTGTTTTTTACGATATATTTTTCCTTGGACAATATCCGTACAATAGGAAAATATCGTGAATAAAACCGTCCATTGCAAGGAAAAACGGTAAGAAATCAGTCTTGTGTCATATAAATTATAAAATAAACCGAACGATTAATTTCCACCGTACAGGGACCTCTCGCGATATTTTATTGGCTGCTAATAACAACGTCTAAGACTTTTATCAAGTTTGTCGCGACCAAAAAAAAAAATAACAAGAATTTACGTTCCGACGCCGCATGGTTTGTCCCGATGTACCAGGTGTTTTGAAAGAGTAAACAGTAATCAATTTTCATATATTGGGTTGAGGCAACATAAGTTGTTTTTGCACAAAAATAACTTATAATCATATATCTTTGTGCTAAGAAGTTACCTTTTTCGAGAGAAGATCGAAAACATTGAGTTGTGTTGGTAAATCAAAGAGAAAGAGAAATTTTGATTTTATAAGATATTTTCTATTTTCATTTTTTGACACATAAAATAGATGCCTAAAATCACGCGATGGTGGCAAAGTTCATAAACTAAATTATTTTTTTTCAAGTTCAAATTTCATTTGAATTTTTCAGGGCCCGAATTCCAGGGTCGGACAAACATTGGCTTTATCTCAAGAACTACAAGAAGATAGAGAAAGATAATGAGCCAAAGATTAAGGATTTATCAAAAACCGATTATTGTTAAGAATATAAATGTTTCGGTAAGTGATAACGTTAACTATTAACATGAGATCGCAATCATTTGGCCAGATATGGCCGCGCTGAGTATGTGGGTAAGGAGGGTATATGCGCTCATGATTTAATAAAGAGGCCTTAGAGGGCATTGAAAATAGCTCCAAATGGATAGCCGAGGGGCGGGGTGATGAATTAGAGTTACTAAGAACCCAATCATCAAAAAAACATTTTCGAAATTTTTTGCACTTTTTTCAGATTTTTTTATTTTTTTAAGTATTTTTGAAGAGATGAAGTTTTAAAATAACGTTTGCTCAAATTTGACGACCTAAAACGAGTCAGTGTTTCACTGGTTCTTGTGACGTCTACTTGTTCAGAAAAAATCGCAAGCTACTTTTGTTTTTTCGGAAAATTTGTTCTGGGGGGGGGGAAAATGACCAAAAAAATCATATTTCGAGTTTAGCGTGGAATTGCAAAAAAACCCGTGAGAGTCTGCTTGACAATTGGTTCTTATTATACTTGAAAAAAATTTGAGCCTTTTGCAAATATTCATCCTAGGAGAGATAGATTTTGAAGTCTAAATTGTTGAAAAATCGTCGGTTATTTGCGCGTTGCTAGAATTGTTCCGTCGGCCGGATCATAAAAGCAGCGTGAGAAAAGATTAACATACTACCGTTACGGTGATCTGTGTGAAAAATTTGAGTCAATTGCCGAGTGTACCCGTCTGGGGGGAAGATAGGAGTTTTGATCGTTGGTCGGAAAATGTCACCTTGTTGTACGATACTGTACCTAATTGGTTGTAATGGATCAAAAATAAGTGTGTGAATGTCGTTTTTCGCAAGATTTCAAGGATTAGATGCTACAAATTCAGCATTTTCGGTGGGTTTTTTCAATGAACTTCTTTAGTTTTTCAGTATATTTGCACCGGAGAAAATGTCAAATTCAGACGTTCGCATACCCCCTTAAAGTGCGAAACAGTGACTCTTTTAAGTCCTCGGTTCTCACGGGTGTTAAAAAATAGCGGGTATCAAAAGATAAAATAAGCTGACTCGACAGCGAAGGTGTTTCTACAGGGCGTGTTGAGGACATTTTGTTGCACGTTATGGATGTACCAGCTGGTCAAAATTGACCGGTAAAGGTATAAGCTTCGCGGTACCCGGAAATGATATTTCAATAATTTACATTG
>SCLH01001156.1:92043-126552 GCA_004367855.1 Oikopleura vanhoeffeni | reverse complement strand
ATTTAGTTAAAAATACCACCAAGTGAAAGCTGATGATTAACTGAACAAAAAATTTGCTTACATGATATCGAAATTTTGGTCCGATATATTCTAGAATCATAAAAACGCCAAAATTTCAAATTGAACCTAAAATTTCTAGAAACTGGTTCGACACAATTTTTTTTAATTTGAGTATAAGTTGGAGTGATATGTCTTCTTACTTTCTCATGAAATTTTTTTTGAGTTCTATGCACGGAATAATATAAAACTGCATTTTAGTTCAGCCGGAAGCCGATTTTTGGAGTTTCTAGATACTAATTTTCATTCGATTTTACCGAAAGTACCCTCAAATTAAAGCTAGTGCAAAACTAAACTAAAAAGGTGCTAATCCCTTTTACATATTCTAGCATTTTTTATTTAAATCGAGGTTTATGTATTTTTTCCCAAAAAAATGATTAGAAAAAATCTGAAAAACCTCGAAAATTCTCGAAATTTTTTTTCTGGTATGACCGGAAATGCATTTTTTGGCCTTCCATTTGGTGCATTTACCATGTCTCTAGCCTGAAATAAAAAACCGTTGAGTACCCCCTTAAGGTATTTACTAAAGTAATTGGAAATTCAGGTAATTACTAAAGTAATTGGAAATTCAGGACAACAATTGAACATTTTTTACCGGAAAGTTCAGTTTTCACCTTTTTTATAATTTTTAGTTAGTAAAATTCTCAAGTTTAATAAGAGGCATTTTTTAATAACTCTAACTAATTATTCATAAGCTTTCGATTCATTATAATGATTTTCGAATCTGTGGTTTTTTCAAGCGAAGCAAAACAAAAAATTTCACTCTTCAAAAAATCACAGATTTGAAAATGATTATAATAAATCAAACGCTTATCAATAATTACATTTAATAATATAAAATGCCTTATATATAGCAACGAAAAGAACATGATGTTAAATAATTAACCCTTTCCTTTTTGTGACTGTTCACCCCACAAGTTGTACATTTAACTCCCTGCTTTACTAACCCATAAAGCATTGAGCCACAATGATCGCAAAACGTAGGGTGTCCATATGTCGCCGTTTTGAAGTCATGTGGTTTCATTTGGTTTTCGTGCCCATTGTCAACCCCTGGGCAATTGAAGCCAATATAGTTGTAGCATCGTTTGTGCAAAACTAAATTACATTTTTGACATCTGTACGCCTGAGGTCCAAAAACACCCCATATAAAGTCTGAGAATGGATTTCATAAAATTTTGCGTGATTTGATTTCTAATAAAACCTCAGAAGAAAATCAGGAGTTTTGTGAAAATAGTATAATTATTTTATATCAAATTAGTCTCAAGTGCCGAAGTCAAAGAGTTCTTTAATGCAATTTCACAGTCATTAACAATAATTTCTAAGCAAAAATATAATTTTCATAATTTTTGTATGATTTTGTTTTGATTATGGACAGAGATGACAAATCAAAAGCACTTTAATTTTTTACGGGACTTTTGGAAATAAATAAAAACTTTTCGATGTTTTTTTCGAAAATTTTCGTAACTTAATTTTTTCAAAACTATTTTTATTCATCTAATCTTAAAGACTGGTAAATTTAATGTAAAAATTGTGTTCAATGAATCATTTTTAACCACCACCTGCAAGAGATGTTCTACCCCCTTACCTGCACGAGTGTGTTTCAGATCACACACATATTATTTGCTTAGGTTGCTGACCTCAAAAATAGTTTTTTCGATTTTCACATTAATATTTATGGTGTCTACATGGTGTAAATTGCAAGATTTACCGTGGTTTCAAATGAAAAATATTACGCAATAGGTGTTTTGGAGGCTATTTTCACCACCAGATGGTGCCGGGTGTCAAAATTAATGATGCAAACATTTTCGCTTGAAAAACGACCCCTATACTAGTAAGTATATTTATAGACTCATGTTTGGTCCGAGTCACGAGATAGAAGAAATTTCTCTTTTCACCACCAGGTGGTCCCGGGTGCGAAAATTAATAACGCCAAAATATTCCCCTCCGAAAGTAACCTTTAAGGGTATGGTGGTTCCTAATTTGAACATTTTTCTCGATAAAATATTAGCCGAACGAGCCTCGCAGGATATAGTTCAGATTAGCCAGTTTGTAGAACTAGCCTCAACTTGCGAAAAAACATGCAAACTTTTTGGTAATGACCACCACTCCTTCACACTAAGCGGCAGAAGAGCACCTACAGCCAAAACCGAATTTCACTACTCCTCTGAGTGTATATTATTGAAATAAACCTAATTTTAACATAACCTGTATTTAAATTAGTATAAAAACTTTGTAGGTGAGCTTGTCGAAAGGTGCTATATTATTCTAGATACGTAAAAACCGGTCCAAAATACGGTTTCTTGGAACTTTTTCCATCGGGAAATTCCTAACTTCCCTCCCTAGGCTTAAATTTCAAAAATTTACTATCAATTTTTGCAAAAGCACTACATCTAACAAAACAGCAAGCTTTGCTAGGTGGGGTTTTTGTCAAAATTTCAGGCCCCCAAACAAAAAATATGAAATTTTCACAGGTTCACGTGAAAAAATTTCCGAAAAAAAAATGATGCTCGATTTTTTCGAACAAGTTAGGCTTCAAAAGAACGCTGGGGAAAACACTGAAGAGAAAGTTGGCTTACGCAAACCCAATATTTCGAAGTTTTAGTGGTCAAATTTGACACAACGTTATTTTTGGACATAATTTTTGAGACAAAAAATAACTTAGTTTCTAAAATGAAAAATCGAAAAAACGCAAAAATTTTTCGAATATTTTTTTGTTCTTATTGGGTTGTTTTGTTGCTTTTAAAACATATCAACGACTGACTTTGGTGCATTTTTATGACTATCAAAACTGTATAGAAATGTAGAACCACCATCGGTCAACCACATATGGTCCATACCCTTGAAAAGGACGGTAACCGACGGAGGTCTATATTCTCGAGACATCTACAATGCTACGAAGCTAATTTTTGCGGCATTCGAAATTTTGTTGTCGATTTTATTTCAGAAAATACAAAAAAATAAAATTCGGACAAAAATTTTTTTCAGAAATTTCGAATTCTCTCTTTAGAGTTTTATGATGTCATTTTAGAACTGCTGTATCAAAAACTTTAATTTTTTTTGCATTGGGTAGCCAAGATTTTAAATTGTATGACAAATTAAAAAAAATTATTTTTCGAAAAAAAAAATTTTTCCTTAGATTCAGAAATTTGGGGTCTATATATCGAGATCTACACATGCTACGAAGCTAATTTTTGCGGAATTCGAAATTTTGTTGTCGATTTTATTTCAGAAAGATACAAAAAAATAAAATTCGGACAAAAAATTTTTCAGAAATTTCGAATTCTCTCTTAAGTGTTTTATGATGTCATTTTTGAACTGCTGTATCAAAAACTTTAATTTTTTTGCATTGGGTAGCCAAGATTTGAAATTGTATAAAAAATTAAAAAAAAAATATTTTTCGAAAAAAAAAATATTTTTCGAAAAAAAAAATTTTTTCCTTAGATTCAGAAATTTGGGGTAACTTATGGAGGTCAATATCTTGAGATCTGTACATGGAAAATTATTAATTATTGCGGCATTCAAAATTTTGATCACGGTTTGGTTACTAAAAAATAAAAAAAAATTAATTTCGAACAAAAAAATTTCAAATAATTTGGATTTTTTTTAAGTATTTTTTTTCGAAATCGTGCTGTATTTTGAGAAGACCATATCAGAATTATTATTTTTTTTCGGCATCCGTTCCCTTGTTATGTAAGCTATAGGAAAAAATAAGTAAATAAACTTTTTTTCTGAAAAAAAATTAAAAATTGATCAAAAATTGGGAAATCTGGCGAATTAGACACAACCGAAGCTTTGAACGTCTCGCATAAGCAAACCAAAGAAGATATTGTAAAACGAATTCCACACAATTTGTTAAAAGTGCTTTTTTTATAAAAAAGGTAAAACGCGTCGGTTACCGCCTTAACCCCTAGACTCATTTGAGTATTGATATCCCCCAGAGGCATGAGAGCCACTTTTTTGGCTTGACTTTGAAGGCATATTATGGGAAAAGTTTAAGTGTTAGGGAATTAATTGTTGTGAAATCATTGAGATAAAGGATAGACTCAAATTTTTAATTAATTATATTAAGACAATTAAAATACTAATCACTTCATTTCCGCTGTGAAAAAGTGAAGTTAACTCAGACTGTTTTCCACAGAAAACCATACAATTTTAATAATGAGATGCTAGTAAAATAAAATTGAGTGAAACCTTATGTTCCTAAATCTGGTCTCCGATTCAAAATACCTTCTCGGGTTCGTCTATGAAACGATAATTCTCACCTCTGAAATGGTTAAATTAGTGGTAAACAATATGTCTGCGCTTTATATTTCCGCCCGCTTTCTCATTCATGAGCAATTTTTCTGTTTTCAAACAAAAAGAAATAAAAAAAGTTCTACATTTAGTAGAAACATTATTATTTTTTTTAAAGATGTTCAAGACGAATTTCTAAAAACTGAGAATTTAAGACCTGGTTTTTTTCAAAATAAATTATGAGATAAAGCTGATAAAAAAAATTTCAGAGAAATCCAATAAAAAAGTAGGATGAAATATATTTCGAACAGCTCATCGAAAAAAAATTTTATTTCTATTTTTCAAAAATTAATCGCAAACTCTATGGGCGATTTGAACCTCGAACTTCAATTTCGATTATTTTCCGGTCTTTTCAAAAAAATTAAAGCCACTTTTATAGCTCTATGAGTCTAGGGGTTAAGAGTACATGTATATCCTATTACGAGGAAGGTAGATCAAAATTGCCTAGGTAAAAATACAAACCAATTGTATGTTCAATTCAGGGATTTGATTGGTTGGTTGGCCCGTCTCACTCTCGTTTGTATTTGGTTTGTATTTTTACCTTGTAATTTTTACCTTGTAATTGGTTTGTATTTTTACCTAGGCATTTTTGATCTACCTTNCTCGTAATAGGATATTTGTAGATTATTATATGGTTCCAGTGCTGTTTTAACTGCATACAACAAAAAATTGCATCCAAATAATGCATTTCCGGTCTGGAGAGAAATTTCTGAAAGTCACCAAAATTCTTGAAATTAAAAATAAGGGGAACTTTCTGGGGTCTGTTCCGATATTCCGCCGGCCTAAATGACACTTCCCCAGTATATTTTTGGTCTATGTGATTTGAAACACGCTCGTGCAGGTGGGGATTAAGATCAAATTGTTTATCAATTTTCAATAAAATTTGGCAATAATAACCGCGAATATTAGTCAGCAAAAATTATAATAATTAAAATATAAACAAGTTTATGTTTACACCTATTGTTATGACACCAATTTTAAATTTCGTGATTTTGATTTTTGAAAAAATGATACCAATATCAAATTTTATCATTTGAATTTTTGAAATATGACATCAATTTTAAATATTTCAATTTAAGAATTAATATTAAATTATTCATATTTCGATAAGCCAATACGATGAATATAATATTCAGAATATTTTAAAAAACCTCATAAAATTAGTTCTTTAGAATCCAGTCCTGTGCAGTGTGAGCAGAATGTAGGCTGCTTGAGGTAGTACGTAGTAAATTCATGGCCACGTTCTTCGTAAACCTTTTTCCCGCGGACTGCTCCTTGTCGTCCTACCTGACGAGTTGTTTTACGAAGCTCGTCGTCATTGTAATAATCGCTCATTTCATCAATCAAATCATCTGAAATAAATCCAAAATTAGTACAGTATGAAAATCAATTAAGGGACGAAAAACGGAAACTTTAGAAACCTGCAACAATGTTTATCAGTTTGATTGGCCATAAAAATAATTTTACATAGTTCATACATTGTACGAACTTTTAAAAACATCTAGAATTTTCGACTGAAAATCAATATCCCCCCATATATTGGAGTTTTAAAATCGCCAAATTTCAATTATACTACTACAGGGGGGGCCCAATATCGCCGAAAGTTTTTGACAAAATTTCATGAAATTGGGCAATTTCGGCGATATGGGAACAAAAATAAATTTTTTCGGTCAACAAAATGAAAAAACGCGTAGGCGTTGGAAATGACGTCATATGTCAAACAATTTTTCAATTTTATAAGGAGTTTAACGATAGGTTTGAATGACGTGAATCACCAAAATGCGTAGAATTTAATACTCCATCTAACGCAATCAAATAAAAGTTGGTTAGATTAGATTTGGGAAATTCAATCCTGGAAGTGTCGTCATTCATGACGCACACAAAGTAATTTGAGATATAAATCTCAAACAAATTCGGCGATATGGAAACAGGAATTATTTTAGCTAAAAATCGTGATATTGTGTAGGTTAAATTCGGCGATTTCAGCACATTCGGCGATATTGGGCTCCTTGTATATGAGTCAAATAGTTTGTCATGGGAAAAACAGGTTCCAACTATTCAAAGAGTTTCAGCTCGCTAATGAGTCATATTCGAATATCATTTCATAATTTTGAAAGCCTTTGAATTTAATTATCTGTCGTTTGACACTTGTCTCGAGAAAATCAAATTATATTTATCAGATTGAACTCTGTAGATAATTGAAAGAACCGAAAAAGGTGTCCCAACAAAATGCAACGGCATAAATTAGGATGCCTACTTAGAGCATAAGACTTATGCCTAGTGTCAGTATCGGGAGATTTATCTGCAAACCTTAAGGGGGTACTGTGCTTTCTGAAAAAAAAATTTTCAAGATTTGGACTACACCGTAGACATTGTAAACTAATACCGTATTAGTAATACGGCCAAAAAAATCACAATGGCGGTAGTCTCGCATCTCTCAGACTTCTAGTTAGGCGTCTAGGAAACAAAACGTTAAAAATCAATTTTTATGACTAACTATATATTCGATTACTAAAATTAAATTTGCATAATTATTGACTGGCAAAGAGCTTTCATCCGACCGAGCCGATTTTTTTTTGTTCGCGAGATAAAAATTTTATTTTCCGAACCAGAACATCTTATAAAAATCGGCTCGGTCGGATAAAAGCTCTTTGCCAGTCAATAATTATGCAAACTTAATTTTAGTAATCGAATATATGGTCAGTCGACTAGAGGTCTGAGAGATGCGAGACTACCGCCATTGTGATTTTTTTGGCCGTATTAGTCTAGTCCAAATCTTGAAAAAAAATTTTTCAGAAAGCACAGTACCCCCTAAAAGCATTTATTCAATTTCATTTGGAGCACTGATATCAGATTTTTTTTAAAAAAAAAATACTTATTACAAATTGTGTGCTTGAGGTTAATATGGCATTCGTTTTAAAATATCTTGTTTGGTTTTTTTATGCGAGACGTACAAAGTTTCGATTGCGTATGATTCGCCAGATTTCCCAATTTTTGATCAATCTTTAATTTTTTTTTTCAAAACGTTTATCTACTTATTTTTTCTTATAGCTTACATAACCGGAGAACTGATGCCGAAAAAAAAATAATACTTCTGATATGGCCTTCTAAAAATACAGCATAATTACGAAAAAAAATACTTAGAAAAAAATCCAAATTTTTTTTATCGAATTTTTTTTTTGATTTTTTTCTGTAAACAAACTGAGATCAAAATTTTGAATGCCGTAAAAAATAATAATTTATCATGTATAGATCTCGAGATATTGACCTCTATAGGTTACCCCAAATTTCTGAATCTAAGGAAATTGTGGAAATGTTTTTCGAAAAATATTTTTTTTTCATACAATTTGAAATATTGGCTACCCAATGCAAGAAAAATTATAGTTTTTGATGCAGCAGTTCAAAAATGATAGCATTAAATACTTGGAGAGAATTCGATATTTCTGAAAAAAAAATTTTGTCCGAAATTGATTTTTTTTCTGGAATGAAATCGACAACCAAATTTCGAATGCCGCAAAAATAAATTTCGTAGCATGTGTAGATCTCGAGTTAAAGACCTCCGTCGGTTACCTCCTTAAGGGGGTGGTGATAGTGATTTTTGGGATTTCAGAGGCTTCGTACGGTTAGAAAAATGCAGACTGGACATTTTTGAAACATACATTAGGAAGATCTATCTTTGATCTCGCGATTCCATTAGACAGTTAAGTACCACTACCACCAACCATCTGGTTAACCGCGGTTAAACACGAGTCCCTCAGCTTTTTTCAAAGAAACAAGGATCCTAGAGCTTATATCGGAAAGTTTTGAGATTTGGTGAGAATCCGGAAAATTGTCTGAATTTTAGTGTACAGGAGCTGTTTTTTTCGATTTTTGCCTCAGCAATCTGGTTGAATGTGCCGAAAAAGGGTGTTTTTCGACGTTTTGTTGGAATGCTTTTTCTGTGGAAATGCAAGAAACGTCATTTTCGGAATGTAACAAGCCCAAGGTGTGGTAAACATCTTACACGAAGTACTTTTTCGAATTTCGACCTGATTGGCTGTAAATCGACAAAAAAGTGCGCGAAATCGACAATTTTGAATATGAAAGTGAGAATTAGAAAATTTAAATGCCACCAAAAGATTCCTTGGGTACGTTTTGCTGAAAACGATATTAGCAACTATGGTCTGATATTGAACATAGCGGATTTTAGAAGAAAATTAAACTTTTTCATCAAAATTATTTTTTGATCTCTAGCACCGTTTCTGTTCAAAATCAGACCATTGTTGCTAATATTGTTTCCAGCAAACCGTACCGAAGGAATCTTTTGGTGGCATTTAAATTTTATAATTCTCACTTTCATATTCAAAATTGTCTATTTACAGCCAATCAGGTCGAAATTCGAAAAAGTACTTCGTGCAAGATGTTATCCACTCCTTGGGCTTGTTACATTCCGAAAATGACGTTTCTTGCATTTCCACAAAAAAGCCTTCCATCAAAACGTCGAAAAACCCCCTTTTTCGGCACTTTCAACCAGATTGCTCACCCCTGAGGCAAAAATCGCAAAAAAAGCTCCTGTACACTAAAATTCAGACAATTTTCCGGATCCTCATCAAATCTTAAAACTTTCCGATATAAGCTCTAGGATCCTTGTTTCTTTGAAAAAAGCTGAGGGACTCGTGTTTAACCGCGGTTAACCAGATGGTTGGTGGGAGTGGTACTAAACTGTTTAATGGAATCGCGAGATCAAAGATAGATCTTCCTAATGTATGTTTCAAAAATATCCAGTCTGCATTTTTCTAACCGTACGAAGCCTCTGAAATCCCAAAAATCACTATCACCACCCCCTTAATCCTGTCAATCAATGTTTCGATGACTAATATTTGTAATTGTAACATTTTGTTTCAATGGTGACCTATCGGTGTCGAGTTAGAACCCAATGAGCCACATATAACCCTAGGTATGATATATCATGATAATCTGTATTTACTGAGTTAATTATGATGCTTTCAAACTCCATTAATATTTTATATCGTTTTTTCTGTCCAAAAGAACGCCACTTTTCAAAAATAATTTTTAAAGTTATTAAGTCGCCACTTCTTTACCCACAGCACATAAAAATAAAACTTATCTCAAGCTCGATTCACCTGTTTGTTTATTAAAACTTTCGCTTAATTTTTAAATGTAGCTAACTTCATGATTATTTCTGCTCTGAAATTTAGCTTATCAAAACCTTGGATGTCAATTGATAGGGATACAATTTTATCAATTTATTTCATAAAAGGGTATAAAAAGATATAAATTGGTGCCATGAACGCTGTTTTATAAGCCGATTTCATAGAAATTAAATTGGGTCGTTAACTCGAAGACTACATAACCCTGTCTGTATCCACATTCTCATGTGGCAACGCGTAGCCACAGTTTAGAAAAAAATGCGATATGACCGAAATTTTATTATCAACATATGAAAAAAATTCAATTTGCTCAATAAATACGATAAATAAATTATACGCTATGACTAGGCCTTTGAAATAAAATGTACATCTAAAATGTACCTCTAGTTTTCCCAGAGTTATTTTTACAAAATGTCGAAAACTCAAGGTAAGGTACCGTAGACTTTCTGTAGCACATATGTACTTACAAGTTAAATGTCAATAAAACACATTTTTAAATTGAAATAAAATATATTATAAAATGTCTCAAAACGACCCAAAAACTTACAAGTTATATAAGCTTGAAAATGAAATGTCGAAAGTTTTGATTCGAAACGTTGATTTAAAATATTATAAATAAGAAGCTGTACTGTGGTGACTTGGAGAGAGAAAACTGACCTTATAGAAAAAATCAGTTTGATAACCTCTGTGCCGTATTCGATATAGTCTTATAAATCTTAGGGTTAACAGGGTTGTTAAAGTTTTATTTCTCTTTTGACCAGTTCGAACTCTTCTCATTTCTCTCTTCCCCTAATGTCAAACATAAATCTTAATTGGTAGTTGAGGATTTGATTCAAAAATAATAATCGAAATCTGGGTAAAAAATCGATCGATTATCAAATATGTAAAATAGAGTGACCTAAAAGTAGAGTAGATTCTCGCTAATCTCTGACAAAAATTGAAATGCAATTTAATCGTTTTTTATGTGATATTCTTGCATTACTTCTGCTAAACATTCGCTATTCTCGTTTTTTATTCCATATTTTTTTAAATATGGCGCCAGAGAGTTCTTTCAGATAATTTTCAGAGCTCATATTAACTCCCGTAGTGTCTTCCGAGCCATCCGTGGCTCGAAGGCCTTTAATCGCAATTTAGGACCCTTAATCATGTATGAATGAAAATTTACAAAGTAATCGATCGACTATTTGGATAATTGACGTTTGTGCGTTTTTTTTGAAAATTTTTACTGTATTACAGTACTTATTTTTTGCAAAAAAAAATTTAAATCATCAAAAAAAGCCTTTGAGCGGAATCAGAAAAAAATTCTAAGACTATTTTCCCATAACACCATAGCCTAAAAATGATTACGTGACCGTATATTTAAGGAATAAGGTTGGTTAAAGTAGTACTGTTTTTTTCAAAAATTGCTTAAATCAATTTTTGAAAAAAGTAAAGTGGTTCTTTAGAAGTTTTTAAGACTTTTTTCTCATTACACCAAAGTCCAAAAACGATCACGTGACCTTCAAATTAGGAAATAAGGTTTTGGTTCAAGTAAACAAATAGTGATCAAATTATGTCGAAAAAATTTTTGGGTCAATTAACACCTAATTCAAGAGTTTTGAACATAATAATATTTTCCAAAAACGTCACGTGATCTTATTTTTCGAGAAATAAGGATTAATTTATGACATATTCCAAAGAATGCGTAGGCGGAAGAAATGAGAAAAGGATTCACGAGAAATAATTATTCAAAAAAAATTTAAGACTCATTTTACATGAGAATGATGATAAAAACATTGAATTTTTTTTGCAGATGCAATACCCAAATTGGCGACGGTTTGATATTTTAAATTTGAAAATGTCAAATTAACCCTTAATTTCTGTTATTTATGCACTTGTTTGTGAGAATCGGCGAAAATGAGAGAATTTTCAATTTTCTTATTCACATTTGATGACTTTTTATAAACTTTTTTAACAAATTGTTTTTACAGAACTGTAGAGAATATGATTATTATTGAAAAAATATATGTTAATAATGAATCTTCGGTTATATGCTTGATTTAAAACGCAAAGCCACNGTTAAAGTAGTACTGTTTTTTTCAAAAATTGCTTAAATCAATTTTTGAAAAAAGTAAAGTGGTTCTTTAGAAGTTTTTAAGACTTTTTTCTCATTACACCAAAGTCCAAAAACGATCACGTGACCTTCAAATTAGGAAATAAGGTTTTGGTTCAAGTAAACAAATAGTGATCAAATTATGTCGAAAAAATTTTTGGGTCAATTAACACCTAATTCAAGAGTTTTGAACATAATAATATTTTCCAAAAACGTCACGTGATCTTATTTTTCGAGAAATAAGGATTAATTTATGACATATTCCAAAGAATGCGTAGGCGGAAGAAATGAGAAAAGGATTCACGAGAAATAATTATTCAAAAAAAATTTAAGACTCATTTTACATGAGAATGATGATAAAAACATTGAATTTTTTTTGCAGATGCAATACCCAAATTGACGACGGTTTGATATTTTAAATTTGAAAATGTCAAATTAACCCTTAATTTCTGTTATTTATGCATTGTTTGTGAGAATCGGCGAAATGAGAGAATTTTCAATTTTCTTATTCACATTTGATGACTTTTTATAACTTTTTTAACAAATTGTTTTTACAGAACTGTAGAGAATATGATTATTATTGAAAAAATATATGTTAATAGATGAATCTTCGGTTATATGCTTGATTTAAACGCAAAGCCGCGATGGCTCGGAAGACACTATATGGGTCCAGAGATTGTCGGCCACTACGGGAGTTAAATATAAATTATATTCGCAAGCTGTTGGTTAAAATTAATAATAATTCAACATCTTAGAAATTTTATTCTAACTTTTAAATTGTTTAAAAGTTCCTAATTTTGCGTCATAATTTTTGATCGTTCGTTCTTTCTCAGACTGGAATTTGTTAATAAAAAAATACATGATGAAAAAATGAAGTAGATTTTCTCTTGTACCCAACTATGGAAAAACGAAATCGTTTTTGAAGGAGTGTAGCCACCAAAACAATATTTTTGCTACTTTAAAATAAGAAATGAAATATCGATCCACATTCTAATCATAATTAGATCCTGCTGAGAAACAACGACAAAAGAGCTCAATTTATATCTAATTAAACGAATACTAGTTCTATGAGGGTACTAGTCGCCAATAGGCCATTTTTAATCATCGGAAATTTGTTTTTACAGATTTATTCTTTATAAAATTTGGCTCCACATGATTAACAAAATCGTAGTCTTCGACGGCCAGCGCGAAGCTAGTTTTAGAAGACCTATTGAAATTGCAATCTCTATTCTATTTTTAACCCAACATACTACATATATATAGTAATCATGGCGCTATTATGAGTGGTGCTATTAATTAACTCCGACCTACGCATGAATCATCACCGCTCAGAACACCTTCTACGATGAGTATAGTACGATTGAAAATGTTGTATGACGAACTGGAGAAAAAATTTCTGGAGGTTTATAGGAGGTTTCTTAGGTATGTAAGGCAGGAATTAAAAATATGCTTAAGTTTTTAAATGATATAAAATAACTCTCTACTGACGCATGTCAAAGTTATATCAAGAACAAAGTGCTTACAGATTTACAACAATTCACATCCACTGCCCCCCTCCGAGAGCCATTTTTATTTCTGCTTTTATTTTTAAAACGCTATTTTGACAAAACTTTAATCTCTGAACTTCCATATTTAATCTTGATCTCACGTTTCTTTGAAACTACGTCGATTTTGTAGACGTAAAATATGAATTAGTCCCGTAAGCTTATTCTATTAGCTCTAAAAATAGTTTCATTATCTTGGACTTGTGTTCATAAATTGTTTCGTAATGGATATAGATTTTCTAAGGAAATAATCTAATAAATCTCTCAAGCAAATATAGAGCTTAGTAATTGTTGGGTTTATAAATTTAAGATTTTACGTTAACAATTATTATTTTATAATCGTGTTCCCACAGTTCTCATAGCCTTAAAACTGCTTAAAAGTGATCCTCATGATATCCGACAATAACGCGAATTGGGTCTATAGTATAATGTATAAAAGTAAAATGTATAAATGCCATATTTTCAAGTTAAAACGACCTTAACGAAAAGTTCTAGAGTTCAAAATTTGACAAACTTCTCGCTAAATGGTTAGAAATTAAAATACCATAACTTTTGGTCCATAACTACAATCTAAAAGAAATTTTTTGCACCAAATAATAATTTCAAGAAAACATCATGAAAAAAGATGTCGATTTTTGTTACATTTCTTCAATGTTTAATAAAATTATATTTTGATTGGTCCATGCAAAAAGATAGTTTTTATATCATTTTACATTATTCAATCTAATTGATCTTATCCTGCATAAAAATTGGAACTTATGCAATAGAACTCTTGTTCTTGCCGGTTTAAGTTCAAAATCTCAAATTTATACATTTCACGTTTTATACATTTTACTATCGAAACACGCGAATTACATTTTGCTCGAAAAAATTTTCCCCACTTATTTGGCCAAAAAATGCGAATGACCGTGGTCTTAGACTTCCATGACCTGCCCACCCAATTCACTCAATTTTTATCTGTGAACTAAAGATTAAATCGATCTAGGGTATGACCGAGTGAATTTTTTCTTGTCATCTGGTACAGTAGATAACCTGAAATCAATTTCAAGGTCAACTAGGATTGCTCTTAAAATAGCGCGGAAATATATCTCGTGGTAAATTTTCTTATCACAATATTACAAACTATGACCCATAGTCTATGGGTCAATTTTGACCAAACAAAATAAAAGTGTTTGCTCTCTAGCACTCTTTGTGCTTATTAACCCATGGGTTGTAATATTTTGATACGGTAATCGACTGCGAGAAATCTTTTGGCGCTATTTTTTGAGCGATTCGAGTTGACCTTGAAACTGTTTTTGAGTTATCTACTGTATCAAATAAAAAAGAAAAAAATTCGCTCGGCCAAACTCTAGATCTATCAACTCTTCAGTTAACAGAAAAAAAATTGAGTGAATTCGGTATCCAAGTAGCCATGCAAAGCATTTATAAATTGCACAAAAAAGGCACTATGATGACACCTGGTAGACAATCTTGAGATCATGAAAGTCTTAGACGACGCTCATTCTCATTTTTTGGTCGAATTAGCTTAGGACAAAAATCCAAGGACAAAAATTTTAAGTCGTACATGCAGTTTAAGCCCACTAGTTGCCAAAAACCGTTTTTTATTATCAAACTTTAATTCAAGAAAATTTTTTTGAACGAGTTAAAAACCTCTATTCAAGTTTCGAACATTTTTTACTCTCTGGCGCCATAATTTCTTTTTGAGGCCAAAATCTCTTAAAACTCAGTTCTAAATAATTGAAATTGTTACCTATCAACAATCTTTTAGCTCAATATTTTGATCAATAAAAATTAAAGGAAAAGGAAAAAAACAACAATTTATCCATAATTGGGTAATAAACATTGAAACAGTACTCAATCCCTAGAGTCGTAAAATTGCCAAGTTGGATTTATTAACGTTTACTACAAACTTTTAAATACCATCTAAATGTTATGCCGAGCTAGTAGTGACAAACTAATTTTCTTGTGTAATTTTCACATTTAATTATATTGATCATCATCTAAAATCGAGTTAAATTCGAAACATAATTTTAATTTCATACGTCAAAACGATGAATAAACTTGATTCACAAAAATGTTAATAAAAACTTGAACAAAGTTCAGTTAATGTCCTAAAATACATAAAAATTAATAACGAACCGGAGGAATTCTCAATAATTCGTTTGATTAATGAGTAAAATACGCAGCGGGATTCCCTTACAGACAAACTAAAATTGCTGATAAAAAGACCTTTGCATTCCGGAGGTTATCGCCACCGAAAAAAAACAATTTCGAACACAATTTTTTCAACCTATTATGAGCTGTAGAATTTTATGAATTATCTTCTGAACATATTTTTTAAGTGCTACAGTAGGTAGCTCGAAATAAATTGAGGTTTCCAACATTTGATAATCAAATTTCACAGCAATTTTCTGGAAAGTTTTTAAAGTTCAATCAAGTATCTCAATATTTTTTCAATTTTTGATAAAGCCATTATTTTGAAAGTTAGAAATTTTCCAGCTGTGCATCCTGAACATGGGTAATGTTTCTTAACGTCAAATGATGACGTCATGATAAATATTTGAAATGTATTCAATTTATTAAATGTACAGTATGTGTTTTTTTACTTGCGAAATGGGAATTGTCATTTAGGTGATTACGGCCAATTAAAAATGGTAACTAGGTGGATTATATTTTCAAATCCTTGACATCGGCTATAGGATGGCTTTCAAAATAAAATTCACTTAGTTACCGTTTTTAATTGGCCGTAATCACCCAAATGACAATTTCCATTTCACAAGTAAAAAAAACACATACTGTACATGTAATAAATTGAATACATTTCAAATATTTATCATGACGTCATCATTGGACGTTAAGAAACATTACCCATGTTCAGGATGCACAGCTGGAAGATTTTTCCCTTTTTTTTCCAAATTGGAGAGCGATGAGAACGCTAATGAAAACGATTAATTTTGGCAAAAACCTACGTCTTTCTCAGATTCAACCAATCAAAACGGCGGAAATCAAGTTTATCCAATTTGGAAAAAAGAAGGGAAAAACCTTACACCCTGTATATAAATCAAGAATAAAATAAATCAATATCTAAAACTGATTAGCCAATTGACGACAAGGAAATTAGTACTTGTTGATCATTCGCTAGCTATCTAAGAACGCAATCGGATGAGTCGTTTTTAAAAGCCGAAATGTAGACGGTTTGGCAACTCCATCTATACTATAGAGTCAGTTTGGTTGGATAAAGGATATATTGATAATTATATAAACGCTAAAATAGTGCTGACTCCATAAGCGTTACAAAAAAATGCTCCATAAAAAAATCACATTTTAGTTTTTCAAAAGCACTCGGATTCATTTCAAAGAACGTTATCGTTTTGTACACTTTCATTATTCACAGGATATACCTAAGGTATATATCCATTATTATCCCCGGGTCACTTTAAAAACTTATTCCCTATACTTTTAACAGGCAAATAAGTTTTTAAAGTGACCCGGGGATAATAATGGATATATCTAAGAATTCCTGATGTTTTTTACATTAAATTTTCACCAGAATTTTAAAGGAATTCTCTCCGGTGATTAATACAAAATAAGAATTGACCATCCGATCGTATTCAAATCATTTTACCGCCACTTTGACCAAAACCGTGAAAGTTCCACATGCTTATTTTTTGTTGATTTTCTCGGTTAGGTTTAATAATTGTATCTATGCTGCACCATGAGTTAAAAAGGGGTTTGCAACATTAAACTCTAACAAATAATAATAAGCTCGTTCTGCATTTTTGAAATTTATCAGATATCGATAAATTCATTTTCACTTGTTTCTTTCAATACATATATATATATAGTCCGTATAATAGCTCAACCAGAAGCATCCCAGATTATAATATGAATTCATTTATATTTTACAAAGGTAATTTTCTCTATCTCTCAGATTGGAATAAATATCTTATAAATAATAGCTAACAAGAAAAATGTCAATATTTATTCTCGCAATAACTCTTGAAATGTGTAACCATGTGCAGGTATCTGATAGTAATGGATGAGTAGGCAACACAAAAATGTTCATATACGCAAGTTAGTAATTTCGAATCAAATATCGATTTTCTGTATCTTATGTCGAAATTAAATGACTTCCTTTTTATATAGAGTATCGTAATCTTCACATGAAGTTAATAATATCATTAACTCGTACACTCCGATTTAGGCAAAGCGTTGCCTGAGCCCTTTATTCGCATGATACCATCCTTACACATCATCCTAACCATCAGAGTTACAAAAGAGAAAGTGCCATATAGTTATAAATAAACTTTTTCGTTCAGTTTGTTTAAAAATAATATAATAATATATAATAATAATAAAGAGTGATATTTAAAACAGGGTTGAACTTATTTTCGAACCTCTTATTGGTCAAAGAAGTGAAATCTGGTGGTCTCATTGGCCAAAAGCGGGTCGAACGCGAAAGTAAACGCCTAGTGATACCAATATGTTATTTTCGTATCGTTAGTGAGGAACGGAATCATCTGATTAAGTTCTTAGATTACTCAAACTGAGCACAAATATCAAGTGAGTAATAAAAAAAAATCCGCACCTATTTTTTTTATTTTATTATACACTAGATATTTGTGCTCAGTTTGAGCTATCTAAGAACTTAATCGGATGAGTCGTTTTCAAAAGCCGAATTATATGAAAATTTTAGCTAAAAAAGTGGCATAAAAGCCTCAGCAAGTGCCATAACAGATATACCTAGGTATGAACCTATGATGCAGGCTATATTATATAGCCTATATAATATAGCCTATATAATATATATATATCTATAATATAATATATATAATATAGGGCGTATGATATTGAGTGAATTATTAATATTTGATGAAAATGCGAAATAAGACAAAAGATATTAAAAAATCATTTTAAAACCTTTTTTGACAAAAAATAAGATTTTATTTAACTCACGGGTTGACCCCAAATAACGTCACTTTTTCATCAGTTGTTAATCATTGTTATGCTTTGAACGCATAAAAACAACCCAAATTGACAACAAAAAATTTTTCGAAAATTTTGGCGTTTTTCGATTTTTTTTTAAGTATTTTCTCAAAATTATGTTCAAAATAACGTTTGTTCAAATTTGACCACTAAGACTTCAAAATTTTGTCATGCGCGTAAGCCAACTTTCTCTTCAGTGTTTCCTCAGCTTTCTTTTAAGCCTACTTTCGAAAAAATCGAAGCACTTTTTTTCCGGAAATTTTTTCACGTGACCTTGAAAAAAATTCATATTTTGAGTTGGGGTCGAAATTGCAAAAAAACGCCACTGGTAAGTTTCTATTTGTTCTGAACTAGCTTTTGCAAAATTCTTGAGCTAATTGCAAATTTAACCTGGGAGGAGTAGGATTTTTCGAGCGTAATGTCCAAAAAACGGTGTGTTTTTGCCATGTTCTAGAAAAAAGTATAGCACTTATCGACAAAAGCCACTGTAAGTTTTGTATACTAATTATACAGGTTATGTTAAAATTTAGGTTTATTTCAAAATATAACCTCAGAGGAGTAGAATTTCGTTTTGGCTTAGGTCTCCTTGTTTCGCTAATGTTTCTGGGAGTGTAATCATGCAAAAAAGTTTGTGCAAATCGTTTTCGCAAGTTGAAGGCTAGTTCTACAAACTGGCTAATCTGAATTATATCCTCGAGGCCCTGTTCGGCTAATATTTTAGCGAGAATATGTCAAATTAGGAGCAGGGATACCCTTAAGTTTTTGCTGGAGTTTCGTCGGTTCAACCTATGTGCAATACCACTCAAAGGCTTTGAATTAAGTACGAAACCAAACAATTCAAGACTGGGTTAATGTGACCTTGAAATATGGAGCCATGTTGCGTTCACTACGCACACCCAACGTAGAAGATCTGATGGTATGAACATAGAACGCATGACTTATTACGGCTGACTTTCATTTTCATAAACAAGCTTTTTTATTATGTAGCATGATGAATAATCTAAATATGGATTAAGGGCCCTTAACTGACAGAGCGTGACTATTTGAAAAATGCAGAATCCGACCATTTGATCGGTTGTTCCCTTCCAAATCTGACCAATGAAATCGGCCTGTTCTGCAATCCAGGGTTTGGATTGGGTGCTAGTATCCCACGTTGTTTGTATCATTCAAATAGTCACGATCTGTCAACTGAGGGCCCTTAAGACGGTTCTGGGTGCTAACACAGCAATTTGCTGGGGATTTTAGACAACTTTTTGAAGCCCGATAACTTTTGTTTGAAATGTTGAAACGTAAAAATAAAATATTGTTCCGTGAACACTGTTTATGATTTTGAGTTATGAGTAATGATTTTGAGTTATGTCAATTAAAACATAATATTACTTTAATATTAAAACTCGTAAATTATTTTTCGAAACCGATTTTTCAATCCTCAATTTTTCTCCAGCAGCAAAAAACTCGCGGAGTATATCCATTACACCACCTTCTCAAACGTCATGACAACAAACGTCCTGACAGTTTCTCAAACGTCCTGACAGTTTCTCAAAAGTTGGAATTAACTTGGAAATATTGATCATGATGCCCGAGTAATTTAAAAATCTTATTTGCCTGTTAAAAGAATAGGAAATAAGATTTTTAAGTTACTCGGGCATCATGATCGATATTTCCAAGTTAATTCAAACTTTTAAAATGAAACAGAAACAACGTTGACCACCATATATTGGGAATTCAATGAACAGTTTACGTTCGGGAATTTTGAAATATTAACATTTATTTGTTGAAAATGCCCGCCGAAAACCACCTTTTAGATTTGAAAGTGTACTGATTGAACTTGAAATTTCACAGAAATTTTTTCTTCGCAATATTCTCAACATTTATTTAAGGTTCAATAATTGAAAATATAAGGTAAAAAAAAACTTATTTATTTTCTTTAAAAATGTGATAATATTATGTTTTGATCATATATTTCACCATATTTCTCGATGGTAATCGGTCAAAAACACAGTAGGAAACCTGATCACTCGAAAAAATTTGTTTGCTCATCGCATTTACTCACTTCAAGTTTCAAGTTCAGAGAAATTTTAATCAAATCGATCTATTTGTCAAAATATGAGATTTCGGTAATTTACTACTAGTAGAAAAGAAATAAATGGAGATTAACGAATAGTAGAGAAACTTTGTTGGTGTTTATAAATAACTGAAAGACTTTCCTAAAAACTGATATCCTCAAATGTTTCGTATAGTCAGTCCGTTTTGAGAAATCGGCGTTTTAGTTAAATTTTAGAGAAATCGGCAAAAAAAGTAAGATTAATATAACTTTTGAACGGTTGGTATTAGAACAATTTAATTGAGTTTTTTTTATTTTTTCTCGGCAAACTTTATTTTGAATTTTCATCAAAAGTCTGTAGAGTATTTTTATCGATCAATTTTTTGAGATTGAACAATTTTTGAGCCGATTAATCGGCTCGGAGCTTTCAAGGGTTAAAAAAAATTTATTTTTTATTATTTTCGAATCCCTAATCTAATCAATCCAAAATATACAGTACAGTGTATGTAACATTTTTGCTACCGATGGAAGATCCATAATGTAACTGATCATATGCTGAGGTAGAAACGGCAAATTTTTCAATTTTTTATTTAAATTATAAGCTACTGCTCAAAAATTAGAAACCGTTTTTGAAATTGTTTATTTTTAACATTCTTGAGCTTCCCTATCAAGCAAAAATGTTACAAACTGTAAGATTTTTCAAATTTCCTTCAAAGTATGAACTCAAAACTGGTTGGAGTGCAAAACGCAAACCACCTGCGAACAAAAAAATGCCACGCGAGTTCTAAGAAAAAAAGGTGGCTGTATTTTCGAAATCAATTACTGTCAAATGTGTCTAAGAGGACAAGCTAATTTTTGTGGTTTTGTCCACCGGAAAACGTGTCGTTTTGTCCATTAAAAAAATAAAGTACTGTCAAATGTGTCTAAGAGGACAAGCTAATTTTTGTCGTTTTGTCAACTTGAAAACGTGTCGTTTTGTTCATTAAAAATTTTTTTCACTATAAATGCTCCAAAAAATTAAAAAATAGTGCTAGAGAGCTTAAAATGCAAGCAAAAATGTTCGCAAGAGCTACTTCTCGAAAATAGCCAAAAATCGCCGAATTTTTGTCGTTTTGTCCTCTTAGACACATTTGACAGTACATATTTGTTGTTTTTGTATTTACGGGAATATTTTTTCATACATCAGCTTCGCGCTTTTGGAAATAATTTGGTAAACATAGAACAGCACACCCCTCAAAACTTCTCTACTTCTTCCAATATCAAACGAAAAAATACTTCTGAATTCTTCTTTTATATGATCACTAAAGACACCGAAATACGCACTCAAATCAATGAATCCCAAACTATAAATTCTCCTTTGTTTTTATGCTCAATACATACGCAAAATTCAATTATTTTTATCGAAAGAAAATTGACTTTTGTGGTATAAGTTGCACTAATGCTTCTGTTTCGAAAGTAAAATGACAAAAAAGATCGATTGAAATAATCGCCTAAATAATTGCATTTTTTCTCTTTAAATAGTGAAATAAAAGTAACTAAGATAAGACATTTGAGAGAACAAAAATCTATCCATACAAACAATTAAAGTATCGAAGTTAATACCTGAGTAACTAAAGTAACTTTATTTTTTTGGGAGACTCGCTTCAGAAAATGAAGTCCGTTATGAAAACCTCCTCGAAAATAGCAAAATTTCGACAACAAATTAATCACGTGTATGCTCATAAAAAAAAAATTTGGGGCAAAAATGTATTCGACCTAATTTTTGTCGCCAGTATTATAATAATTTCATATATATCGTACATAGTGTACCCAAATTGGCCAATCGACTTTTTTCGTCCCCAGTATATATTGCCTAGGTGAGTACACTAAGCACGCTCGTGCTTTATGTACCCAAATTGGTCTAAATAAAACATTTGGATTCAGACTCATTTCGGTACAGAAAGCACACGCGTTCTTAGTGTACCCAAATGGGTTCATTATTCACCGACTCAAAAAATATACATAAAATCACGCTCAATATAATTTTAGTTTTAACATTATTGACTAAACTCTTTGCATTTGAACTAATAGTAGTTATTTTCTGAATAAAATGTCAGCATAAATTTAAAGTGGTTTAATATAAGCTGATTTGATATATTTGACAGCATTTGAATAATAAGTGCAGCAAAAAACTGTAACACCTCAGCAAATTATTATATTGATCTGTCATTACATCTAAAATATCATCTCGAAGCTTTATGATTAACTACATATTTATCGATAAACAGTAGATTTCATGCAAATCAAATCTCAAATGCAGATTCAACTCCCTAGGGATCATTTTTTTTCAAATAATTAAAAAATCAATTTCAAAAAAATTTCATATTAAAATAAATCGACAATGCTGAAAATGAATTCAAAAAATGATTTAAATTTTTTTATTTGAGCTCGGAAAAGCAAAAAAATAATTTTCACATTCAATTTGTTTTGGGTTATCTACCGTACTAGATGAGAAAAAATTAATCAGCCAAGCCCAATTGAAGATTAACTTCATCTTCAATTAACAGTGAGCATTGAATGTGCAAGTAAGAACGTACAGAGCGATTTTAAAATTTGCACTTTTTCGCCTCCTGGTGAGCAAACTAGAGGTCGTGGAAGGTTAAGACGCTCATTCTCATTTTTTGCCGTATAAGTCGGTAAAAAAGTCAAGTGAAATAATGTAATAAAAGCCATATTCAACGAATTGATACTTAAAATACAGTGGGTGAGACCAATGGGCAACACACGAGCTTTTCGAAAAGTGTTGTAATACACAGGGGATTAAGGAAAAAAATACGAAATTTTGGCGAAAATTTTGTCGAAATTAATTTTTTGAAAGCCAACGGTCAACAAAGATTAGCTTAGTATGACTTTTGATTCTCGACATATCCCCGTCGGGCACCCCTTACAATTTTTTCGATAAAGTTTTTGTTAATTTTAAAATAATCTGACTAATTTTTTTAAAAAAATATTTTTTACAACTGTTATGCTCTCTTCGTTCTTATGATCCTCCTCAAACAAAATATCAATAACTAAACTGCGTATCCTTTAAATAATCGCGAATCATGATGCATAAATTATTTATAATTATTAATAATTAATTTAAATGGCCATTATCGATACACATTGTCTAAATATATTTCCCCTTTCGTTAATTAGCGTTGTTAATGTAAATTTGACAGATTCAAAATAGGGCCACGGCTATGTCCTTATGTTGCCTAATACATTCTGACTGGTGACCAATTCGGAATCAAAAATGAAACTGGCAATTTTTCCTTTGGCATATTATATGCCGCATATAGTTTTGTGATCAAGAAAGTAATGAGTATTGACAAATTCCAATGTTAAACTCACGACAAAGTATAGATTATGGTTTTTTCTGATCAAACTTTAGACTTCACTTTTTGAATGTACAAAAATATAATCAGTTTTCAATTTTTATCATAAGAATTCTTATTTTTAATCCATTAAATTGATGACTACAAAACCAGTGGTACTGTACCACTGGCTCTAACCACTTGGTCCCCCTTTTTTAAACTGGAAATGTGGAACTTATTTGGGGGAAATTTGATTTTCGCTTAAAATAATCTTATTTCTGAAAAGTTTCTGAATTTAACTACTGTCGTATTCGTCTAAGAGGACAGAAAATTTTTTGTCGTTTTGTCAACCTGAAATCGTTTTGTTCATTTAAAAAAAATTTCACTAAAAATGCTCTAAAAATCGAAAAAAAGCGCTAGAGAGCTAAAAATGCAAGCCAAATGTGCGCAATACTTCGGCACAACTTTAAAAAAAATTTGGGAGTAATTAGTCACCTGGTCAAGAAAAATTTGGAGATTTTTTTTTGTTAATCCACTTTTTTTGTAAAAAAAATGACCCAATTGACTGATTAGTTATTCACAAGGTACACCTAAGCTTAGCGTGTCCACCATTAATATTGACCCATTAAATACTGGGTGGATTATTCTGAAGTTTGTTGGGGGCAAATAATACATGAAAAAATTATTAAAATAAATTATGGTCGTCACGTGATCAAAATATAGCGATTTTTCAGTATTTAATTATTTTTAAACAAATGTCGAGTTGGTAGTTTTTGGGTCAACGTCACTTATTAGTGAAATTAACACAATTTTCGAAATTTTTTTATAAAATTTATGATTTTTTGGCTCCTAAACCTCGATTTTTCGATAAAAAAAAGTGAAAGTTAGAAAAAGGGATGCCCGTTTGGTCCGAAAATTTCTGTATTATTATTAAATAAACGGCCTTGGTGACTATTCTTGAATCCGACTATTGTTTCCATTTTTTTTTAAGAAAAAATAAAAGTTAAAGAATTTCAGTAATCTCAGAAAAACATATAAAATAAATTGGTCCGATGGACCAATTATTTTATTTTATTATTCACAAGATATTTGTGCTCAGTTTGAGATATCTAAGAATGTAATCGGATAAGTTGTTTTGAAAAGCCGAATTAGATAAAAATGTTGGCTAAAAATCTAGTAAAAAAGACCAGGAGGCCCCGTAATCGATATAATATACTGTATATTATATACATCTAATATAGAATGTGTCATATTACACTTTTTGGAAATTTTCCATTTTTCTCTTTTAACCCCCACGTGGACGAGCGTGTTTCAGATCACAGAGACCAAAAACATTTTGGGGAAGCGTCATTTTGGCCGGCGGAATATCGGAACAGACCCCCGATAGTTCCCCTTATTTTTAATTTCAAGAATTTTGGTGAGTTCCAGAAATTTCTCATCAGACCAGAAATGCATGCTTTGGATGCAATTTTTTGTTTTATGCAGTTAGAACAGCACTGGAACCAGAAAATGATCTACACATATACTTATTAGGGTATCTTTTGGAGGGAAAAACTTTGGCATTATTAACTCGGCGCCACCTGGTGGTGTAAATGACAGTCAAATTTTTAAATTGACGATTTTAAAAGGTGCGCATTGCGCGCAAGAAATTCCATTAACCCTCCGAAGCATATAAAAAAAGTTCCGCCAAGGCATAATACCCTTTCAGGGGGGCTTTTTGAGCGTTGTTTAAGAAAACTCTTATAAGCATAACCTTCATTTTCTCTGTATGATCAAGTATGAAGAGTTAAACTTTAAGGAATATATATATTTCTAGAATTATGTTTAATTTAAAAATGTCATGGTAGCTCCAGAAAAATGTATGTTCACTCTCCATACTGCGGCAGTGCTTTGTTCTACTCAATACTTTTGTCTGATGACTTATCTGTGGAATCAAAAAATATTTTTAATAAGTTCAAAAATCATGAAAAAATCAGTTTTTTAGGAAAATTGTTGTTTTCTCGATTTTGAAATTATTTTATTTTAATCATATTAAGCAAATATGATAACTGTATCATCTGGCATGGATTTCACACAATTATTATTTTTCAAAAAATACAGTTTATCCATACTAATATCGAAATCCGATATTATTGAAATTTCACTCCCAAAAAAAAATATTTCTGCTCCAGATATGTCTAGAAAGCTAATTGTTTTCGCAAATTGTACTCAAAACACTCTCCTAAATACTGGCTAATTTGAAATTATAATTCCAAATTTTGATCAAAAATTATTTTTTCGAAATTAAAAGTTAAGCGAAAAATGGCCTTTCAATCAACTCGTGATAAAATTTGAACCAAGTATCCGAATTTTCAGATTCACATTGTTGAATTTTAAAATGTATCGGAAGGAGAAGTTTCTGCGATCATTTTTTCCATCAATTTTGGCTGATTTAAAGTGACTTTACCATTTCAAAAGAGTAAAGGGTTAAGTTCAAATTGTGGCCCAGAACATTTTTCCGCCTACGCATTTTCGATGGTTAAATTTTTCCATCAAATTACTTAAAATTTTTCTTCAAACTTATTCAAAAATTATTTATTCTGTTTAAACCAAAATTTCATCTGTTTTTAATTAGAAAAAATCAATATTTATCTCCTTTTTATGTGTTTGAAGCCAAAAAATACAGAAACCATAAATTTTAATGTTAAAATCTAAAAAGCTATTTTTCAGATCAGCATGTTTTACTCAAAGGAAATATGTGTGTGATCTGAAACACTCTCGTGCACGTGGGGAGGTAGGACATCTCGTGCATGTGAGGGTTAAGTATTTTTCTACAACTGGAAAAAAAATTATTGCCAAAAAATTTCCCTTGAAAAACTACCCAAGAAAGTATATTTCCAAAAGTTTTCAGTGTTGGATTCTGTAAAAAACGATTTAACCGGTTTTGAACGCCAATTACAGGTGAACCGGTTGACCAAGAAAAAAACAAAAAAATTTACGTGTCGCAAATTTACTTAACGTTAGGCGCACGTCCGTTAGACAAATACGACAGTGAGGGGACCTTACTTGGATCGATGATGCAACAAACCGTTCGTCAATATCTCTTATGGCTAGGGTGCGCAGCGGTAAAACTAAAGAGAAAACTACAGTAGTTTATAAAAATTCAATGGTCTCACGGGGGTTGTTGACCCAGAAAAAATAAGTATTTGGCCATCTAGTGGTCAGAAAATGAGTTTTCAAAACACTCATTCAGAGCACTAACTTCAATTTTTAGCATATAAAACTCCACTTATCAGATTTTTCAGAAGTAGGGCCGTTGTCACATAAAAATTTGTGAAAAAAATTTCGGTCATTCCGTCCGAATGTCGGACTCTAATTTTTTTCTAAAAAATTTTCCCCGCTCTTCCTCGGTCTATTTTTTTGTCCAAATGAGTCAAATTTTCGGGAAAAAATTATAAAGAATTTTGATTCGATTCCCAAAAAATAATTGAATTTTTTTTTCGGATGTTTGGTTCCGGTATCACGGGGAGTTGATTTATTAGGATTTTTCGCCTATGTTTCACTTCCTGAAAAATTATTTCGGAACTAGACATAAAATACAAATGTGAGATTAGCCAGTTTTTAGGAAAGTGTTTTGTGCATGCATAACAGTTAAAATAAAAATTTATTGGTATCTAGGAGCAGTTATTTTTTTTCGGAAGTGAAATTTCTAAATTTTCAACTTCAAGTATTCAATGAAAAAATTTGATTATTATAAAAGTGAATTGAAGCAATCAAAAATTGTCAACAGTTGTACTTCATTTCCATATTTACTTGAAAATCATAGAAAAAAGTGTAATAATCAAAAAATTTCACTTATTTATTAATTACTTTTGTTTTATGAGATATAAATCAGAGCGAACAAAACTATGACGTAGGCCAGATACTGGTGCATCGTTTCCGACAGAAATGTAACTTGTGAAGACAACCGTGTATCACGTGATATGGTATACCTTGCTTTTCTCACTATATTTTCTAGAACTAAAAATTCTAGAATATAAAATGTCGGATGCAAAGATAACACCTTTCAACTTCCTTATGCAGAAAAATTAAAATTCCAGCTGCCTTTAAGCTTTCTGTAAACAACATTCAAAGTAGACCCACAATCGTGGCTCTGGTGCCTTGGCGGAACTTTTTTTTATATGCTCACAAGGGTTAACAGCAACCGTTCAAAAATTAGAAATTTGCCCGCTGCGCATCCTACTTAGGTGGTTTTTTTAGGAGCTACGCCCAAATGACGGCCCGAGAGAGATACAATTGCAATTGGCGTCTTGCAAAATGTGAATATAGAAAGTTTTCATCTTTTCAGCCTTGGAGGCTCCAAAGCCGTATTTGAGGCCCATTTTGCGGCGCGAACGAGATAAATGAAGCATTCGATTTATTTCTTTAGTTTCCCACTCAAAATGAAAATCCTCAATATTTTGGAATCATTCAAAAAAATTTTAAAATTTATTGATGATTACATTATCAAAAAACGTTTTGTAGATTGAGTCCGAAAAGTTTGCGTCAATTTTTTTCGAATAAATAATAAATTTTATTTCAACAAGATTTAGGAACGTTCATAACTGTTAAAAGCCGGCTCCGAACGGGTGGTTTAAGGGACGGTAGACCTTCTAGTGTGGTAATTCGCAAAGAATTTTTTTGCATAAAACTTTCGGTCCGCCTAATCCAAAAAATCAAACCAACGTCAAATTCACAATTGTTCTTTCACATCCACTAATGCCCGTCCAGAAGTCAGTATCCACTAAAAAATTTTCTGACCAACCTTTGTTCAAGATATTTTTTTTGATTTTTTTTGCTAGCTGCCGTAAGGTCAATACATTTAAATCATACTTATGATATATATATTAGATAAATTTATGAGACAATCCTGGTGAAGTTTGTTCTTTATCCTTAAAGCATTAGAACAGTGACAGCCTTCGAATCTAAATACTATTATTTAAATTTTTCCCTAAAAAACGTGGAGTTTTCGAACAATGAAACAATTTTTGTCCCCGAAAGCTGTCTATATATGCCGACAGTGTCGAAACAAAAACTGTTCCAGCGATATGGGCCTGCCTCCAGACATGAACCCTCGTTAAAAACTCATCCGGTTGAGTCTTCGACAGCCAGAAAACTGAGTATAAATCTCAATTTGTTTTGAAAAAAGATGGTCGATTCGGGACAATTTTTGCTCGATTTTTTTTCGAACATATGTGTGGTCATTTGACAGATGATTTAAGAACTAAATGAGATAAAGTCGTTTCCGAAAGCCAAAATGTGAACACGGTTTGGAGTCCACACTGTGGCACACGCTATTTACTACTGACAAATAAATCGCACATTTGCAAAAAATAGCAGATTCATTGCAGAATAGTTAATTCCAAATCTGGATCAACGATAGGTGGCTGGATCATCGAACAGCGAATTAATTAGCACCCAGATGAAAAATAAATGGCAGAAAGAATCTTTAGTTCTAAAGTTTCCCCAACTAAATCAATGGGCACGCTTAAATCGTCTCACAAGTTCCAGAGAAAATAATTCAAGTAAAATTTGAATTTTTGTATTATTGGAACTGTATTTAAATTAATTTTTGTCCCTCAATTCTTTTCAAAATACAGTTTTATTACATCCGCGAAAAAATAAAATCAGACCCCTCATGTACTTTTTGAATTCACCAGGTCCACTTTAATTGAACGTGTGGGAGTTCTTCAGTACCATCAGTAACTAATGAATCAGTTCTTCAGTGAAAAAGCGTAAATTCATTTCAGCAATTTTTGCTGAGATATAATCATTTTTTGTTTAAAAATTCAAAATTAACAAATCAGACCCCGGTACTTTTTACCACCAATCAATCAATTAATGTGAAAGTCGGAGTTCTTCAGTCCATCAGTAACTGATGGATCAGTTCTCGTAAAAAGCGTAAAAATAAATTTCAGCAATTGCTGAAGATCATAATCATTTTTTTTTGTTTAAATTTAAAATATTGGTAGCATTTTATATCAAAACAAATGAATTCGTCTACTCATCCTAGTGTACCGTTCCTGGATATCCCGCATTGAATTTCCAACTCTGTTTTATCTTCCTATTTTCCCATATTCAAGTGAATTTCAATCTAAATACAAACCCCACGAGACATCGGCTCTGTGCACAATCCGTTCTAGAAAACACTTCTTCGAAGTCAACATAAGCTTCCCCCTAATTACGAGCATTGTTCTTCCTTGTTCATGCCAAGTTTTTGGGAAGAAAAAAAAGGAAAATGGTACATTGAGCTCTAGGAGGCGTAGTTCTATAACAATTTGATAAGGCGCTTTAGACCTCGCCGCAGGAAACCATGCGGCAGGTGGTCACCGGGTTACCCAAAATTTATTCGAATTACATTGTTATGCAGATTAAGGAATAGGTTACCAAAATGGCTATTCTCTATAAGTTTCAAAACTGTTTTGGTCTTCTGGTAAAAGTGGAGTACAAAGGTTACACAATCTTTACGACCGGTACTCCTAAGGAAGATTGGTGAGTGCCGTAGTTATTTTCGACCACGCACGGTCTACTCCTCTGATCTCGGGTCATAAAAAAAAAAATATTTTATCGCCCCTTATCATCTCCGGGAAGAAGCGCCCAAAGTAGTCCCCAAACGGCACTTTTGGTATGCGGGAGGAATTTTATACACTCTTGGGTGTCAGGTAGTTAACTCTCCAGCCGCCGTCAGTTAATTTCACAACGTCTTTTTTCAACCCTTATACATATATGGGATCATCGTCGCCAAGTTGAACCTGAACTTTTTCCGAACAATTTCTTGTCTGTTTTTTGTGGAATTACAGTACTTAATTACAAGTAGTTGAAGCGTATTCTCACAAACAACATCTAAGACTTTTTTCTATTACGGTATAGTCGAAAAAAAACGGCAAATAAGATCTTTTGAAGAAAATCTAGAAATGAAGACGGCAACTTATTTGAACAAGCTTTCTATGTCTTATTCCACTGCTGAATAACGTTGAGTTGTTTATTTTAAAACCGGTAAACAATTAAGCCTCAGTCTCATTGTTCTCAATTCAAAAGTCGTACTAAATTCCCAAAAACTTGAAGTTGGCAATTTGTTTAAAAAAAGTGTGTAGATAAATCACAAAAAATACTGGTCGAGTTTCAGTGTCACAAGAACATCTGTAAAAAAAACATAAAGTCTTAGAAAATGCGTGATAAATAAAGTTCACCTTCATAAAGCTACTTGGAAGTGATTTCAAAAATGAAAAGCCCGTATACTGTTCAAACAACAACATGGCCATGCATACACCGGAGAATTGCTTTACTTTCTGTTAGACATGTATACGATTTGGATATAATTAAACCTCTCATTTATTGTTTTGAATGAGTAAAAAATAGTCCTCGACTATCACGAAACTTAACGCAATCTTCGTTAAATTAGTCCATGTGGTGTTCAGTGAACTTAATGTATTCAAATTTAGGTATCCGCTAAAAACGGCTCGCATCAGCTTTTCGCAATAAATGTAAAATTTTACAAATTCAAACAGAAATAATCACGAAAATCCTGAAAATATTATCCTCAGATACCTGAAGGTTGAAAATAACCTTTATTTCCTCATCCAAAACAGCAGTATTAATTAATGATAACTATTTCAAAAAATTCTTCATAAAGAATGAGTAAACAAATTTTAAAACATCAATTTTTTCTTGTTGTCTCCTTTTTGCCTAATTTAGATTGAAGTATCCGATACAACTTAAGAGATAAAGTAATTAAAGCCTATATTTTGAACCTAAAATCGATATTTTTTCCGGTCCGTTTTATATTTATGTTTCGGTGAATTTTTCCTACCTTCTGGGATTTTTGTCGATTTAAAACAATTTTACTGAATTTTTATTGCCCAATAAAATTATGAGATACGAAAATTTGATTATCCAAGAGGTGATGCAAATTTTGCCTTTACGACTTTGCCTGAATTAACTTCTCAACACTTAAAATGAATGCTCACGTACTGTTCGCTATAAATTAGATTTTAAACCATTTAAACTGCGAAACAAAATATTGTTTTCAGCTAGCTTTTATTTAATTATTTACTATGTGGTAGGTGGACTATGAGTTCAGAGACTTTCTTGCTGAAAAAATCCCCAAGTTTGTACCACATTCAAGTTTTTCAACTCGCATTCACAAGACGGCCAATCCATGGCCTTTTTGAGAATAGTCTTTAATTTTCAAAAAAATTTATGGGTGAAAGAAATATGAAAAATTTCAAAATATAACATCTTTATATGGGAAATCAAATAAAATTTAATTTTCGCTTATTGGTTTTATCAAATTAACAAAGCCTTGTTAAATCTGTGGGAGCCATTTTCCTCCAAATTTTCTCGGGACTTCTCTGAAAATGCTTGTGAATATACGATTTCTAAATTTGACCAAATTTCTGAGAAAAAGAGTGAACAAACAACAATTCACATCTTTCTGTGCGTATTCATAGTTAAATACATGACTATTGGTAGTTATTAACCCAAAACTCATACTGTAATACAGATTCTGTATATTGTCTTCAATTTTTCAGTTGCCTCTTAACATAAGTTTACATCCCATATAAGCCGTTATCTTGCACTTGATTCAGAGAATTTTAAATTTTCTTCGACGAGATTCATTTGGTATCAAAAGCCATAATTTCTTGCCTTGTGATTCTACATGCTCGGTTTTGTTTTCGAAATTGGTAATAAAATGGACTTTCAGACATTTTGGTATGGATTATCCTTTCCACGGCAAAATGTGAATCAATTGTTTACACAATTACGAAGAATAATTTTGATATCTATAATCCATCAAGCGGACCAGGCATCATTCCTTGAGAAAGCAGGAACTGGAGACAACCTTTTTATAAATTGTCCCATCATAGCTTTCCAGAAAACACACGTTCTATTGGTTGTGTCGAAAATTCTGAAAAAAATAAATGAAAATGTGATGATTGCGGATGATGCGTGAAGAAAATTCAATGGCGAAGTAATCGTTGATGATCCTCAATTCTTGAAACATACAAAAATTCATTAAATTCCAGGTAATTTGTCAATTCTGTTTTCATTAACATTTTATTGAGCTCTCTTTGAAAGATGTATAGTGGCAAAATATAAGTCTCAAAAACGCTCAGTAGCGTAGCAATAAGGATGAACACAGGCTGCTTTAATTTACGATTACCGTCGACAGATCCTAGTTCGATACCCTTATAGTATTCCCTAGCAAACGATTTCAATTGTTTTAATAAGGCTTTGTTCTTTAGACTCACGCAGCGGTCGGCACCAATTGAATCAGATCGGTGGATCCGATCCGCAATCCGAACCAATCTTTTCACAAGAACGCCGTTCCGATCTTTTCGAAAGACGACCGATCCGAATCCAATTTTTGTAACGAGCCCGATCCGTCTAAAGCCCCTCCGATCCGATTCTCTTTTTTTGAAATTAATTAAGATTTGATAAAAAGCTTGGTTTTCTTGTAATTTTATGGTAATATTTGGAAACAGTTTTTAAACCAATATTTTAAAATGTGCTTATTAGGGTTGCTCAACACAATATGGAACAAAAACATGTGTAAACATGTATTAATAATGACAATATTATTACTGTGTTTTTTTAATAAAGGAAAGCCTCCAAGCAAAAAATGAGCACCGCTAAAAAGTCCTATGATTTGAACATTCGGACTAGGATAGTTTTGCCGCTTGAAATTCAGTCGAATTTTTTTTTTGGCTCCAACCACCGGTGGCACTGTTGTAACAATAAATAGAACTGACCATTAGATCAATTTTTTGAAGATTCATTTGAATTTTATGTTTCAGATTTTTTTAATTTTGGCCGATCACTGATTGGTTTAAAAATAAAAAGTTTAAGAGTCACTTTGACCCCCGGAAATGAACCGCATGATCAAATTATACAAGAAAACATATTTGAAATTGTTTTACAAATCGAAATATGGTTGTTAAGGGTAATCACAATTGACCGAAAAAATTGTCAATTTCAGCATAAACAAAAAATTTTATTAAAAATTTGAGGGAAACACATGTCAATATGAGAAATAAATGAAGCCACCATTAAAATAGGACATTTTCCTGCAGGTTTAATGTTTTAAATCATTTTTCAAAATAAATTCAGAATTTCGCCGATCCCTGATTGGTTGAAAAATAAAACGCCTCCCCAACTTTCGATCCCGAAAATGAACCGCAATGAATAAATTAGACTAGAAAACATATTTTTATAATTTTGTTAAAAAATCAGAAAATTCTCGTTCAGGGTACTCAAACTGACGAAAATTTGTCGATTTTATGGAGTAATGCGCGGTAGGGTCATACCGGGAGCACTATCTCCAAACTAAAAGCGGTCGCAGCATATATTTCATAAACCTGATAGGGTCAACTCATTCTTTAAAAAAAACTCTGTTTTTGAAATTTTATCGCTAAAATATACTGCAAACATCGAGAGCTCAGAAAAAACCGATAATGCTTATTTGTAGGATTCATCCGTCAAATCTTGCGAAAAAAAATCATCACAAAACATTTTTGACCATCACACTAACCTGTCACCTCCGGCTTGAGTGAAACAAAGTCGAAGTATTATCAATTCTTGATGCACCCAATATGTTCCTTAGCGTAATTCAAGCAAAAGAATTGGCTTAAGACTTTTTCAAAATTTTACCTCCTTGCCTAACTCCCAAAATCGAATCGGAGTCACTAATTCGACTTTAACACCAGAGTTGACGGTGATGATTTATCGCCAGTTAGGGGGTGAATAACAAAGGGTCTGATGACACACATACCAAATTTCGAAATTTTAACATGCTTAAACACGGCGGTTTTCATTTTAAGCTGTTTTTTGGCTCATTTTATGTAAATTTTGACAATTTCAGTCACTTCCGCATGGAGAAACTGTATTTAAATTCAAATGAAATTACTTTAAAGTCAGCTTGTATCACAGAGAATAATTATCTTTACTAAAAGCTCCAAAAATAACCAATCCGTGCATTTTTATCAAAAAT